>OX596263.1:12797212-13179282 GCA_951394255.1 Polyploca ridens | reverse complement strand
CCCGCCGATCCGATGAGGTTCACCAACAAGCTAGCCTGTACCTCCTTAGGCTCCTTGCTCACTCCAGAGGCTTTGAGAAACACTTCGAAGAGCCTCCGCCATTTCGCCACGACTCGGATCGAGCGGCCGGACCGCCCTCGAGTGATAACTCCGCTGGAGACGCGCATGTTCCATTATTTATCCGTAATCACAATAAACAGGGTGCTATAACCACCTATAACACTGATTTTACCAATATTTTATTGATTCTAATACTTATTTCAGTAAAAATAATTAGACACCGCTGTCACCATGTAGTGAAACACACGTAGTTGATTGAACACTGATTTATTAAGTATAAAACTACCCACATATTTTAGTGACATAAAATATCCTACCCACGTAGATATACAACAATAATAATATATATAATACTACGTACAAATAATACATTTCAAATTAATTGTATGAGTTTACTGAACGGCGGAAACTTATTATATGTTATATTATGTAGAACTTAGCTCATAATGCACAACTCATATGGTACACACGGCTACAGATCAAGCTATACATTTCCAATATAAGCTGACCTCTCATTGTACGGAAATCCTATACAATGCGAGATCAGCTTATACTGGAAATGTATAGCTTGATGTGTTGCCGTGTGTACAAAAATAAGCGCATATCTAAATTATTTTTCTTGTGAACAAATAATTGATAAAATGCGGTATAAATGGTAATAAGTGTAAATAATTGTACCAAGTGCCCCCATTTTTAACCGACTTCAAAAAAGGAGGAGGTTCTCAATTCGAATGTTTTTTTTTTTTTTTTTTATGTTTGTTATCTCATAACTCCGTCATTTAATTAGCCGATTTGGAAAATTCTTTTTTTATTTGAAAGGGTACACTTCCCGTTTGGTTCCATTGTCATCAGATCGGGATTTGATTACTTCTTAGTGTACTTTGAAGTCGGTTTAAGGTTTTTGTAAAACAGTCCAATTATTAACAACCTGTACTTGTTTTCCGTCTTTCTTTGATATCAGACGTCTTAGTTGTTGTGTAACAGTTTAATTTCGAATAAAAGAAAAAAAAGACAAGAAAATACATTTATTTCGACATACACACAACATAATAGAATAATACGTACACAACAAAAGAAAAAGTATAAATTGTTTCTCAACAACGTATTCTAAATTTAAATATGTCCATAGAGTCTTTACTCCGCGAAATATAAAATAGTTTTAAGTTTACATAAAAAAAATAACTGTATTTCAAATATCCAACTGCAATTTCTAAGTGAGATCTTTTGATGTCATCTTACGATTGTGTAAAAAAGTGATAATAATTCCTTGTCGACGAGGGAGGCATTCAATTTGTTGGCCACAATCCGTTTCCGATTGCCATGTCATGCGCGTGATTGATGGTGTTTGTATAAAACGTCTTGGATTAAATATATTTACGCACTAGCTAGGGTCAACGCTGCGATCACAGATATACATTTAAATAGATGCCGCAGTATGTACTTCGCGTGTCAAAATCAGTGCAAAAATGGAATGATCTTCTTGAACTGAAACTGAACGAATGTTCTTCTTTGAAACTGTTTCGCGCGGACAGTGAACTCGCATAAGGCTGCATGTTCACCAGAGATGTGTAGCGAGGGATGTGTTTAGCTGACAAATAGGATAACTTCATTTTTAACCGACTTCAAGAAAAGGAGGAGGTTCTCAATTCGGATGTTTATATTTTTTTTTTTTTTTTATGTATGTTCGGGCATAACTCCGTCATATATAGACGGATTTGCAAATTTCTTTTTTTGTTCGAAAGGGGTATATTCCGAAATGGTCCCATATAAATTTCATATAGATCTGATGATGAGTTTCGGAGATAGACAACGGAACACTTAAAAAAATTACAGTAAATCAGCCGCGATTGCTGCTATCGCATAAATATGCATTGTTTACGCAATCACACAACAAAACATCAGGCCTGTACACTCGAAAGGGTTACGCAGATGTATTCAGTATATAATGAAACTAAAAATTCAAAAATAATTAACTTTTTAGCAAAAAAATAAACCGCCTTCAAAGTACACTAAAAAGTATAAAATAACTCTTATCTGACACTGTTTTGAAGTCAGCGAAATATTTTCTATAGAACACGTCATGCGATTTCGCTCACTTCAAAACAGTGTCAGATAAGAGTTATTTTATACTTTTTAGTGTACTTTGAAGGCGGTTTATTTTTTTGCTAAAAAGTTAATTATCACGTAAAAAATCGAATGCCAACCTAACTAAATCAATCTCGTGACATTATGGTAGGTACAAAAAAAAGTGACACGCTTGGTTTTCATCCGTATCTATTTAGATTTATGTCTGTGGCAGCGATCTTATTTAAGAGTCGTATATTATTATTTTTGCTAGTTTTCTTAAATATGTTAAGGGTTACCTAGTTTCTTAGGGTTAATTTATTCGGAAGTTATGAGAGAGTCCATGGAGGATGGGGGTTTGGGAGCCGAAATAGTGAGGGAGAAGCCTTACTAGAAGCAGCATGTGCCTTTGACCTAGCTGTAGTGAACACCTGGTTCCAAAAAAGAAACCAACACCTGATAACCTATAAAAGTGGTTTGCATACAACGCAGATTGACTATTTCCTGACGAGGAGAAATAATATCAACTGTGTTAAAAACTGCAAAGTGTTGCCAGGCGAGGATCTAGTCGCACAACACAGGTTATTAGTTATGGATATAGCCATTAGAATAAGATCTATGAGAAGTAAAGATAAGCCCCCTCCTCAAATTAGATGGCGTATGTTGGAGAAGACTGACAGTGCAAAAGAATTTAAAGAACGTGTGATAGATAAAATGATAGATATGAATGATGACATGAAAGAGAAACCGGTAAATGAATGTTGGGTTGAAATGGCAAGCTGCATAAGGACTGTAGCGAAGGATATTTTAGGGGAAACACGTGGAAAAGGCAAGATAGATAGGGATACATGGTGGTGGAATGAAAAGGTCCAAGCGATTTTGAAAGAAAAGAAGAAAGCATTCAAAGAGTGGCAGAGTATTGAGGATGGAGATAACAGTATGAAAGAAGCAAAAAAGGAAGTATATAAGAGGCTTAATAAGGAAGCAAAAAGAGCGGTTGCTATTGCAAGAGCTGAGGTCCAGGATGAGTTGTATAAAAAACTAGATAGTCCTGCAGGCCAAAAAGACTTGTACCGTTTGACAAAAGCAAGAGAAAAGAATGCAAGAGATATAACAAAAGTAAAGTGTGTTAAAGACGAGCGTGGGCAGGTATTAACGAAGGATGAAGATGTGAAAGAAAGATGGAAAGTGTATTTTAAAAAGTTAATGAATGAGGAGAATGAATGGAATAAAGTCCTTGGGAATGTACCTATAAATATAGGTTTAGTTCGGGAAGTGAGTATGGATGAAGTAAGAATGGCAGTACGAGGTATGAAGAATGGAAAAGCAGTAGGGCCAGACGGGATACCAGTTGAGGTGTGGAAGTTGCTAGGCGAGGATGGATGTAAGTGGTTGACTTTGTTCTTCAATAAGTTATTGTATGAAGAGACAATCCCCAACGAATGGTGCGACAGTTCGCTAGTGCCCATCTACAAAAATAAGGGTGATGTCCAGGAATGCAATAGCTATCGAGGAATAAAGCTCATGTCACATAGTATGAAAGTATGGGAGAAAGTGATAGAAAGTCGATTGAGAGAAGAAAGTGAGGTCACCCAAAATCAATTCGGGTTTATGCCTGGTCGAGGAACGACAGACGCCATATTTGCACTTCGTATTTTATGTGAGAAATACAAACGGGCACATAAGAACCTGCACATGGTGTTTGTCGATCTTGAGAAGGCATATGACCGAGTTCCCCGGGAGGTTTTGTGGTGGGCTTTGAAAGAGAAAGGTTTGCCTGGGAAATACCTGCAGCTGATCCAAGCGATGTACAGTAGGTGTAGTACATATGTCCGGTCTGCGGCTGGCTGTACCGAAAACTTCAGTGTGGCTGTCGGCTTACACCAAGGGTCAGCTTTGAGCCCTTATCTCTTCCTGCTTGTAATGGATGCCTTGACGTCGCACCTGCAGGAGGAGGCACCCTGGTGTATGCTATTTGCCGATGACATTGTTCTCGTCGGTGAAAATGGTTTTGAGGTCCAGAGCAGGCTGGTGAAATGGCAGCAAGGGTTGGAGAGTGTTGGCTTGAAAATTAGCAGAACCAAAACTGAACACATGTTCTGCGATTTCGGCGGTCTCTCCACGTTCGCCCCTATTGTGCTTGACGGAGTGTCAGTACCAGTCTGCTCCGACTTTCGGTACCTCGGATCACAGATGCAGAGCGATGGTAATATTGACCGTGATATAAAGCAGAGAATCAGCTCAGGTTGGATGAAATGGCGACAGGTAACAGGAACAACATGTGATCCACGGATGCCTTTAAAGCTAAAGGGGAAAATCTATAAGTCCGTGATAAGACCTGTCTTAATGTATGGTTCGGAATGCTGGGCAGTAAAGAAGATGGATGAAAGACGATTGCATGCAGCTGAGATGAGGATGTTGAGATGGATGTGTGGAGTGACAAGAATGGATAAGATAAGAAATGAGTACATAAGGGGAAGCCTGAAAGTAGCGCCAGTGACTGAAAAGTTGAGAGGGAACCGTTTATCCTGGTATGGACATGTTATGAGGAGAAATGAAAGCCACGTCACTAAAAAAGTGATGAATATGAAAGTAGATGGATATACGGGAAGAGGAAGACCAAAAAAGAGATGGATGGATTGTGTGAAAGTTGACATGGGTAAGAAAGGAGTGGATGCTAGTATGACGGATAGAAGAGACGAATGGAAGAAGCATACATATTGTGCCGACCCCAAATGAATGGGAACAGGGCAGGCAGATGATGAATTTATTCGGAAGGTATGAATGACCCTATTGTCGTGGCAGTGCTTTTCGTCCATTAGTGTTCCAAGAATCCGACTCTGAAGCCAAGTTATGTACGATAATCTCATTTTTTTATCCAACCTAGGCTTACGATATATTATTTATTTTCATCATCATCATCAGCCTATAATGCAGCCCACTGCTGAGCACAGGCCTCCTTTCACAAATGAAGGTGAAAGGGAATGGGCAATACTCCACCACGCGTGCCCACTGCGGATCGGTGGAGGTAGGCTAGAGGTCAACCTACTGTTGGAATTTTTCAAACCGCCTAGTAGGCCTCCAACTAGCTTAACGACTATCACAATTAAGTGATAACTGCGACCAACGTTTACGTGCCTTCCGAAGCACGGAAACGCTCGATTTGAAATACCACTAGGCGGTCACCCATCCAGGTACTGACCACGATGGGGGTAGCTTAACTTTGCCGATCGATTAAGAATGGCTAATCATGCTACACCACGAGCGCTTCTCCGAGATTTTTTTTGTCTATATTATTATGTAGTATATTTTTATCTGGTTTTCATACTGGCTGTGCTTAGTTTAGAATCAGATGGCCGTGTATTAAAAAATTCTCAGGACATTTTTTATATTCAATGCTAAATTAAACCGGTCAAGACTCATTATAAAAACGCTGCGTTTATTGAAGCCAGTGCGTATGCACGGAGCTGGTTCGTAATTCGTCTTGCTTATATCTAAGGATAGAGAATTGCTAGTGGTGCAAACAGCAATAAGTACGAATAAATATTTATATAGTTAAGCTAAGTTTAGTGCGGTTTTATTTGTATTTGCTATATGAATGGGAGAGCAACTCACTCACGTTGGGGATATTATTTTATTTAATAACTTTTTAATAATGAAAAAGTAGGCAATACTTATTAATAAAAATATATTTACGTTGTCCGGTTTCTATGAACAAAAACGAATCGTTTTGCTTGGTAGGTTTTTTATTGCCAAACTGGGCATATAGATCATTTCGTAAGCTAATTTTACCCGTGATAGCTACTTCCATATGAGAGGGTCTGCTATGCAAAGCTTGAGGTAATTGCTTCATTATTATTAAAGATATAAGAGTCTTAATTTTAACCGATAACGGTCTGTAAATTATAGGAAGCGGCCATTAGTCAAATATTGGAAAAACAAATAAAAAAATTAACGATGTTCCAATTTCAAACAAAGTCAATATCAAATTGAGACGATTTCTCCTTACAAGGTAATGTTTCATCTTTTAATTTAAACATTTTAAACTTTTCGCTTCTCTTGGATTTGGAATTAATCTTTAGTCAAATTGGAACTCTGAAAGTTTGGATTTATTGTCTCAAATACGATGTTGTTACTTTACAAAGATTGATGAAGCCTTTACCTGGTTAAATTTGGAAATTTACAGACTCAAGTTTTAGGATCACTTTACACCATTTTACATGGTATAAAGTAATTGTTGTGGTCGCGTTTAAAGTAACTCATTAATGAGATATACATTTTTAATGAGTCATTTATTTTATTTACCTGAAGTACTTGTACCTATTATTTATTTTGTGCCTGAAGTTGATAAAAACCACAGACATAAATCTAAATAGATAACGCAAGTCCCTCCATACGTATGAAAACCAAGCGTGTCACTTTTTTTGTACCTACCATAATGTCATAAGATTGATTTAATTAGGCTGGCTTTTGATTTTGAACGTGAAAATGAAGCTATCCTATAAACACATCTCAGACAGAACTATTGGTACAAAACAGCAAATAGTTTTGATAGTTATCGCGTGTTTCCTTTAATTCGCCCCAAACAATCACTCACAATTAACAACGAAAATAAGTAAGCCGATAATGGTGCCGATTCTGTTGTAAATCGCACTAAACTAACTTTAATCACATCTCATCTCTTTCTTACGAACATGATTGAAAAAGGATAGGGCATATTTTAAGTTGCCAAATTAATCTTTGCCGTCTTATTTTGCGTGTATTTAGGCGTAACCGCGATAGATGGCTACTAAAAATATATTGAAAACAAGCATTAGACTTATTTGACAGGACTAAATTTCTTACATCCTTTTCTTATGTTCTTTGTTAGAAAGAGACATAGTGACATTAACATTAGTTTAGTTGTGAACAACAGAATCAGGGCCACTATTATGTATTTTATGATTACCTACATACAATTCTAGAAACAAAAACTCTACCAAATGCTTTTACCCTTAGAAAATGTGATTATTAATATTACTCACAAACGAACACCAATCAGAAGAAAACGCTATAATTATTACAGTCTTTAAACTTTTATCACGACAATATTTCCCATAATCATCCCATGATTCACAGCAAACGCGGGAAGTTCGCGCAAGTGCGATTAAGTTCGCCAAGAACCTAGAAGTTAACACAGCCAACAATAACCATGCTAACAGCTTTCTGCAGCTGCAGTGGCCACATTTACACAGTAGTGTAATGCTAGATTTATAGAGCTAATATTTTAATTCGTAAAAAGGTTTTACTTTTATTTGACAGGCTTGTATTTTTATACCAAGGCAGCAAACAAGCGTACGGCCATTCTGATGGTCAGCGGTTATCGTGGCCGATGGACGCTTGTAACACTAGGGGTATCATTAGCGCGTTGCCAACCCTGAACAATTCTCTTCAAACCCTTTTGAAGAACCCCATGCGCGGAAAACCACGGCGCGGCGGGGAGCTCATTCCATAGCCTGAGCGTCCGTTGTAGAAAGCTCCTTATGTATGAGAGTTTTCTTGCATTACCGAAGAATATTGTTTCCCTTGTTCAAATTGGTTCAGTCATTACTAATGGTTAAATAATAAAGATAGTTCCATATTTGAAAATTTACGAAAATACCTTGATTCATTTATTCAGTTTAAGCTCTAGTACAGTTAAATTTAGAACCGGTTCGGAATACTCTTAAACTGAGAAGACTCCGGCAAGAAACTCAGCAAGGCTTTATTTTTTTAGTTATGGAAGATCTTTTCATATTACAGCTTTTTTCCAAATACTTATACTTATATCAGTAAACAATCATACGGATTGCAGTGATTAATCCATACTGCTTACGTGACATTGTAAATGCGTCCATAATACGTTGAAATTAGGAATTAACTCGATAGTCAATGGTCTTTCAGTCGCGCAAATTTGATCAGAACAATTTGGGGACGAGCAAAGTTTTCAGTTTCAGTAATTCGGCTCAGATTCTGTATTAGTTAAGTTTTGTATTGGCTGCTAGCTACGGAGTTTCATATAAATGTCTGAATGAGTTGTAAACGCTTCCATATTAGATTGGAAAGTGAAGTTTGAATTTAAGGTGTTAAAACGTTTGTAAAACTTGAGAAAAAATTTAGTAATAGTACATAATGATACATGTTTGCAAAGTTGGTCATTACACACGAGGCGGTATTAAGTGCGTGAGCCGCAGGCGTACGCGATAAGAGAGCCGAGAGTGTAATGATCAATGCACACGCGTATCATACGACGATTTTCAACACACTTGCGCGGAAAATAAAAGAATTGTATTTTTTTAAGTAGAACATAATGACAACTTTAACAAATATTATGGCGCGTAGATTTTTATTGACAGCAATGCGCTGTCAATCTGTTTTACCCGTTTAAATTAAGAATGCTTCGTCTACACACATATCATAAAACTGTGCGGTAATGTAAAGTGAAAAGCACTAGTGCGTATTAAGCAACATTATAAAACTAAAATCGGTGCAATAAGATTCACATTACGAGCAAGTGTGTTGAAAAGTTTATTTTCACCATGGTAAGTTATGATGTAGCCAAAGATGGTAAGCACAAAAAGCGTAGAAAGGAACAGGCTAGGTAGTGCAGCTGTGGGAACACACCGGAGTCCATAAGGTTACGGTAACCGCTTACTACCAGGTGAGCCGTATGCTTGTTTGCCGAATAAGTCGTATTAAAACTTCAACTGTATATAACAACTTAATGTTCATAAGTGCCTTACCAGGGCCTAAACTGAATAAATGACTTTTTGATTAGATTTTTGATATTGAAAAAGCTATTAAGATGACGTCTTAGTAGCTTAATAAATATTCCATAGCATACCTTCTTCTTAGTTTTAAGTTTGGCAACCAAATCCAAATTAGGACTTATTACTTCCAGTGTCGAGTTATGTTATAATTTCTAGTCACAATAAATCACTTTCACATATAGTCCTTAGTCAGTCACCGTCCATAAAAGTCATGTTTTACTACAATGTTGGTCAATGTACTAAAACTTTTCCTGGACTTTTTGAGACCACTTGAAAAGTCTCGATAACACATCATTCATTTCATTTCACTGATGTAAATGGATTGATCATTATTCGATAAAATACCAAATTATGAAAATAAAAACGAAAACGCAACGTCACTCTGCAAGTTCCCGCCAAGAAGTCCATAGCATACCTTGGTTTGTTAACTTAATTATACGGAAGTAACAACAGTGGATAAGATTTAGTAAATAACTTCCTCATTCTAACAAAATGTAACACAAGGATCCTTAGAACAATGATTATATACAGGGTGTACGGAACATGCGGTGCCCAAAAGTTTGGTCCATTAGGTTTTACAGCCCCCTTTATAGCCAAGAGTTCTACATGGTAGGATGCGATGTACGTACATGTTGTCATCTTGATATCGTGATGTATAATGTATACCGATTTGTATAACACTCAGAGGTAAGAAGTTGAGTGACATGTTTACATATTTTGGTGTTTTATAATAATTTTGGTTTTGGGCAATCAATTGAGATACATATGAGTTTCTCAAGGATGTGACTTTTTCAGGGTCGCACGAACTCAAAGTCAAAGTCAAAGCTATTTATTCAATGTAGGCCCTAGTAGGGCACTTATGAAGGTCAAAGCTACTGAAGTTACCACCAGTTCGTAAGTCGGCCTTCAACTGAGAAGAACAGGCAAGAAACTCAGAAAGGATACATTTCTAATTTTTTTTTACAAATGACTGTATTGGCTATTTTTTCCAAAACATTATACATACGTACTTTTTTAATTTTACAAAATAAAATACACAAGCATATAAACAAATTACGTTTCCGACAGCCTGAGGATCGAAAAACCGAAATTAAATTGATAAATTTAATAAAAATAAAAATTACAATTAATTAATTCTAATAAATGATCATTCCACTTCAAAGTGGGAATATGGAATGCCTATTTTTATAATTTGTAATATTGAGGAAGTCGATTGACGTCAACGCTGCATCAGCAATCGGATGTTTGCAATATCGATGTAGATTGCTACGTCGACGATCTTCATATAGTCATCATATCAGCCCATGGATGTCCACTGCTGAACATAGGCCTCCCCCATTGATTTCCACTTCGAACGGTACTGGGCCACTTGCATCCAGCGGCGCCCAGCGACTCTGACCAGGTCGTCGCTCCACCTGGTGGAAGGTCGTCCCGCTCGGCGCTTTCCAATACGTGGTCGCCACTCGAGAACGTTTCTTCCCCATCGGTTATCGGCTCTTCGAGCGATGTGGCCTGCCCATTGCCACTTCAGCTTACTAACTCTACGAGCTATGTCCGTCGTTTTCGTTCTCCTACGAATGTCCTCATTACGGACCCTGTCACGTAGAGAAATTCCGAGCATAGCTCGTTCCATAGCTCGCTGAGTGACTCTAAGCTTATTTATGCGTCTTATTTATGATCTTCATATAGTAGCGCTAATTAACACATAAACAAAGAAAAAATAAACAACAATTTAATTAAACTAGTAACTTGTTATACTTTTTTTTACCGCCATTTTTCCTGTATTAACTTATTGTTTGTTTTATGTCTTACTGTTTTTTATTGTAATGTGTATTGTAGCAATGTATGAGCTCTTTTTGTACCACGGAGAACGAGCTGATGTCTACAACACAGGCCTGCCTAGTGTAGACTCAGCTGAAACTTTTATAATGTACTCAACCAACATCTATTTGTGTCATTACAATTATTATTTTTATCTGTAATAGGTTAAGCTTGGTCAAATAAAGATTATTATTATTATATTATTATTATTAACATACAAAATAAATAAAAATAATAACCTGCACTTACTACCTAACTAACTCTGGTGCGACAAGTGTTTATAAGTTACGGTAACTCTTTACCATGGTTGGCCCTATGCGTTTTATGTGTGATGAAGACGAAGACTGTGTGTTGATTATTTAAATGGCATGCCATGTGTTTCTCCATTATCTCAACAAAATTAGTAATGGCGTTATCTAGGGTGACAGAAGCGACACGTGGAGCCGAATTCGCGTACCGTAGACGGTCTTGCGAGTCTCGACTGCGCTCCGCCAATTGACAGTTTTTTGACGAACACAGAGGGATTCGCATCGCGCTCGTGTTGTAGGCTCGTTGTACGTCCACACTTGACATTGCGAGCGACGAACGAAGAGTAGACGCACCATAAGATAGGATGGGAACGAAGATAAATGTATTTTATTATACATATTCATCGTTATTTTTGTGATTCCTTGAATCTATTTGGAGATAGAAACTGCTTATGGGATGCAGAAAATTCTAATGAAACAAAATTAAGTCTCTTAAATTAACCAAGAGCAAGCATACGGCCCGCCTGATGGTAAGCAGTTACCGTAGCCTATGGACGCTTGCAACACCAGGGGTATCACTCGCGCGTTGCCGACCCTGAAGTTCCCCACTAGATAGAGTTATACATATATATAATTACTCAGCATTATCTTATTAAAGACTAATTTATCAGTTAGTAAAATAAAACCCTACCCCTGGAACTATGTGCCTAAACTGGCAAGTGTTAACTTAGTGCACCTACCCGCAGTGGAGGCGATGACGCGAAGCGACGGTGGCGCGGGTGCAATCGAGAAGAATGCTTAAAAAGCCTCTCGGAAAACTTTAACTACTGAAATGGATGTTGGTATAGAGGTACTGGATGCGGCTTAAATATGAGCGCAGGGTCATAGAGGAAATATCCCTTTAGTAAGTGCTTTCGCACTGATTAATAACAGTACCGACCAATCACTGATTTAAATGTTTAGTGTTTCCTTGAATTAGCCAATCAGAGCGTTATGTTGGTAGTGGAATTTGAGGAATAGATTTAAAAGTTTTTGTTAAAAAATTGATTTTTAATGCAAGCTTTTTATGGTAACTTAAAACGTAGAGTTTGTTGTGTGTACTTGCATTGTCATCCAATATACTAATATATATTCAAATTCAAAAATGCATTTATTCAATTTAGGCCCTGATAAGGCACTTATGAACGTTAAAAACCAATAATATACCAAATTCCAGCTCAATCAGACACTGGGAAGTGGGTCAAATTTAACTTGCAAGATTCAATTACAGACACCAGACAGGTGGTACTTCCTACAGTCGAGCTGCTCTTTGAACGAAAAAACGCGACGCTCTACCTTCTTAAAAATTTGCGTGAGTTTTTCTAAGCCAAGCTATTTCCAGTACATCTACAGCAATGTTTGAACTATTGCAAGAGCAAAACTTTTTTATTTTCAGTCTCTTTATGTCGCCACCCGTTGTCGTCCGGCATTTTAACCAGGAGAACTAATTTTATGCTTTTTTCTCTAAGAGCATTTTAAAATTGCAGCAGCTTCACAAAGATGCTCATTAAAAATTATCAGGAGATTTAATTTTATATTCTACAAATTGTTATATCAGAAGCTGTAAGCAGGCTTATCTTTTGTACCTCAAGATTAGTGTTTGAGATGCTTTAATATGGAAATAATAGCATTTGTAGCGGAATAATAGTGTAACTGTATCGGTTATAAATTATAGACAAGAATTAAATTAAGCCCACGGTGCCAACAGGTCGGATGTTAAAAAAATGGCATGTTATTAATGCCTTAACTATTACTTCTCTCTATTCCAACACAACAAATCAAAACTAGAACCAAAAATACAAAATTGCACACTAAATACGCACACTAAATAAATCAAACTGAGTATCAGTTTTATGGTTTATACAAAACTGTTTGAACTGAATGATATATTGTCGCAGTTCTAACCTAACCTAACCAACAATATTTGGAGTGCCCTGAGTCGATTCTAGATGATAGAACTTGTTTTAAGTTTGCGTAATTTTTAAACAGAGGTGCAATTAATAATATCCCTTAAAAATATATCGTTAGTTATAGTTTATATTTGACCACACTCACACCAAAGGTAGAAAAATAAATGCTAATTTATTAGAGAAATGTTTTCATTCATTATAAGCTAATGGTAAACCAGGAATTTGAATCATTGACTGAAGAACAGGTCTAACAAGATTCTTAGAAATAAATATAAATATCCTGGGACATTCCTCACACACGGTCATCTGATCCAAAACTAAGCAGAGCTTATACTATAGAAACCAGATAACTGATATAATACATATACTACTTTTTGTTTGTAAATACATACTTAATATACATTATTACACCCAGACTCAGGACATACAGACATATTCATGCACACTAATGCATGTCCTGTGTGGGAATCAAACTCACGACCTTCGGCGCGATAGGTGGAATCTTAACCAACTGCGCCAACTGGCCTATCAAATGCAAATGATATATATTCCCATAATGCTGGAAAATGCGGTTATATCTATCATAATACTAGAATTATAAGATCTTTTAGTGCATCTTTAATTTGAACATCATTCCAATCAAATGGAGCACAGCTTAGAATTAATTGGATGACGTCACGTCCGGTCCAATTGTGCCAACCGTGATTATAAATTAAAGTGATTTGTAATGCCCATTCAAACTGCACAATGATAACAGACTTTTTGTTCGAAAATGGTTAAGATTTATTATAATTTGGGCGGAAGGGACGGAATTTTGACTGCCAAAGTTAAAAGCTAATTTGCTCGGGTATTTAAGTGATGGAGCCATTATTTTATGGGAATCTGTTATTATTTGTCATTGCTGGGTGGTCAGAATTAAAAAAAAAGGCAAACCGAGGTAGACTTTTTACTGAAAATCTTGTGAATGGTTCATATTAATTTATTTCAGATAAAATTGAATCCATAGTTGCTAGTATTATTATTTATGTGACAGAATTTTTCATTGTTGTCATTTGCCTTAGGAAAATTAATTAAACGCAGTCTAGAAACCATTCCATCAACTAATAGAAATATTGTTGCTACCATTATGCGTTAATACTGTTATTTAATTCTGCTTTTTTAAACTATCCTGTCAGTTGGCTAGTTATATAAGCTAGTGAATAGGTCTTCCATTCCCAGAAGATTCCACACCATAAACCAGTGAAGAGCATGTATTCTGCCCAAAAATTCTGTGCGTCAACACAAAAATACCATGCGATTTCAGCCCGGGACAATTTTTCCCCTGAGCTCACTTCCGACGTCGCACGGCGACGAATAAATTACTTTTGCATTTTTCATTTTTTACCCGACCCCCAGGAGTGTCGCCTTGAAGATATTCCGTTATTTCTTTAGCTGCTAATGTTTATTCTCTTGTGTTTTGTCCAGGAAAACACTGTTTGTTTGTGTCGAGTTTCTTGTATGCAACTGCTTTAATTAGACCATTTTTGTTTCGTTTCAACAAAAGCTTATGTGAATGAAACTATTTTTCGTACTAAAATTTCATTAGTTCTCAACAGTTCTGTCTTCAACTATGCTATTTATCTGTTCACTAATTACAAGACTATTACCCCCTTATTCATAATCGCTTTTTAACTAAATCAGTGTAATAGTGTGCCCCGTCTCACTCTTTCGATCACCAAATGTCAATAAAGACTTCGGAATTTTAGCTAATCAACGTTTGATAACTTTAGTATGAATAAGGCGGTTACCCCTTTACTCATAAAACGTTATTTAACTAATATTCTGTTTAAAGGGTCACGTAAATAACGTCACTCTATTGTCATTGTCAAATAATGTGACATTAGTTACGTGACCATTTAAATAGTATATTAGTTAAATAGCGCTTTATGAGTAAGGAGGTTAGTGTTTTATTAATTATTAGTGTTTAAGATATTTACAATATGTTACTTCAAAAGTGCTATATTTCTTAAAATAATCATTATGATGACTAATATCTAATGAGAGTCAGTATTATAGATCTTGCTGTCAATGAAAAATGCATTTTAAGGTGCTGAAAATTAAATGCAATTAAGATGAAGAATTAATAAAGCACGCAATAAAAGTACTAAATGTCCATGGAAAACGAGGCTGTTAAAAACACATCAACTGAGCACCATTTTCAATTTGCTATAATCATTTTATTGCAGAGTGTGTCTCTGGTACCGAGGCTTTCAACAAGGGGATTTTTATTATTGGTTTTATTTCCAACATCAAATTATGGTTTGGAAATGAAAATGTATATTACTAAACATTACAGCGGGAATCCACAACCATTTTTTTTACATAATTGTAATTTATCCGAATTATTTATTGATCTCAGTATTTTAAACTTATGTGACAAGTCTTCGTCATAGATGGTTTACCTCATTATATCAGCCCATTGCTAAACATAGGCCTCCCCCATTGATTTCCATTTCGAACGGTTCTGGGCCGCATGCATCCAGCGGTGCCCAGCGACAGGTCGTCGCTCCACCTGGTGGGAGGTCGTCCCGCTCGACGCTTTCCAATACGTGGTCGCCACTCGAGAACCTTTCTTCTCCGTTGGTTATCGGCTCTTCGAGCGATGATATGTTGTGATAGTTTACCTTACATTTCAAATTTTAAGTAATATGTCTATTGCTGAACAAGCACTTATTGATCCGCACAATTAACAAAAATGAGGCTCAACGCGTGCAACACAACACAAAAATGGCACTAAGAAATAACACATTTGGAAAAAAAAATGGTTTACAAGATGCAACCTTAACTATGAATCGGAAACTTGGAAAGATGTTTGTTTTAGGTATAAAGGATTTTAGGATATTGAGTTCTACGCCGCTGAAACAGCAGTTGCGAAATGTAAAGTCCGTAATGTACGTTATAAACTAACTGTCACCCGCGGTGTTGTTCGATATAAAAAGTAACCTCAATTAGTATTTGAAAAGTCCTCTGACGATATAAGTCCTGTTAAAATCCATTTAGCTGTTTCTAAGATTAAGCCGTACACATTTTCAAAACACGTGTTTGGGTTTTAGCAACGTGCAAATAAGAATCTTTATTTCGAAATCAGATTTCATACAGAGACCTGAATTATATTTATTTATTAGATATTTTGATTAGTTCTAATCATATTTGACTAAAGAAACGAATAAACAGTCAAATTTCCGAACTTATCCTAAATCTACGCCAAAGAGAACATGTCCGCATGAATATCATGACAAAAGTTATATAAGTCAACCACTATCATCATAAGATATATTAGTACACACCAAGTTACATGAAGTGTACAAAGTTATACACGTGTCATGTAACAAATGAGCTGTTACCGACACGTGCGCGATGGTAATGCCCTGTAGTGGCGAAGTGCCATAATATAATATCATTATATTACATTACATACTAACTCTAGTTATGTCGGAGTGACACCTTACGTCTCGATGGATAGTGTGATGTAGCTAAGTTGGATATGCACATTTAAAGCTCTGTCAAGGTATATAAGCGCGGGCCTATATTAGCATTCACATATTCTAACAGGAATCAATAAATAAGATGTCGAGTCCGGTTATGTATTTTTTTTATACTACTAAGGTAGCAAACAAGCATATGGTAAGCGGTTACCGCAGCCTATGGACACTTGCAACACCAACTCACGCGTTGCCGACCCTGCAGAAATCCCTTCACACCCTTTTTGAAGAACCCCATGCTGTACTCCATTGGGAAAACCACGGCGGGGAGCTCATTCCACAATCTGAGAGTCCGCGGAAGGAAGCTTCTTTGACAGTCCGCACAGTTCAAAACAATTCTGGTTTCAATACGTGAGGATGGACTCCCCGTCGATGGCGAGAGTTGCGGTGGTAGAAGGTAGCCGTGGGCATCATCATAAACAATTCTTCAGAACACTGTCCGTTGTACAAGCGGTAGAACACACATAAGGAGGCAAAGTCTCTCCTCAGACTGAGGAGCTCTAAACCGCTTGTAAGCTCGGGATCGTCGACAATTCTAGCAGCACGTCGCTGAACCGAGTCTAAAGGCCCAAGCTGGTATCCAGGTGCCCCAGCCCACAGATGACAGCAGTACTTCATATGAGGCCGGACTTGCGACTTATAAAGTTGCCGCCTTTGCCCCGATGTGAAGTACTGCTTCGCTTTGTTGAGCACTCCGAGCTTTTTGGATGCCAGCTTAACCTTGTCTTCTAAATGACGACGGAACAAAACGTCGCTAGAAAGGTTGAAAACAGTGGGATCATTTCGATTTGAATGGATAAATGTAAGAAAAAAAACTGGACAAGAATTCAAAATCATTTATTCAAATAGACCTTCGCAGGCACTTATGAAAAGACTGACTAACACCGGTTCGAAAGGTTGCAATTGCTGAGAGGAGCTGGCAATAAACTCAGCAATTACTCTTTTCAAAACAAAGCTTAGACTGCGTGCCCCGGCGCGGCAGCAAAACTACAAAGTAGGCTGAATCGATATTTAATAAGTAAATAGACCGCAGCCCCCACAAGCAGCACCTGTTCACAAGTATGACGCGTGTGGCAGCCATCGCCTTCGTCGCAATATTGGAGGGAAGTGGGCGACCCGCCACACGACGCCGCCGTAAGCAAAGGCCTTTTCTATTGTTAATAGTAAAGCAGTGAATGCTGATATGACGGATAGAAGAGCCGAATGGAAGAAGCGTACATATTACGACGATTCCTAGTAATTGAGGACAGGGTAGGTAGTAGATGATGATGATGACTAATTCCCAGAATTTGATCCTTATAAGCAACATGGGATTGTGCAATAATAATAGTGTGAGTGTACCACATGACAGCAGTACTCCAGTTGGAAACAGCAATGTCTACTATCATCATCATCATCATCATCAGCCTATAATGTCCCACTGCTGAGCACAGGCCTCCTTTCATAAATGAAGGTGAAAGGGAATGGGCAATACTCCACCACGCGTGCCCACTGCGGATCGGTGGAGGTAGGCTAGTGGTCAACCTACTGTTGGAATTTTTCAAGCCGCCTAGGAGGCATCCAACTAGCTTAACGACTATCACAATTAAGTGATAACCGGGACCAACGGTTTTACGTGCCTTCCGAAGCACGGAAACGCTCGATTTGAAATACCACTAGGCGGTCACCCATCCAGGTACCGACCACGACAGGCGTAGCTTAACTTTGCCGATCGATTAAGAACGGCTAATCATGCTACACCACGAGCGCTTCAATGTCTACTAGCTACTTCAAATTTGAACAACTCAGACATCAAAGCTCTCAACTATATCCAGACCTAGTCTAGAACTAAGAATGCTTAAATACCCGAGCACTAACTACAAACCATGTTAATCCAGAGCTCAGAATGTACACAAACCGACCAGGAGAGCAAAGTACAAGTTAATAGTCGAGGCGTTCGTTCGTTTCATGAGTTGAGCGTAGAATTTTAAAGTTAAGTATACTTACTTAGAGCACACAGATTATGTAAGTTGTAAATGGAGAGATAGAAGAATTTGAGCTTATCGTAATAATAAATTCTGTGTGTATTTTTCACTCAACTTGCCGTGATAACTGAATATGTTTGAGTGCTTTGGAATAACGTTTAGAATGAACGCTATATATCACCCTGTGATTTTTTTATTCCAGCCAGTTGGGGCAACTTTTGAACTACAGGTCTTAGAGAAAAACGCTGAAAGGCACCCCGAGCTGAATTTTGAATAAAATAAAAATGCCATTAAAACAAATTTAAAAAAAAAGTTTTTTTTTCTTTTTTTTCCAATTTTTTTTTGTTTTTCTGCTTCTACGTTACAATACGAACAAAATTATGTATGACAATCTTGGTCACAAGTTTACCTCAAATTTTTTGTCAGTATGCTAAGAGCTAATTCTTTATGGCTAAACATAGTGAGGTCCCTGCGAAATCTGTTCCATCTCGTCAAACTTTACGCAGGATAAAACCATGGTCAAGGAAAATATAAAATAATATTATGGATAACTTCTAGCAAATTGTGAGCAAGATTGTCATACATAATGTCGTTCATATTGTGACGTAGAAGCAGAATTTAGAAAAAAAAAAATTTTGAATGTATCTCCGAATATACAATTTTTTTGAAATAAATTTTAATGGCATTTTTATTTTCATCAAAATTCAGCTCGGGGTTCCTTTCAGCGTTTTTCTCTAAAACCTATTCAGAAGTTGCCCATACTGGCTAGAAAAAAAAACCCTGTATATAGGTTGACTGGTAATTATTAGTAAACGATACTTAGACACATGATGGTACTCATGATAACAAACAACTTTCCCAAAGAAACATATTTAGCACCTAACCAGAATAAGAATACACCATCAGCTTTTATTATTTATCCCTATTTGTTTCTTTGGGAAAATGTTTTGTTATCATTAGCACAATCATATGTCGAAGTATCCTACTAATTACCAGTCACCATGTATATTCAGGAAAAATCTAGATCGCAAAAGTAAACAATATAATCATTATCTAAGTTTTAGTAAGTGCAACATTATTTTTATTTTTAACCGACTTCAAAAAAAGGAGGAGGTTCTCAATTCGATATTTTTTTTTATGTTTGTTACCTCATAGCTCCGTCATTTATTAACCGATTTAGAAAATTCTTTTTTTATTTGAAAGTTATTTCCCATTGTCATCAGATCAGGATTTGATTACTTCTTAGTGTACTTTGAAGTTGGTTTAAGTTTTTTGTAAAACAGTCCAATTAGCAACTTCTTCCCAACTTTACCCACAAAAATCGTGTTCAAAAACATTAACGAAACATACCTTAAATGAAATCGTTTACATCACCTGGTAAATTCATGCATAAATTCTACATTTTGACGGAAAAGTAATAAATTATGAATGAAAACAGATTATATTGTGCTAAGTATCAGCAGCGGTCGTGTTTTGTGTGGTACGCGAGGTGGCTTTTATCGTCTACCGTGACCGTTTGTGGCCAGCAAAGGCGCGATCTTTATCACTTACCTATATTAACATGTATTTAACATATAATTATCAGTAATAATATTATCAGTAATATTATTACTGATATTGAATAAGAAATAATATACAAAAAAAATGGTAGATAATATATTTTTTTATACCACTTTCAAATTCAAATTCAAAATCATTTATTCAAATAGACCTTCGCAGGCACTTATGAAAAGTCTGACTCTAATACTCTAATACCGGTTCGGAAGGTTGCATTTGCTGAGAAGAGCCGGCAATAAACTCAGCAATTACTCTTTTCAAAACAAGCTTAGATTCATTACATAATATTTACATTCTAATCGCACTGACAACAATTGCGTGCCCCGGCGCGGCGGCAAAACTACAAAGTAGACTGAATCTATATTTAATAAGTAAATAAATAAATGGCAAACTTAAGCAGACCAATCCCCACAAGCAGCACCTGTTCACAAGTATGACGCGTGTGTGTGTTATTATTATTATTATTATCCACCAAAATATGGATGTCACCATCGTCCATATTATTAATGACCACGATTGTCCAAATGCAATACAAAATTCGTAAATTTCATAGCCCGCAACTGAAAAATGAGCACAAATATTTGCTTATATCTTCCCCATTTTGCCGCCAACGTTAAAGTGACAAGAGACGTCGGGATTTCAAGGGGGATATTAAAAAATACATCACAAAATGGTGGCCACCGTTTTTTAGTGTAAACCATTGTTACAAAGCTGGTAAAAGTACAATAACGTTGGCCAAACAATGCTGGCTCGTTAATCATTGAATATTTGACAGACCATCAACATTCTGGGCCCACAAGAATATTAATAGCATTTAATCGTCGACTTTTTAATTTTTTTCTTGTCACAAGAAAAGTTGAATTTATAAGCTGTTTGCGTGGGGATGAACAACCGATTATGTGGAAAACAAATTATTTTGATGTCAGTGGCTTTTAAAATAGAAATTCTTTTATCATGCCTCTAATTCATCAGGGACTTGTGATAGTAATTCGAAGTTTCTTGTTATTTCTTATTCTTTGGGGTCAGGGATCTGTGCTTGAGAGTCGCGTCGTTATTTCATATTTATAATCGTAGTGGGCGTAAGCTGAATGAAACTCCACATCGTTAGAATCTATACCTAAAACTGATTAACTATAAAGTTGATTTTTTCTCGGCATAATAGAGGTTTTAATATATCCAGTTCTGCGGTTTCACCCACTTATCTTCTTATATCCTATTTTCTTATGTCTCCATTTATACTGGTTCAAAGATAATCACAGATATAGATATATTTAGATAACGCAAGTATTACGATCTGTATTAAAACCACGCGTGCCATTTTTTGACTACCATGACGTAACAAACACTATTTTGTGATAGAAAAAACCAAATCAATTAAGTACACCGATGTAATGTGGGTGCGATCGTGACCACGTTAAGCATTTTATGCTTAAGTCGGGCACTAAATCTTGTACGCGAAGAATCTTGCGTTATCTAACTATATCTATATCTGTGAAGACAATCAATTCGTTCTATAGTCCGTTGAGGTCCAACGAGAAAGTTAAACAAATTAATTTTTGTTTTACATACAGGTCGTTGTTTTGGTCAGCGACGAGCGACTCAGGGTCGATAATACAAATGATACTGGTGCTAAAAAAAATATAAAAAAAATACTTTATTTTTTTTAATAATAAAAATAAAAAAATTATTTTTTTTAAAATCATGTAATAAGCTAAAATGTAGACATAATACTCAACGGGAGTACGAGGGAGTAAAGGGGTGGGGCGATGGCGGCTTGTGTCTAGCTCTAGTCTGTGCACGTGCCTAGTAACCATACTTTGCGGTAATTTTATTTCAAATTGAATGAGGTATTTCTCAACATATTTACAGTATTTAATGGAATTAAGTTCATTTTTGGGAATATATATTTTGTACTACCGCTCCTGGGTCGCTTGTCGCCGACCAAAACAACACCCTGTATAGTAGACGTCCAAATTGACTGCACATTTACAAAACCTAATACAACTTCATAAAAATTCAAATCTACTCAAAACCCCACTTAAATAACTTAACTAATCAGATAAGCACATTATAAATAAATTAATACATTCCCGTCCTCTCATTTTAGTACAATGTGTCCCAGGGCGGGTTGATAATGAAGTTTTAAATTAAAAACTGTATGAATAAAATATTTCACATGACGGCAGACCGCCTGTAATTACGCGACCGTATTTAAATAGTCATTTCATTTCATAGTACGGTTCAGCGCAGATTGCTTACCCTACCTAGACATAGTGGGATTATGTTTTTAATGAAAAAACGGATTCTGCATTTATGTACTAGAAATCTATTAGACATGTCATTAAAATATTTTTGATCGGTGGTCGACTGTGATCGGCTAGAGGGCAGGGGGTCCCGGGTTGGAGTAATTTTGGAGAAGGTAGTTTGATCATGAGCTGGAGAGACTGTGACAATTTTCAATATAATAGTGCTGATTCTGTTGTTTACGACTAAACTAATTTAATCTCACTATCTCTCTTTCTAACAAAGAACAAAAGAAAAGGAAGTAAGAAATTTAGTCCTGTCAAATTAGTCCAATGCTTGTTTTCAATATAAATTTAGTCGCCATCTATTGCGGTTACGTCTAAATACCCGCAAATGAAAAAGGCAGACTTTTTTTTCTATACAACCAAGTCGGCAAGCAAGCATACGGCCCGCCTGATGGTAAGCGGTTACCGTAGTCATATGGACGCTTGCAACATTAGGGGTATTTCTCAAGCATTTCCGACCCTCTTACTTCTTGAAAAATGTACCCAAAGATAGTGAAAACTCATAGAAATAAAATAACTAAGTATAGAACGCGAGTATCGCACAGTTTCACCCAGTACCAGCGTAGGCAGATGAGCTATATATATTTATATTGATGAATATGTGACAATAGGGACGTAACTGCGCTGTGCTCCGAATTATCGATAGCCGCATAATTCATTGTAGTATGTATAGGTATGTATGTTGCTTACCTATTTAGTAAGTTCTGGCAAATATACCAACCGCATGTAAGCATACAATTAATATTAAAATTATAACGTAAAATATACAATTGGTAAATTTATTAGGTGGCTACGCATTTCGAATGACCCTGGATGCAAACATAAAAATACGAATTTTTGCTAATTTTGAGGTAACTTAGTACCAGTTTCACTGCTTCCTGATAACGTATCCAGCAGGGTTACATGCGCATGATGCGCGCCTTGAGATAATTTTCTTACCATATTATGTCGTGCGCGGTGAAGTTCAGTTTGAAAAAGCGCGGCATTTATTCATGTGATTTATACTATAGGTACACGAGATGATTCGATGACAAAATTATCTCACGGCTCGCATGTTAGCTTTTCAGAACTAAACTGACAGATGATGATGATGATGAGATGATGGATGATATTTCTGGCACATAAGTTCTAGATATGCTAATTGATAGGCCTCTAATCTCGTAAATTACTGAATGTAGATAGAATAATGAAATAGAACCATATCTGGTCAAAATGCATCTGAAGACGATTCCAACAAGTCCAAACACGGCTAACATACGTTATTCCGTTACGGATTACCACTGCCTACTTTCCGGATCCATCATCAGATCAGCTCAATGGTCCCAAATTAATGTATTGTCATCAGTACTTGATAAGCGTGCAAAATTTCAGTTTAATCTGACGTTTAGAAGTCGATGAAAATTACGTTTGAAGATTACATTATATGCATACATATATACGTACATATATACATACAGGTGAAGCTTATAAAAGCGTGTTAAAAAGCGCCCCACACCATTTTGTCACAGTTTTACCAACATAATTTTGTCGTACGATATGGTGACTAGTAGTAGGTTAAATAAAATCGACATCATAGATGTGTTTACATACTTAGTTACCTACACGTGAAGCTAATAAAAGCTTGTTAAACAACTGACACTTCAGTATAATATTACCGAGAAAGTAATGTTAATTTTGCCATTGGAATTTTTTGTTCAGTCTCAAAAAAGTCGTAAAACACAAATTCCGACTGAACAATTCAATTAATTATTAAAACCGAATAATTACTTTAATATTTAGGTATACTATTAACATTCCATTATAAAAATAAAACATTTAGTTCTCAAAAGGCCTACAACTTGTTTATGAACTATTAGAATATTTATCGACTGCAGTATCCGTCGCGCTACATCACTAGTCGCGGCGTGGCAGTGCGGGGCAGCGCGGGAGGCCAAATCGTGCCCGCCCCTCGCGTCTATTTCACCCCCGAGACGTGTAATTTAATTGTTGGAAATGCATTAATATTTCGACTTACCGATGAAAAGTGACATTAGATTTATACTTTGAGTGTGTCCTACTATCATTACTGCACAATCGAACTGCACATTTAACCATTTTTATCGGTAAAAACAAAAAAAAACATCCGAGCAATTCGCACCTGACGCGCACAGCTAGTACTCGACAACGACTACTAGCGCTTGCGGTGGGATCGTTGCCTTGTTCAAACCCATGTCTACTGTTCTCACTTGGTTACTGCCACTCTAGTACATTTTAATTCTATGTGAAAACTGTACCAGAAAACTAATTCATAAAAAAACCTACTCAACCATGAAGAACAAAAAGTTCAAAATCCCTTAAAATGGTTACGGCAAGCGTTATATTAAATTTCATGTTTTTGTAATAAATTGCAATAATATTGGGTGACCGTGCGTTACAATTTTTCACTTATAATTATTTTTTACCTGCCTGTGGAAATCGGCTTTCCCGCTGTGTCTCCATAAATTGACCAAGTTGATAACACCGATCATTATTAATACTAGATATGAATTTGATAATAAAGTGAGCTCACCATACATCATACTTACTTTACTAATATCAAAAATGCGAATGTGAGTTTGTTTGTTTTTTACGCTTTCACGCCTCAACTACTCAACTGATCATCATGAAATTTAGCGTGCAGATAGCCTATGGAAAAGGACAAAGACTTTTAAGAGGCAGAAATGGGCAAAAGTCTCTACATTGCAGCCCAAATTATATGAAACCTGCTAGCTCTACGGTATTGAAATAGAAATATATGATACTTAAGGATATAACAATTAAATTTTTTTCAATTAATTAAAAGCCGATTTCAATTAAAAGCCTCGATAAAAAAAAATGCCAAACATACCTCTGAAAATCAAGAAATTCCCAAATATATCCAACGCCTGAAGGTATTTTAATACGATTTTTTTCATCAATAGAGTACATATCATAAGCAAATAAACGCCCGATTTAGTTTTTTGAATTTGCGATTCAGTTTTTCATAATAATGATTTTAAAAAAAGTCGCTTACGTCATATTAATCTGAGCACCATGAACATCATACCGCACTATATTGTCCTGCAACTCGCGTATTTTGCTTCGCGCTCACTCGCATTCCGCGGCGATCCGCGTTGCTAGACGGACCTGTGTCATTTTTTTTCAGAATTTTCACATACATAAAACCCTCTCAAATTAGTAAAAAATCATATCAAATTATCTTTAGAAGGCACTGGAAAATGCATGCTAGTCAAATTAAGGCAATTGAGCCTATTATTTGCTTGTTATAAATAAAAATATATAAAATAAAATTTGTTATGATTGATGCTTTTGATAATTGTCACCGAGGCATGTCGTGGTACTGACAGAGACTAATTCTTATTTTCGTCTATGAAAGGTATGGTTAGGGTAGCCTAGGGGGCTAAGGCGCGGGGTATTTATATACTCCCGACTGAAGGAGGTGATGATTCAATCCCGGAAAATGTTTTTCTTTATTTTTTTTATCAAATCATGCGAAATGAAAAATCAGCAATATATATTATTTAGTTAGTTACCTGATTAAATAATACCTGATTAAATATTGTTTATTTTGAGATCAAAGAAAAGGTATGAATGTTAGGTTGACTGATACTGGTACCAGTAGGTGCCCCGAAGTCGGGGCGTGCATGACTGCCTCTACTGCGGTCATCGAGTCATCTGTAGTTATCGAGTCGAGCTGATAAACTTTTATATTCATTGTATTATTGTGGTCCACTCGCGTAGTCGTCAAATGATAATGGCACAGTAAAATTAGAACAGTAAGGAAAATATTACACATCTTACGTTGACTAAGTTTCTAGTACTTACTGGACTGATTAGTTGGAATGTGAAGCCATCGTATATTTACAATTACTAGTAGTAAGCTCGGCTATCATTGTGCCGATTGTCGTAACGGCCAATGGCCTGATGGCCGAAAGCCTCTCGGCTCTCGGCAGTATTCCTCGATACAGCTCGTATTGTGAGGAGGTTCCTGTTTCTGCAACCCGGTAGCTTAGTTTTTTCAGCCAATCAGTGAGCCAGGCACAGTTTTATATCAATAAAAGTAATAAAATTGGAATAACTTTTTTTCCAAACCATTATATAATACTTCCTTAAGGTGGATGCTTAGCATGAGGCGGGAAATTTTATAATATATGGGTCAAAATAGCTTTTCGAGTTAGATGCCTGCAATAAGGATCATTCACATAACAAAGTGATAACTTTTTTATAACTACAGAGGATGCACATAACCTTTTTGAGCATAATGTTTTTTAAATTATTAATATCCATCAATAAATGACGAAGTTATTAAAGTTTTAAAAACAGCTTAATTAATACGCTCGCTCCCGCTTGTACATTAACGTTGACGTCATAATTCGGCCACCACGCAACTGGATATTTGTCAGTTTGTAACCTTTTCACGGCTTAACCACTGAACAGATTTAAATACAATTTGGCAGGGAGATAGTTCAATTAGTGGAGAAGGACAAAGGATACTTTTGAACGTAAATGATCCTCATTGCTCAAAAATGCAATTATGTTACATTTACATACCTCGGTGATACCGCTCAAGAATTTGACAGCGATAGCTCAGAAGTATCACCTCACCTGCCAGCTTTATAAAAAGAAGTCCTTATGCACGGTGCCGAGATTCCAATATTGCGATATTCCGAGATTTATGCCCTAGGTACAATACCAGAAGTATGGAGAGGAAATAAATGGTGGTGCTCATATTCAAAAAAGGCGATAAGGCCCTATTGAAGAACTACCGCCCCATATCCTTCTTAAACCACGTTTATAAGTTGTTTTCGGGGGTCATTACGAATTGTCTTGCACGTAGGTTTGAAGACTTCCAGCCTCCCGAAAAAGCTGGTTTCCGTAAAGGCTTTAGTACCATAGATCAAATACATATATTCAACCGTTATGCCTTATGTATGATGACTGTGAAAAAGCCTTAAATTCAGTTGAGACATGGGCGGTATTACAGAGTCTACAGCGGTGCTAAATCGACTATCGCTATATCGAATTGTTGAAAGTGATTGTACAGCAAAGCCACTATGTCAATCCGAGTACAGGGCGAGAGTACGAGATCAATCCAGTTGCAGAAGGGTGAAAGACAGGGTGACGTAATTTCCCCGGAACCTTTACCACTGCAATGGAGGATGTGTTCAAGCTCCTGGAAGGGTTATGGCATCAACATCAACGGTGAACACATCTCTCACCTTCGACTTGCCGACGAAATAGTCATAATGGCAGGAATCGCTGAAAGCTTTGAACATCATGCTCAATGATCTCAAGAGTTTCTTAACAGGTCAAGATGAAAATATACAAGACAAAAATTATGTCTAATATTCATATTCCGCCAATACCCGTGATTATTGGGAACACTGCTCTCGAAGTTGTAGATGAGTATGTTTACCTAGGACAAATTGTCCAACAAGGTAGGTTCAACTTCGACAAAGAGGTCAACGGAAGAATCCAACTCGGCTAGACAGCGTTCGGGAAGCTACGGCATATCTTCAAGCCCAGAATACCTCAGAGTCAGAGTCTTAAGACGAAAGGATTTCAATCAATGCGTGTTACTAGTGATGGATGACATACGGAACATAGACGTGGTCTTTCACTGCTGGCCGCATAAATAAGCTCAGAGTCACTCAGCAAGCTATGGAATGAGCTATGCTTGGAATTTCTCTACGAAACAGGATCCGAAAAGAGGACATTCGTAGGAGAACAAAAAATATGTATATAGCTCGTAGAGTTAGTAAGTTGATGTGACAATGGGTAGGCCACATCGCTTGAAGAACCGATAACCGATGGGGATGGAAGTTTCTAGAGTGGCGACCACTAACTGGAAGGGGACACCATGCAGGACGACCTCCCACCAGATGGACCGGCGACCTGGACAGAGTCACTGGGCGCTGCTGGATTCAAGCGGCCCAAAACCGCTCGAAGTGGAAGTTAATGGGGGAGGCCTATGTTCAGCAGTGCATATCATTAGGCTGATATGATGATGACTAAAAATGGTAGGTAAAGAGGGCATTTTATTGAGAAATTCTACAATTATTGTAAAACGTGATGGAAGAAAACCTGTTTATTTGTCAAATAACATATAATATCTCGATTGAGGGCTGTATTTTTGCCTCAATTTTCTTTTTATGAGGACGCCTTGTTTTTTTTATATTATATTAAGTTTGTTACATTGTGATATATCGCTAAGTTTAATAAGTAATTAAAGTTACATAGTTTTGTTAACGTGGTGATCACTGTAGTGAACAAGAATTTAAAAAATACATAAAAAGTAATTTAAAAAACGGTCGATAAAATTCAACATAGTTTCCCTCCTTTTAATTTGTGCACATTATGAAAGCTCACAGCTGTATACGAGTAGGATACTCTCCTGTCTGTCTATTTGTCATAGCCTGTTTTCTCCGAATTTATAGAACACAAATTATATTTAGATAAAACGCTTAGTTTCGTGACCCGACGACAATTACCTAAGTAGCGTATGTAAAAGAATTCTGGTTTTGGGAGACAATTACCTAACCTGAGAAATATTATCGAAAGTATCAACTTTTAAAAATAAATATCTTGAGACATTTTTCACACACGGCTACCTGATCCCAAACTAAGCAGAACTTGTAAATACATCTCTAAATAGTATAAAAAGAAGTCGTTTTCCGCGTCTGTTTGTCTCTCTGTTTATCAACTCTAAACCACGCAACGGGTTTTGCAGTTTTAACCATCAGATAGATCCTCATTAGTACTACGTAAAGAGAAGATGCCACACATCACAACTATATTCCGTTTAAGTGAGGCCATCTGGCCACACTTGTTGTTGTAAAACGATGAACGAAATGCGTAAGCGCCGTGAAAATAACGGTGTTTGCGAGAAAAATACTCCTAAAAGCTTTCTAATAGCGCTACGTGTTTCTACTGTCTGCTTAGACGACTAATTATTGTTTCAGTGCTAAAGAAACCTTTAGTCGACTCTAAAGAAACGGGACATAAGCTTTGCTTATGATAGCATCTCTATACGTGGTAATAATAGCTCAATGCTTTACAGCAAATAATTATCATTAATATTTTAAATGATATCACAGATTTAAAATTAGCAAGAAACAGTCGCGATACCGTGATCGGGTGGCGTGGGCGGTCGCGCAAATCGCTCCACTGACACCACATTATGACATTGTACCCGTGCGAAGCCGGGGCGGGTTGCTAGTACTTACTATACATATTTACACTCAGACTCGGGACATGCAAACATGTTCATGCACACAGATGCATATCCTTGGTGGGAATCGAACATAAGATCGGCGGCGTGGAATCTTAACCAACTACGCCAACTGGCCCGTCAAAAGTTTTTTAAAGTATTTGAAAAAATATATTTGTAATGTTTGTCTGCAGTTTGTCTACTGTTTACATTTTTACTGTGTCCAATTCAAACAGTGTCGTTCTCGCGGAAATGTTTAGATGGCGGTGTATCATATTTAATTGTTTGTTTGCAATGACGCACTTCTAAATAGAGGGAGCTAGTATTTTTTGTTTGCTTAGTTCCTGTAATTTCCGCTAATATTATGTGAAAATGTGGCGCAAGGATGAAAACTGAAATCTGCTCGAGAGTATTCTGGGCCTTAACGTTGGGAACGCGGTTGAAACTATGAGGGGCAAGCTAGTGCATGATAAAACATCTCCAAGAACGTACCGGTTGCGAAGTGACTCTCAAGGGCTAATTTGAGAGTCACTTGTCAATAGTATCAATAGACTACGGTGTTCACTTGCCATCAGATCAACTCAATCATTTGCCTTCTGATATATAAAGAAACTTAGAAACCACAGTAATAAATACCTATCGACATATTCAAAGAAAAATAAAATCAAAGCCTTGTCCGTTCCTTCACCGTTCTTCCACAAGAGATACACTTGTTGCTTACGTCAAGTCCAGTTGGTCTCATTCCATAGTGATCACTCCCATACAATAAAGAGTGTTGTCCATATCCATACTCCATAATATATTTTTTTTATTTTTTTTACTTACTTGTGTTTTTATTATTTTGTCGTAGTATGTGGAGTAGGTACCTAGCTGTGAATTGTTAATTGTTTAAGTTGTGTGCAGTTGTCATTGGATAGCAGGTTTATGTAATATATTTTTCTTCTTCATGTTTTTGTGTAAGTGTGATCTGTTATCTGTTACTGTACCGTTCAATAAAAATAAAAAATACAATTTCACAAAAATAGTTGCAAGTTTCAATTAAATACTTGGAATATCTGAAACTACAAATGTGATTAAAACACAAAATAGTTAAAAGAAAAAATGTGTAATTACTAATGAGAAAATTGTCACATCCAGCTACCTACAATACCTCTTCAACAATGCGTGACCTAATGAACTTTTTAAATTAAAAAAGGCCCCAGGATAACATATTATCCGGGCCCACGCATATCTGCACCCCTTGGAGACTCTAATTTAATTACAACTTCCGTTTTGTCATTCACAGCGTGGTAGATTAGAGGCCTACACTTCACGGGCCTTTTGCCTGCGAAAGGTTCGCCGCGCCGGAGGAAATGTTGGTTTATTTTGGCCTATTTTTGGGACTTGAATTAAGGCGGTTTGTTTGTGACGCCTTTGGTTTTGATGTTGGGTAAGCATGAATACCTAATATCATATTTGGCATCGTTACCTTTGATCAAATCTAATTAGTGATTAAACGAACTTACCTGAAGTGAAGTTCTATCAGAATTATACGAGTTGCTTCGTCCGAAGAGATTAGATACATAAATTTGTAGTACCACGTCTAGGAATCGCCAATCTACCACTAAGTTGAAAGCAGAGTGAAACTGCTTCTATATATTTTTTTTTTTTTTGTGGGTATTTTGATATCTGCCTCCTGCCGCCCGGACTGACCGACACTCATTTAGTTGAAAGCCTGCAATCTTAATATTTCACTTTATATGGGGGTTATAGGGCTGGGAGGGAGCTAATCTCTTCGGACGAAGCAACTCGTATAATTCTGATAGAACTTCACTTCAGGTAAGTTCGTTTAATCACTAATTATACTTCATTGCTTCGTCCTCGAGATTAGATACATAAATTTGTAGATTTTGAAAGATAGTGAAATATTAAAACACTAATTTTATTTTATTTTTGACCCGACTGACCCGAAAAGAGGGTTATGTTTTTGATATTTGTAATTATCAAAAAATAAATGTACTTATCTAATTAGTAGTATAGGTACTTATATAATTTATAATTTTTGTGATGTAACAACAATGTTTTTGCCATTTAACAAAATTAAACTAATTAGAGACTTTATAAGAAATTATGGTTTCATCAACCATAGTAAATTAAACTATTTATAGGTATAGTTGAAATTAAAAAACAATGATTTTATAATTCAAATCAGGTTCTGCGTTTAAGATTGTGAAAGCTAACTGATCTGATTGATTACACTGAACATCTCTTCGATAAAATTTTGCGAAGACAGTAGAATTTGCCACATTTTCCAGCAGTATTTCTAGTTGTATTTATATTGACACCTGTTGTATGAGCGACTGCATGTCTGGTGGAGTCAGATCATTATTTATTTATAAGAATTATCTATAATAGGTAATATGATTATTATTATGAGTATTAGTACAACATATGTAAATAACTTTTTTTTCACAATAGGTAATCTAAAAAACTTATTTTTAAAAACTATGATATTAACAACTATAATATTTTTAAATTATATTATTTTACTTGTCGTCTGTACTCTTTGAGCAGTTGCCAGCATGAGTAGAGTGACAATCTTTTTAGTTAAATAAGTACTCTAAACTGAAATTGTTATTAGGATACCAATTCGATAAGGAATCCAAACTAATGATGGATCCCAGTGACGTTATACTTGGGAGCTGGAGGGCGAAGTCTATAGAAACTCCTATTCAGGGTCATCAGACCCTACTGTCGATCGTAAGATCAATGACAGAGCGAAGCGATGACTGTTGTAATGATTCGTATTGTAATCCGGACTGAAATCACTGATTACTAAATAGTTACTACGTAACTGAAATACTGAAGAAATTCAGAAATTAAGAAAGTTGTACTTCTATAAGAAGGTCACCCAACGCACGTCCTATTGTTTTATCGAACTTTCTGACAGGGAAGTTACTATAATATCAACGTGATATTTGGGTTACTGTTGGAAACAGATAATAACACATTATTAGTCTAAATTTAATTAATTCCAAAAATAGGGGAAACCAGGGTTACTTGGGCCCAAAATAGTTCCACGACAATACGCTCGGCTTGATCTGTAATAATTTTCCTTAAAACTTTAAATGTAATAAAACAAAAGGGAGGATAAACATAAAAAGAAAGATCTTTCCAATTTAATGTTAATCTATTCTCTATTCCATAAGACATATTTTTCGCATTTTTTATTCATACGAGACGCAAAAAAGGTCAATATTTGGTTGACTATTGACAAATTACAATCATTTCAAAACAGATCTTTTTACTCCCATTCGGTATCGGGATCGGATTTTTGTGACTGATATTTCGTTTTCTTTTGAACTTATGTATGAATCGAACACAAGTATTCTGCGAGCTTCACTCACATCACTGCCACTGAGATGTGGAAAAAACTAACCATGTATGTACGAAATAGCAGTGATGTCGATACAAAATCTATCAATATTGGAAATCCTTTACTAATATTGTAATCCTAAGAAAACTGCCACTAAGTGATTAATATATTAATATTAATTTTATTAAATATCGCTTATCTTCAATCAAGCTAACGTGTTTTGGTATTTTTGGAAGGCCAAGGTATTGCACACGGTATTTGGAACTATGTAGCTCTTTTCAATATTGATTATAAATCGTAAAGACTCAAAAAGTTTTCTGTATGTTTGATATTATTTTTGCAATTTTGATAATTTCTAGAAATAATACATTAAGTAAATAGATGACAAATAACGTAATGATTTGTGTAAACAACCTACTGGTTCTCAATAATTTTGTAAAATACGATAGGACATTGAATAGTTACAATTTATTCTCGAACTTGAATTATAAGGCAAAAGTGCTTTTTATCCGCTAGCGTGGAAAGAATTTTTATATGATAAATCTGTTTTTTACCATTTGGTATTTTAATAAGAAAATAACTAGAAACTGTTCTTCACATGGTTTACATTGTGATATATCTTCACTACTTAATAATATCAGTGATGAATTTTATTGTACCTTCTGTATTGAAGGGTTTCGGATGCGGATAAGACAGGTGGACTCGGTTCATATGATTGAGAAACCGGTTTGGAAAAAAGGTATCTCATACTTTTGTATTAATTTTTTTTTTTTTTTTTTTTTTTATTAATAAAGATTTTATTATTATTATAACTTTTGACCCATCATAGGTAGTATGACGGGGTCTTTAGTTATCAATCGCCATTGATCATAACAATAAGATAATTGCTCTGCGGAACCTACCGGATTTACCGACGCGGGGCTGGGTAGTGTCACGATCGCGGCGGCGCGGATGTCATGGCGGCTGCGGCTGCCGTGGGCGGGATGTGGTCGACTCGAATCTCCTCGCTGCTCCGGCCTGTCTGGCTGCTAGGAGCGGAGGCTTGGTTTAAAGCTTGGGTAGGAGCCAATTCTTGTTTCTGCGCTGGATTAACCATCCTAATTGGTGCATTCATTTTTATCTCGGCACCAGATTTCGATATTGCTTTTTGCAGCCTTCTTGTAATAGATTCGTTGTGTTGTGAGTCACACATTAGGCGACCAGCTTCGATCAATAATTCTATTATTTTCTGATCTTCATGTTCTAAGGACAACAATCAAGTGAGAGTTTCACTGATTTTGCTTGTTCTCTAAAGCCTTGTCTTTTTTAACGAGTATCTCCGATAAGGGCACTTTAATTTTCGGATTAGGCTTGGATGCGTCGATATTTGTGCAATCCTTGGGAACAAGATGATTTTAAAGCGATGTGCTCCCATCGTATAGCTAACTCATCTCGAATATCCAATCCATATATTTTATCTTTCGAAGCCATTTCTCCCAATAGATTAAGAATCTCCTCATCTAATTCCGGATCCAGTCTTGTTTCGAAGGATAGTTCTGCCTGCGGCTGCGGTGAGTCCGTCACCGCGACTTGTGTAATCGAGGTGGATGTACCTGACTGGAGCTCTTCTACAATAATAGTTACTAAATGAATTTTAGTTAAAAGTTTATTATTATTTAGATTAAGTTATTATTTAGTATAGTTTTATTATTTCAAGGTTGGATAGTAAATAATTAATATTTGAGATTTATCTGATCGATCAGTAATAATCAGTTATAAATAATAATTATTATTATATATATATATATTTTTTTTTTTTTTTATTGGTACTCCACTAGCCGCTGGCGGTCTCCTCACCATATACTACGCCCCCCCCTTTTTTGCTGGTATCAGAAAAAACATTTCTAAGCAATAGCTGTCCAGTCTTAATCGCTTGGCTCGCGGTTAAAAATATAACAATGACATCAATTGTTATAATAGGACGCGCGTCCCTCGCTAGAAGCAGCGGGTTAAGGGATTAACTGCGACATCAATAGAATTTTTCCACTAAGTATAGTCATCCTGTAAATACTGTGGTAAGGACATAAAATTACATAAAACTATCGTAGCTTCTTGTATTTAGATATGCGCGCCGATGTACAATCAGTCGGCGGCGTCGGCGGCGTGACCTTGATATAAAACTTTTACCATACATACTATGAATTTTTGTTTTACAAATACATTTTATACAAAATAATGTAGCATACAAATCTCGACAGCCATGGAAAGTAGGATTATTGCTACTATTGATACTGATCGGCGCGCTCATGTCTACTTGTATTACACAAGATGTATTAGCAAGATATTTGCATCTTTCCATTTGCTTGGTAAATATCCAACCTACTGAATTGCAGGGCAAGATGAAATGATAAGGCCTACCAAGCGCGTAAAATGTCTGATTTTGCAACGAGATTTCAATTTGAAATTACAGTAACTCACCTGTGACTCTTGTTCGACTTGGCTGATGGGGAACTGCCGTGATCCTAGATGGTAACGCGGCAATAGTTCACAAAAATTGGCACGTGACTATTACCATCTTTTTCAATCTGATGAATAAAGTGAAGGTAACATTCCTTTGAAATGTACATAATCACTAACAATAACCCATTATTTGGGATTCCAAATGAAATGAAGGTAACATCCCCATAAGATGTACACAACACAGTTTGGAATTTTGACGATATGTCAAAGTGAGATACGGATATAGTCCTTATTAAACTATTCACAATATCTTTAAATAACGTGAAGGTAACATTCCTTTCAAATGTACACAGTCACTAACAATAGCCCATTTATATGGGATTCCAAATGATATGAAGGTAACATTGGAATTTTGATTATATGTCAAAGTTTGATACGGATATAGTCCTTATTAAACTATTCACAATATCTTTAAATAACGTGAAGGTAACATTCCTTTCAAATGTACACAGTCACTAACAATAGCCCATTTATTTGGGATTCCGAATGATATGAAGGTAACATTGGAATTTTGATTATATGTCAAAGTTTGATACGTTCTTATTATTCACAATATCTTTAAATAACGTGAAGGTAACATTCCTTTCAAATGTACACAGTCACTATACGCATAAGCCCATTATTTGGGATTCCAAAAGATATTTTTTATTTTTATTATTTATTTATTTGACCAATATTACATAATAGGTACATAGTTTTACATTGCCACCTGACGAAAGCCTGAAAGGCTTATGTGTCCGGTGAGAGTTCATTTTATATATTGACTATATTATGGTTTATATCGCGGTACTTATGCTAAAGATACACATAGTTAAAGTCATCCCCTTCCATTCCCAGCATATACTTTTTTATAGGCTTGATCATTTTAACATTTTCTGTATATTTGGTTTGCAGTTCCTTAGGTAAACTGTTAACTATCTTGGGCAGTGTGTACTTAAAGTTTCTCATTCCATAAGTATTTTTATATCTAGGCAAAACATACATCTCCGAATCCTTGAGAGGTCTCAAGTTTTGCTTTCTTTCATACAATATGAAAGTAACATCACCATAATATGTACACAACACAATTTTAAATTTGACGATATGTCAAAGTGTGCTCGTATCCTGCGTAGATAATCACTATCGTTTCTGTGACTACGTTTCGACATCGTTTTTAAACTTTTTTTGCGAAAAAACAAAGAATAACGTGGTGATCGACGAGGCACTAAAACGCGAATGAGTGTCGGTCAGTCCGGGCGGCAGGAGGCAGATATCAAAATACCCACAAAAAAAAAATATATAGAAGCAGTTTCACTCTGCTTTCAACTTAGTGGTAGATTGGCGATTCCTAGACGTGGTACTACAAATTTATGTATCTAATCTCGAGGACGAAGCAATGAAGTATAATTGTATTTAGAATCCGTATAATTCAAGATGGTAGTTCCCTCATTTCGCGTGTCGGTTTCCCTCCGCCTGGGCACATCGTGCTATGCTCCTCACCGCTGCCAGTGCGGCGCTCCTGTCAGCCAGCTCGGTCATCACGGCCTGTCTTGCAGCAAAAGTGCTGGTCGGATTCCCCGCCACGCCAGCTTGAACGACATCATCCGTCGGGCTTTTACCACCGCCAACTGTGTCGCCATTTTAGAACCAAATGGCTTGATGCGTGACGATGGTAAAAGACCCGACGGAATGACTCTTGTTCCTTGGAGGATGGGACGGCCTTTGGTATGGGATGCCACTTGTGTCGACACCCTAGCGCCGTCTCATCTTCCTTTGACACAAAATAAGGCTGGCGCGGCTGCTGAATCAGCTGAGGGCCTTAAGAGGCGCAAATATAGTACGCTTGATAGTGGATATATATTTGCGCCTTTTGGGGTCGAAACATTGGGGCCGTGGGGACCGAGTGGCAAAAAAATATATAAAGAACTTGCGGCACGCTTAGTTGAGGCGACACGTTCCCAGGATGCTGGCTTATACTTTGGTCAGCAGCTTAGCATTGCCATCCAACGTGGCAATGCTGCCAGTATTCTGGGAACGTTACCCACTGGCACGGATTTAGAATAGTTTTTATTTTTAAAGATTAGGTTTAGTTTAGAGTAGTTTTTATTATTTAAGTTTTGTTTTATTTTGATTTTATTATTACAATTAGAATTGTTAATTTTTTCTGAAAAAAAAAGATGGTAGTTTATTTATTTTTACAAGAATATATGGAGTTTTTTGAAAAATTCTCCCCACGTTTTTTTTGTTAAGAGATTGACAAGACAGAGCTATCGTCACTTCACTATTTCATCATCATCATATCAGCCCATGGATGTCCACTGCTGAACATAGGCCTCCCCCATTGATTTCCACTTCGAACGGTACTGGGCCGCTTGCATCCAGCGGCGTCCAGCGATTCTGACCAGGTCGTCGCTCCACCTGGTGGGAGGTCGTCCCGCTCGGCGCGCACCAGTACGTGGTCGCCACTCGAGAACCTTTCTTCCCCATCGCTTATCGTCTCTTCGAGCGATGTGGCCTGCCCATTGCCACTTCAGCTTACTAACTCTACTTCACTACTTACTTCCTTTACAGTAGTACCCAACTAATATGGCTTACCGATGTACCTGCGCAGAAGATACATTTTCAAAGCGCGGGAAACGCTATTGGTCGGCAGCTGCCGCCATGTTAGCGCGCGCCGTGCGGAGGGGCGTTACTTGCGAGTGAGACGGAAGTAACAGCTGTGTAGCAAGTGTATTATGAAACTTATTTTTTATTTTTCTCATTATAGTAGTGATCTATGGTTGATTGTAAGTTTTAAGCATTCTTTCGTTAATCTTCGCGGCCATACTTTCTTTTCTGTGCGAACGAAGATTCACGACGCGCCTTATCAGTTGGGTACTACTGTATTTCACTATTTACTTTCATGCAAAATGTTGTCATCAAAATTCTTTTAACATTGAAATTAATTCATCCCTTCCCCAAAGTACCTCCACATAACAATGGAACCACGTCATCAGTCGCGGCGTGCGATAATGTTCACAACTAATGTGCAATGCCATTAATCAGCATCTATACGTCTATATTACGTTTATATAACGTTTATACGACTAGCGTAGATTCATCACGTCACGTAGCGTAACTGATTGCGTTTGTGATAAGTAGTACTTCCGATTACCGTGTGATGGAGTTTTCTGTGAGGTAGCTTGTAACTTAATAGTTGTACTTGATTCGATTTTTGGAAGGTTTTGTTGGTGAATTAGAGGTAAAGTCGTGTATCAAAGTCAAACCATTTATTTAGTTTGGAGTTTGAGGTATGTACTTATGAAGGTTTGAAACTCAGTAGCTATCATGCAAATTCATTTATTAATGAAATTAATTACTAAATCAAAACAAGCCAAGCTCAGCTTAACGCAGATGCTCGTGTATCTAAAACGGAACCAACCAAAGTCCTCTAAAATTTTAATCTCAGAAAAAAGTCTTGAAACTAATACGAGTTACTAACGCCAAATAATCTCACAAACATGTGCAAATATCAAGATTACGAGTATATCCTCATACCTCCCTTCCTCTAATAACGTTTTTATAATACCCTAATAACATTGCAAGCATGCAATATCCTATCTTCCATTATAACACCATCGAATAAACGTTACCTTTGTTATGCTTTATAATACAACAATATTAGTCATCACCAGGGTTGGGCGTTTTATTTCAGTACTATCTATCTCCTGTGGTTTCATCCGCATTTCTGTCAAGGATAAAAAGTAGCTTAATGTTAATCCCATGGAAAAAGCACGTTTTTTTCCCAATTTTTCCAAATAAGTATCTGGGAAAATTTCACAAATTTTCTTTCCGTAAAAACCTTATTTGTAATATTATGAGTGAGAGGTAGAGCATAGCGTTTATTTGCTCAAAGAGCAGCTCGACTGGGGAAGTACCTCCACCTTACAGAATACCGCAGCCAAATAACTATATGTTGTGTAAAGTTGTGTTCCTGCGCATGAGTAAGGTCGCCAGAGCTCATAGGGGAAGTGGGAAAGGTCGGTAACGAATGAACGATGCTTCGTGTGTTGCAAGCGTCCATATAGCTATGGTAACCGCTTACTATCAGGCGGGCCGTTTGCTTGTTTACCGACTTAGTCGTTAAGATAAAAAATACTCAAATCTGTCCAGCCGTTCTCAAGTAATACGCTTACTAACGAACAGCAATTCAATTTTATTTTCCTATTATTCCTCAGAATGCATCAATAGCTATGAAGCTGCAAGGATAACAAGATCTCCCGCCAGGCTTGGTCACCATGACTGGGGATTGCGGTCCAACTGTACATGTAGGACATTTGTATATATGCAATCGTGGAATTTACTTCGTCAGTGCGATGCACGGTTGAGGCGCCATCTATCTTTCTGCGTGTGAACTATCTTAGTGTAACGGAATACATGGCTGATAGATGTCGCTCCAAACTTAATTCAATAAAACTTTCCAAGTAATGCCCTTAATATTCCAATAAAAAACCGGCTAAGTGCGTGTCGGACTCGCACACAGAGGGTTCTGTGTAATATTAACTAACTCAACTTTGCTATGAAAAAAAAACTGCAAAAATATTGAATGAAAGGTAAATTGCGGTTTAATATTTATGACGTATTAAAAAATACTACTTACTAGATCTCGTTCAAACCAATTTTCGGTGGAAGTTTAAATCATATTTTTTTTTTTAGTTTTATCATTATCTTATTTTAGAAGTTACGGGGGAGACACACATTTGACCACTTTGGAAGTATCTCTCGCGCAAACTATTCAGTTTAGAAAAAAATATATTAGAAACCTCAATATCATTTTTGAAGACCTATCCGTAGATAACCCACAAGTATGAGTTCGATGAAAAAAAAATTTTTGAGTTTCAATTCTAAGTATCGGGAACCCCCAATTTTTTTTTTCTATTTTTGTGTGAAAATCTTAATGCGGTTCACAGAACCTCATTAAGATCTACTTACCAAATTTCAACAGTATAGTTCTTAAAGATTAGGAAAAAAGTGGCTGTGACAAACGGATGGACGGACAGACAGACAGACAGACATGACGAATCCATATGGGTTCCGTTTTTTGCCATTTGGCTACGGAACCCTAAAGTTTTACACAAAAACCTTAGCACACGCGATAAGCGTTTCGCAAACGCATTATAAGGGAAAATGTATTAATGACTCTATAAATTTCACTTATACGACTTAAGGTAGTCATTATTGTTGATTTAGGCAACGGGAGGCACGAATGAAAACATTATGTTTACTTTTTAGACGTTTTGCGTGTTGGAAGTATGATTTACGCCGGTGGTATTAAGACTTAAGACCTATGCCTTTTGGTTAGCTTCCCGTATTTTTCTGACTTCAACTTATATATTGACTAAGTTCTAGTATGTAATCCAATGAAACCAAGTTATTACAAGTTACTCTTATAAATAAAAGTTAGTAAGATTATATGCATGAGACAGCCGTCATAGCCAATCGATTTACATGGACTTCAAAGTATTTACGTAACCGTCTTATTCAGCCAATGTGGTGTGTTGCAGCGCTGCGTTTGTTCGTTATACATATATTTTCATGATGTGCCCAATCCCAAATGTGTTATTAAAACAAAAAGCTTGTTTTTATGACGAATGGGCTTGCGTTTGGCCTTCGACTGACCCCATGAGGAGTAATGACGAGGCCGAGGATGAAGCACGCTTACCCGGAAAAAGGAACACACACCCCTCGTATTAAATGTAGACACTTTGAAATGGCAATTCATACCAATTATTTTTCAATGAAGTTAGTAAGACGAGTAAAGCGCCCTTTGACTTACTAATTACTTAGAAATGTATCTAACATTTACAGGCTTTACGTTTGTAATTAAAGACTAAGAATTCCATTTTTCAAATTTTTACATTTCGCATTTTTTTTTTTTTTATTCTACTTAGGTAGTAAACAAGCATACGGCTCGCCTGATGGTAAGCGGTTACCGTAGCCTATGGACACTTACAACACCAGGGGGCGTCACTCACGCGTTGCGGACCCTGCAGAAATCTCTTCACACCCTATTTGAAGAACCCCATGCTGTATTCCATTGGGAAAACCACGGCGGGGAGCTCATTCCACAATCTGAGCGTCCGCGGAAGGAAGCTCCTTTGAGATAGCACAGTTCGAAACAATTATAGTTTCAATGTGTGATGATGGACTCCCCGTCGATGGCGAGAGTTGCGATGGTAGAAGGAAGCCGTGGGCATCATCTTAAATATTTCTTCAGAACATTGTCCGTTGTACAAGCGGTAGAACACAGATAAGGAGGCGAAGTCTCTCCTCAGACTGAGGGGCTCTAAACCGTTTGTGAGCTCGGGATCATCAACAATTCTAGCGGCACGTCGCTGAACCGAGTCTAGAGGTCAAAGCTGGTATCCAGGTGCCCCCGCCCACAGATGACAACAGTACTCCATATGAGGCCGAACTTGCGACTTATAAAGTTGCAGCCTTTGCCCTGATGTAAAGTACTGCTTCACTTTATTGAGCACTCCGAGCTTTTTGGATGCCAACTTAACCTTGTCTTCTAAGTGACTACAGAACAAAACGTCGCTAGAAATGTCGACGCCAAGGATCCCGATGCTTTTAGTGAAGCTCAAGGATGTTTCTATTTTCCGTCATCAATACCAATCGTATGAATTCTTACAGGGACCTGAAGCTTCAAAAGTTTAAATCCCAAATATAATTGAGTTGGAGAGTGACATCGGCACACTTTTTTTGCCCAACCGTGACGCAAGTGATACTGATGGTGTCACCCGCCAATAAATGGGATATCACACTAGATGGTCGGTTTGTAAAAGATATCCCAGGAAATGATTCCCACTTAACTAATTTTGAATCAAAAATACCTCAACACATCATATAGTAACCAAACCGTATCCAACAACCCGATCTGAACTAATAAAATTTAAATAGTCCTCCAGATTTCCAACTCGGGGCAACAAACATTGAAATGAACCGACAAGTTCCCGAGGCTGTTCTAAACACAGTTCGCTTGTTAGGATTATCGACAGTCGGACAGGCTAGTTCTGTACTATGAGTCTATGTGTGCTTTGCTTAACTATTTCAATTTGGTTCATGTAACTTTGGTGTTGGCCTATTAACATCACTATTTAGATCTCTTATAGTTGTCTGGTTATATTTCGTCTACATTATCACTTATTTTGTGATTAATTAAAAACCTTATCAACCGCACAGAAAGCTTTGTCTAATATGGTCATTGCGCCCGAAGATTGATTGTTTAATATAATCTATAATCTCCATGATAATCAATTAACACTTGACTAAGACACTCAATCATTAGACGTCAGGGTAATAAAGCCTAGGGTAGAGCGTATGCTGACAAGCTGACGACGACTGTTTAGGGCAGAGCATAGCAGAGAAAATTTCGTATGAAAATTGAAACAACGATGTAGACTCGTATTCCGTTTTATTACTGGCTATATCAGCTTAAGATGTCTCTAGATCTGAGTAATATTCAATGTGTCATCAATAAGATTACTACCTACTACCAATCAGGGTCTACACCCCACGTGCTCCCTAAATTGTAATTTACCCACATTTCCTAAAGTAAATTTAGTAACTTTGAAACTAAGCTCAGTTCATAGCAATCTCCAGAAAAAATATGACCCAGTACCACTTAATCCTCAACCTCTATTACCCGTTGCAAAATAAACATAAACGCGTCAGTAATACCAACCGCACCAAACAAGCGGGCAAACGGGCTCTGAATGGGTAAAAAATGAAATTTACACGAGGAATGAAGTGCGCGCAAGAAAGCAATTTCCCTGCGAGAACTCCCGTAATGGCTACTTTGATATATGATGTTGGAAGTGCTACAGATAATGGATATGGTAAAGAAGTTATGATAATGAATCAAAGGCGTAAAGGATATGATAGTACCTTATACCTAATTCCTTTTGTTTTAAAATTTTAGAGCAGATAACCGGTTATCGATGCCAATTATACATTGTTCCTGGGGGATTACCAATGTATTGCTAACACAAAGTCTTGAAGGCATTAATGAACGGGACGTGATCATTAATCAAACAAAGTATTTCGATACATACATTAAGCTTTGTCAAAGTAAAGTTTCCATACCAATATGAAATCTTTATCTCCTAAATATGGAGCTCAAGATTTTTACTTATATCCTGTATGTTTAATTTGCCTTAAGCTTGATCATAGACTAAATAGGTAAACTAGAAATGATCAGCATTGTGTTGGAAAGGGCTGATAAGACTATTTCATGTGACATTAGTCTACGGCTGAAGATAATAAATCCAGTAGTCTTAAAAGGATTACCGCGTCCATGGGAACAAATCTAAACACTTTCCGACATCCAACCTGCGGTCTGTGCACAGAGGCGCCTCTGTAGAAAATTGCGCCAACCTCCCGCCCGTGCTTGCTTTAATTTGCGACTAGTTTTAAAAACCCCGTTTTTATGTGGAGCCTTTTAATTTTGCGTTTACTATAACCTGGCCATTTTATGTAACGTCAGTGTTCTTAGTCTCACTTTCGCGTAGCTTCAATATTTAATGCTGTGTGAATTAATTTAGCTTCTCAAGTTTTATGTTTTACGATGCAGAAAGACGATTAGATTTTATATGTTTTTTAATATTATGATATAGGTAAGTATCTATCTTTCAGTGGAGGAAAATATCCGAAAAGTCGCATACCAGTATTTTTTCAATAACTTAGCAGGTCTTACTGAAATAGGTGTAAATATAGAAATTGTAGTTGGATTAAGAAGGTTCAGTGCGGCGCCAAGGTACAGTGCGGGTTATGCGTTTCTGACACCAACCAGCTGTTATTCGACCTGTATGCCTATTATAATTTTGCCCAAATCACGGCTAATTTCATTATGATGACTATGCCTAAGAAAATACTGGACCATCCCGTTAAACTCCCATCACAATCAAATTAGCCGTTGTCGAGATTTGGCCTAAATTAACAGGTGCCAGAAACGCATTGTCTCGACGGTCGGACTATGGTAGGTGGTAAAAGATGTAGGTGGAAGTGAGAAGGAAGAAAGTAGAAGCTCTACAGTGGTCACGACTCATCGTGCAATAGCAAAGCGAGGGTGCTGGGAGAGGTATCAAATCGTCGTCCCCCGGGACGAGCTATCAAAGCGCCGCGCTTGGAGGGTTGAGCAGGTACGCGTTCAACACGCCCGCCCGCTCTCTACAGCGCAGATGTCGACCACCGTGGGGTTTTAGCCAGTACAAGTCTGGCATAACCTAGCCGCTACTCCCTAGGACGGTCGAGTAGGATAATCGATGAGGATTTAACGAAAAAAAACTGAAGGTCTACAATAGTAACTCTAAAAGGCTTACATGCATTTGTCGAGCACATCATCAATATTAGATCATAGGTAAATGCAATTTTGAAGAATATTGCAATATTAAAAGGGTGTTGCTATTTATAGAACTCTTTATCACAGTTAAAACCTCTTCACATCCAAATACAAAGATATCACGTCATATTAAAAAGCTTCAATCTCGTTCAATCCAGATATAGCCGGTTTGCACGTCAGCTTGTGAAACCTCTCCATTCGTTTGAGTGGCGAGAGGCTGACGACGGCGAGAGGCCCCTTTTATCGGCCTCTACACCGCATAAGAGGCCCTTGTGCTCAGCGTTAGGTCTCCCATTAGATCGCGGTCTCCAACTCCTCGATGTTTCAAGATTCGTTGTTGACACGTTTTTAAATTCTTTATTCGAAATAATTCAGAATTTTTTTTTTATTATGTTCCCAATTCAAATTTATTTTACGTCAAAAAACTGCCAGTGTGTAGACTGGAAGATGCACTTGACTATCGTGTCGGTAGCGCATTGGCGTCGCGTCAGTAGCCGGTTATCAGCTTTTCTAGTGATGTGGCATGCCTATTACTTCAGCTTACTGACGCTCAGATATGAGTATTATTCTTCTACAAATCTCCTCATTTCGGAGCATGTCTCGTAGATAAATGAAAGCTCGTTTCCATAGCTCGCTGAGTGACTGAACTTATTAATTCAAACATAATACATAATAATAAATAACACGGTATTATTATGTACCTACTATCTGTTCCCCGCGGGATAAAAAAACCTATAATACCCGTGGATAGCTTCCTATTAGTGAAATAGTTTTTTAAAACCGACTGGTTTAGTAAGGGGCACGAGTCGTGAGCACAGATTGACACCTGCGCAGTAGTTAATTTTTCGGTCTGTTTGGCGGAATGAAGAAGGGGGGAGCGCCGAGCTGCACACGATTGGTTCGTCAGTCGATGTCGTCGTCTATTGGATCCTTGCGTGTCATTTGGCTACTGTGATTTGGCCAAAAGTGTATACATGCGTGAGCTTGCCCCCACTACTGCTAATCTGTGCTCACCACTCGTGCCTCATTCTGTAGCTCTATAGATTAGCCCGTTTAAACAAACGAAATAACTCTTCCGCTTTATTATGTTAGTATTGGTCTAGATAAATATGGTGGGTGCGCAAAGGCGATGAAAGTTTGGAAAAACTGATCATAGTTGGGAACACGGAAGGAAAACGACTACGTGGTCGTTCACCAACTAGATGTTTTTTATTTTTTTATTTATACCACTTAGGTGGCAAACAAGCATACGGCCCGCCTAATGGTAAGCAGTTACCGTAGCCTATAGACGCTTGCAACACCACCGTTTTCACACCCTTTTTGAAGAACCCCATGCTGTACTCCATTGGGAAAACCACGGCGGGGAGCTCATTCCACAGTCCGAGCGTCCGCGGAAGAAAACTCCTTTTAGCCCGCACAGTTCGAAACAATCCTGGTTTCAATGTGTGTGAATGGACTCCCTGTCGATAGCAAGAGTTGCGATGGTGAAAGGTAGCTGTGGGCATCATGTCGAATAATTCCTTAGAATACTCTCCGTTGTACAAGCGGTAGAACACACATAACGAGGCAAAGTCTCTCCTCAAGTCTAACCGCTAAGTCTATCCGCTCTAGAAGCAAACCCGATGCTGACCACGATCCTCAGACATGAGGGAATGACGATAGAGACAGAGAGAGTATAGATAATCTGCATGTCTGATATGTATTAAGAGAGGTAGAGCATAGCGTTTTTTTCGATCAAACGCAGCTTGACTGTGGAAGTACCTCCACCTTACAGAATACCGCAGCCAAATAACTCAATGCTGTGTTCCTGCGCGTGAGTAAGGTCGCCAGAGCTCATTGGGGAGGAGGAAAGGGTCTTGGTAACGCGTGAGTGATGCCAATCACTGACTTATATAGTACAGAATATACAAAAGCATACTTAAGTACCCACTCACTAATAAATAAAAATAAAATAAAATAATATAAAATCCATCGTTAAAAATAGTCTTCAAATACTAAACTAGTTTAAAAATGGTAATTCTTAATTGAAATTGAGACAATCCAGCTTCTGGCATTAAAGTTTCAAGTAACTGACGTCAGCAAACTTAAGACCTCTCAACTTCCTAAGTATCCTATCAAGGTCGGTCTCGCTCTAATCGTTTTGGAGAGAAAAGGAAGGCGAGAATTTTCATTTATGAAGCTCTATAAGACTGTATTTTGATGATAAGTTTCGGTGATTAAATTCAATTGAGGCTACCAATGCCTACACCGAATAATAAGTAGGTTTTATTTACCTATACAGCGTGTTTATATATGTATTTTTTGAAATTAGAATTACTGGAATTTATCAAAGATATTTTATTTTATTTATTTATTTTATTTATTTATTTATTACATAATCCACAGCTCTTAAAAAATAAACATATTTATCTTACTAAATACATCGTATAGCCAATTACGGATTAACAATTTAATACCTTATCTTTTAATTAAAGTAAGGAAGAGACTAGAATGTTGTTAGCGATTGTTTTTTTTACCAATATCTAGTGAAATTCCATTTGATTACTCTGCAATAGTATTCACAATATTTCATGAAAACCTCGCTCTATCATAGTACTCCTTTATTATATCGAAATGAACATTAACCATTGAGAAATCTAATGAAATACCATGTGTCACCGAACTCATGCTATTTGAAATCTACTATAGTTGGTTGTATAAAATATCTCTATGGAACCACTTTGTTCATAATGTCAAACTTTTAAAACTAACCTTCCAATGAACTAACCTTCAAGCGTGTAAAGTCAAGGTCACGAATCCAATATTCTACAGACAACATCTAATAAATCACCCTACAAGATCTTTTATCAATTATTAATTAACCCCCCCTTGCCTCAAGGTGCTAGCTATAAATCCAGGCACAAAGCCCTGTGTTAATATTTAAGGGCCTGGATATTTTGGTCATGGTGGCTGCAAGATTGTATCACATAGCCTTGATGCTATGTTAACACAGCAGAGGTTTTTTTTAACTATCTGTTTCAAAGAACAGAACGAATTATATCTGGTAGGTCTACCAGATAAATTAATACCCGAGACACTCAGACTAATTCAACGTATCAAAAGGTTTATTGTCAAAATCTCTGCCTCACTAGACAAAGTACATTTCGTTGCGTTTGTGCGAATAGAAACGTATGGTGCGTCTATGCTACGCGAACCAAGCACGAGCCGAATCACGTATGAACAGGATGCGTTCGTTGCTCGAGATGTCAAGTGTGGACGTACAACGAGCTTACAACGAGCCTACAACGAGCGCGATGCAAATCCCTGTATTCGTGAAAAAACTGACAATCGGGCGGAGCGCAGTCGAGTACGCTACGAATGCTCGTTCGAGGCTCGCAAGCCCGTCCACACTACGCGAACAACGAACGAATCCTGTTCGTTCGTGGCTCGGCTCGTTCTCGCTTCGCGTAGCATGGACGCACCATATAAAATGTATGAGATTGACATTTGATTACGCTAGAATCTAGCGTATTTTTTTTTTTCACTAATTCACGACTAAATACATATTATTATATAATGAATACCAATTCCATTTTTTTGTTTTTTTTTTATAAACAATCGTACGGCCCGCCTGATAGTAAGCGGTTACCGTAGCCATATGGACGCTTGCGACACACGAAGCATCGCTCACGTTTTACCGACCTTTCCCCCTTACCTATCGGCTCTGGCGACCTTACTCACGCACAGGAACACAACTTTACACAAGTTACTTTACGTTTTTTACCGAGAACAAATGACTAGGATTCATATCGTCATTTTTTTTCAGTAAATCACTAGTGTACACACGGCAACACATCAAGCTATACATTTCCAGTATAAGCTGATCTCGCATTGTATAGGATTTCCGTACAATGAGAGGTCAGCTTATATTGGAAATGTATAGCTTGATCTGTAGCCGTGTGTACTATATATCTACGAATGTATCTATAAGCAAACTGCTCACGCTGCACCAAGATAATGTTGTTAACGCTACTCCATTTACATCCTTAACCTAATGCAAGACCTGGCCGTATTGGAGATTACTGGTAAACATAGGTAATTGTTTCAGACAGACTCTTAGGCTTAGCTTGCTCTATGGTAACCTACAATATATTCAAGATACAGAAAGGCTATCCTTTATATCCTATTACCTACGACGTGACATATCCCTTTATTTGTCATTGAGTGAATAAGACATTGCTGTATGGAAAACATAGAACTAAACTAGGGAAAGATGTTAAAACCTATGTTTTTATAATACTGCTTACTCAAAGCACTGGCCTGTTTTTGATAAAATTTATATCCAAATTGTTGTTCTTTTTCTACTACTGTTTTTTCAAACACATTGTAATTTTTTTACTTCAATGCTGTCAATACTAAATAAAGCACGTCTTTCCTGGTCTTCTTCTTATTCTTCTTTGAATCACCTCCAGCTACTCTGCCTGGGAGCCTCCAGCTCCCAGAAAAGAGAACTATAGTGGCTTGAAATTCAAAATATTTAATTTTCTTTAGTAGTTGCCTAAGATGGATGATTTTATTTCTATGATTGAAAACATAATATTTTAACAAGGGGTCATTATTGGGGGAAGGGTTCTCGAATATATTTTTTTTAATAAAAAACGAATTTTGAAAAAAAAAATACTGATAAAAGTTTACACATAGATTACAGTAATACCTATAAAAAACATATGGTCTTCAAATACAATATAAAATCTGTCAAATAGGTAATGTAGGTACAAAAAACAAGGTACAAACTTACATTTGCAGTTGGAATGTATGGACATGCTCGGTTTTTGAAAATCAAATGATAATGAAGGAAATCGTATAAAGCTGTAGCTCGTTTGCAAAACAAACTATGCAGGGTGTTTTTTTCTAGCCAGTATGGGCAAATTCTAAACTACAGGTTTTAGAGAAAAATGTTGAATGGAACCATGAGCTGAATTTTGAAGAAAATAAAAGAGGCATATTTTTTTAAAATGAGTATTTTGGTAGATACAGAATTTTTTCAAAATTCTGCTTCTACGTTACAATATGAACAAAATTATGTAGGTATAAGGAAAATATAAAATATTATTTTATATTTTTCTTGACCATGGTTTTATCCTGCATAAAGTTTGACGAGGTGGAGCAGATATCACAGGGACCTCACTATATTTAGCCATAAAGAATTAGATCATAGCATTCTGACAAACAATTAGAGGTCAATTTTGATAACTTCTAGCAACTTGTGATCATCATACATTTTTTTTTTCATACTGAGAAGTAGAAGCAGAAAAAGAAAAAAAAAACATATTTACGTAAATACACATATTTTTTGGCATTTATATTTTCTTCAAAATTCAGCTCAGGGTTCGTTTCAGCGTTTTTCTTTAAGACTGTAGAAGTAGTAGTTCAGAAGTTGCCCTAACAGGCTGAAAAAAAAATCAACTGTATACTGTTAGCAATTGGCTACGTAGGACTGCCGGTGGTGACGTCACCAGGGGAAGAGTGGGCCGCGGGGTGCGCCCGCGTCTTGGCAGGCAGTGCGAGATAAGCCACCTAACGGGATACCGCGGTCGATAAGAACACCTTGTCGTTCAAATCAGGCATTTATAATTAAATGTATAATTAAAAGACAATATTGTGAAACTAACTTTATTTCATTGATAAGAACCTACATTGAAATTAACTCATAAACACCAAACTCCTCAAAGCACACTCTACAAACCCATTTTTCCTCGTATCGCAATAAAATACAGTTGATATCAAATATAAATAAAAACTATTCAACATTGTACACCATGGTGACAATGTGTTTCATTGCCACAGCAAAAAAAATGGAATACCGTAAAAGCTAAGTGCGTATGCTTTATGGAAGAATGACGTGTTGATGGGCCCTTATAGAGGTTTCATGGGGATTCACGGGAGGGTGTCCTAACGAGCATGTTGGATGATAAGTCTGGTGGTGAAATGTGTGAATTAAATTATTAAATGAAACAAAAAACCCGACTGCGTAAAACAAAAAATAACTGAAAAGAGAAAAACAAGCTCATTAATCTATAGAATTTTTTTATGCAGTCGGGTTTTTTGTTTCATTTAATAATTTAATTTATTTCAGACTTTTTAGTTTTATTAATGAATGAGTTGTATGCATTAGTAAGTAAATGAGCGGTACGATAATAACCATCGTAATCTGTGAGTTACGTACGGTAATCGCTCAGTACATACCTACTGTCCTTGCATTAAACGAGTTTTTTTGCAGTTTACGTCAAAATGGTAGCACAAAAGTATTACAATATATACATATATGGAATAAGCTATTCACAAGCTTTCATTTGATACCCATATTGAAATGAAATGAAATGAAATGAAATAATTTATTCATTCAAATAGGCCTTCACAGGCACTTATGAATAGTCAAACTCTAATGCACTAATGCACGGTTCGGAAGGTTGATTTTGCTGAGAAGAGCCGGCAATAAACTCAGCAATTACTCTTTTCAAAAACAAACTTAAATTTATTACATCAGATGTTTCCTGCGAGAGCGAGCGCTACAACCACGCATTTTTATCATTTAAATATTCTTTAATATTGTAGTAAGCCTTCTGTACTAAAGCGGCCTTTATACGTTTCTTAAACTTTAGTGACGGTAAATTTAAAATTTCATTAGGGATCTTATTATAAAATTGTACACTCAGTCCTAAAAATGAACCTTGCACTTTTTGGAGTCTATAAGAAGAGGTCAAAAGTTTATGCTTATTTCTAGTATTAAAAGAGTGCACGTCACTTTTTTTTACAAAAAGATTAATATTCTGATGTACAAATAATATGTTTGCATAAATATACTGCGATGCTACTGTAAGGATACCTATATTTTTAAACTTATCTCTGAGGGAAGCTCGAGAACTCATATTATAAATAGCTCGCACTGCTTTTTTTTGCAAAATAAAAATGGTTTCTATATCAGCAGCTTTACCCCAAAGTAAAATGCCATAGGACATAACACTATGAAAATAACTAAAATAAACTAATCGAGCTGTGTCTACGTCTGTTAGCTGTCTAATTTTTCTAACTGCATAAGCAGCTGAACTGAGCTTTCCCGAAAGACATGCTATTTGGCTGCCCCATTGAAGTTTCGAGTCTAAAGTAATCCCTAAGAACACTGATGATTCAACAAGACCTAAAGGTTCATTATTTATCATTAAATTACAGCCTACTTTTTTAACATTTGGTAGCGCAAATTTAATACATTTAGTTTTCTTTGCATTTAAAACTAGATTATTTACAGTAAACCAATTTAATACCTGAGATAATGCACCGTTTACATCGTCAAAATTAGATTTCAGTCTATCAACACTAAAATCAGTGAGGTATCGTCAGCAAACAGTACAATTCCACAGGTATTTTTGATATAAAAAGGAAGATCATTAATATAAATTAAAAATAGAAAAGGACCTAAAACAGAGCCCTGCGGCACCCCCATATGCACAGGAGAACCAGATGATTTAATACGATTGACATCAACACTTTGAATTCTTTCCCCGAGATACGACTTCATCAAATCAAGTGCTGCACCCCTAACCCCATAATAATTTAGTTTACGTATGAGTGTCTGGTGATCAACACAATCAAAGGCTTTAGATAGATCACAGAAGACTCCAATAACATTCTGTGAGTTCTCCCAAGCGTTAAAAATATTTCTTAAAAGTGCTACCCCGGCATCAACAGTTGAACGACCCTTTGTAAACCCATACTGCTCACTATGTAATAGTTTATTCAAATTAAAGTGAGCGAGTAATTGCGTTAAAATAATCTTTTCAAATACTTTACTCAAAGCTGGCAAAATGGAAACTGGCCTATAATTAGTAGGATCACTGGGATCTCCCGCCTTGAACAAAAGTATAACTTTGCTATATTTCATTAAATCTGGAAATTGGCCAAAATCTACGCATTTATTAAATACTAAAGCTAGATGGGGAGCAATGTCATCAATGATACCCTGCAAAACAGTCACGGATATATCCCATAAGTCCCCGGTGCGTTTAAGTTTCAGGGTTTTAAATGTTTTGACTATGTCGTAAGGTGTAATGTGCCTAAACTTAAATAATTCACAGCACTCAGACACATTGGATTTTAATAACAATTCAGCATCTATCGGTGACGAATTCAAAGAGCTAGTTGTATCTACCGGTATATTAGTAAAAAATAAATTAAAAGCATGTGCGATTTGACTATCGTCAGATATAATGTTATTATTAATATTTAACTCAATACGCTTATTACTGTTCTGGTATTTTCCCCTTTCAGAGTTGATAATGTTCCAAGTAGTTTTGATTGTTATATTGTTATAATAACGACATTTTTGTTTTAAATACCCCCCTCTTTTTTTATTCGTAGATGCCATATAAAAATAATATACCTTATGATACTCCCCCAGTTAAGACGAATCTAACGACACCTCATATGGTTAAATCCAACAAGCCGTTTATGCTGCAGAGCGTACCAAAGAAATAGACATAAATACATACATACACTCGAAAAACATAACCCTCCTTCCGGGTCAGTCGGGTAAAAATAAAGTAGCGTATGTTTGTGGCTCCACCCACGTCGTTATTTATGTCTCTGACTTATGACCACTTACCATCAGGAGGCCCGTCTGCCTGTTTGTCAACCTATTGACATAAAAAAAAAAAAAAATTATACACAATGGTATATGAATACTTCCTTTTAGTCACAGTGTATAGGTAAAACTTCTAGATAACGCAAAACCCGCTTCTTAATCCATATGGTTATAAAGTTATAAACAAACTATCAGATAGATAGACAGGGACGTTGCAATTTATATGTTAGGATTTAATGGGTTAACATTTATTCATTAGATCCATGATGATGCAATAAATAAACATACTGGCCCTGAAGAAGCCTTCACTCTGGCCTTGAAAACTCCGAGCTTGTGGGATTTTCCTGACAAAGAACGATGCCCAAAAATTTGCAGTATTAATAATATTGTTGCCATTTATTATAACCATTACCTGAATAAACTCAATAGGCTAAATGACTGAAAAAACCATTTAGTCCGTCTATTTATCAATTTTCAATTAAACAAAAAAATACGAAGATATCGTGTGTTGAAGTTCCGCTAGGCGTCACGTTAAGAGTACACTTTCTACTCTGAAGTGACGTCACGAGCCCCACTCCCAAACTTTGACTCGCTTTATCTTTGTAAATTTTTAATGATTTGGTAAAGGAAAAAAATACGTGTTCAATATTTTTTGTTAATCTAATTGACGGACTAATTAGATTTTATCTCCAGGAATCATCCATATTCGAAGGTATCGTCTTGATTAGTCAAAGCATGTAGTAGCGTAAAATAAAGATGGTTCCAATAGTAATTTAGATACACGAATCACAATACTAAAGAAAATAAAAAAAAACTCCACTCTCTGGTAGAGGGAATCTAAAAAATTTAATATTTACAATACCTACTAGATAAACACTAAAACAATAAAAATAAAGCAGCTATTCAATACCTATCAACCAAGAAAAATTGGAAAGACAATTTTAAAACTCCCTTTTAAAATAGCTTTTCTCCTCCCACAACATTTTCTGGTATTTCTTGTATAGTTTAAAATATTTTGTTTGTCATGGTTGGTTATAAGGTTCGAAGGAATTTGAACCGTATCTTTTCATAAAATAATAACTAAAGTTGTGTACATAAAACATGTGCGCACGTAAAAGTGGACTCAAAGGATTCCTTACATCAATGCATAGTAAGTAGCAGAGATATTGCTGGAAACACTGGGTTTAATGGGTATTAACAGTTACTATGAAATCTAATGGTGCGTCCGTGCTACGCGAATCGAACACGAGCCGAGCCTCGAACGAACAGGATTCGTTCGTAGCTCGCGATTTCAAGCGTGGACGTACTTAACGAGCCTTCAATTAGTCTACAACGAGCGCGATGCGAATCCCTGTGTTCGTGAAAAAACTGTCAATCGGGCGGAGCGCAGTCGAGCACGCTACGAATGCTCGTTCGAGGCTCGCAAGCCCGTCCACGCTACGCGAATCGTGCTCGCAGTGTGCTCGTTCGTGGCTCGGCTCGCGCTCGGTTCGCCAAGCATGGACGCACCCACAGATCACGATTGGATGCTATTATCCTTCGCCTAATTTTATAGGTTCCAGGAAAAAGATAACACACAAAAATATATACAATAAAGAAAGCGACCCGCCACGGCTTCGAACCAGTAGCAGAGTATAGTTCTATGCGCTCGGCATGTTTTTTTATTTTATTTCAACATGTTGACAAGCAGGCAGACGAGCCACCTGATGGTAAGTGATCATCGCCGCCTATGGCCATTTGCAATACCAGGGCATTCCGACATTTTCAATAATCATATCAAACTTTTCTCATGAACCACTTCGTACATTCGTGAAAACCGTATGAAAATCCGTTCAGTAGTTTTGAGTTTATCGCGTTCAGACAGACAGACAGACGCGGCAAGGGACTATGTTTTATAATAAGGTTATCTCGGAATTCCCCGCCGTGGTTTTCCCAATGGAGTACAGCATGGCGTTCTTCAAAAAGGGCGTGAAGAGATTTCTTCAGGGTCAGCAACGCGCGAGTGATACCCCTGGTGTTGCAAGCGTCCATAGGCTACGGTAACTGCTTACCATCAGGCGGGCCGTATGCTTGTTTGCCACCTTAGTGGTATAAAAAAAAATATATATAAGATGAAGCTTACTTATAATATTATTTTCTGTTTCTTCAATTTAAAGAAAACCAAACTGACTTTTCGATGTTCAAGTTTTCGTATAATATCCTTAAAGAGAGCAATACAGAAAAAATATTCTGCTATCTAATACAATAATGCTTATTATATTTGGTTAAATTGTCCAATTTAGTAGTCTAGACGTGAAATTGGATTAGCTATTATTACGTAGCTCAAACACGATACAATTAATCGTTGAATATTATATTGTATTTTATCTTTATATATAAAACCTGGACCGATTTGAATGAATTTTTTGTATGCGCTTGGGTGGCGCTCTGGATGGTTTAGATTCACAAATCAGCCCGGCAGGTGGCACTGCATGCAGTCGATGTAGGGTAGGGTAGGGTAGCACCACAGAGTAGGGTAGCACCACGCGAACGAAGTTGCGCCGGGCAGCTAGTATATATATTATCATCATCATCATCATCATCAGCCTATAATGTCCCACTGCTGAGCACAGGCCTCCTTTCACAAATGAAGGTGAAAGGGAAAGCACGTAAAGCCGTTGGTCCCGGTTATCACTTAGTTGTGATAGTCGTTAAGCTAGTTGGATGCCTCCTAGGCGGCTTGAAAAATTCCAACAGTAGGTTGACCACTAGCCTACCTCCACCGATCCGCAGTGGGCATGCGTGGTGGAGTATTGCCCATATATATTATAATACAATATAATTTTGTATTTATGTTGGAGAAATAAACATTTCTCAACGTACATTTTTGTACTTTAAAACAACTGTAAAATATATAAAAATGTGAAAGAACTACGCCCACTAACTGCGTCAGTCGTTTGGCGATAATAATGTGACAGTGTAGTTTTATGTTGCTACAATAAATGCATGCTTGTATACATACTTTTTCTGTGACTATTTCGACCGTATTTCGTAATATCAAAATTCTAAACACCCATTAAATGTAATGCGTTCATGAGTTCTAAACGGTTTGTTCGAATATACACGGTGACTTTAAAGCGTTTTAACGTTAGAACAAACATTGTTCAGAACATGGTCTACTAACATTCTATAACATCAAATGAAAAAAAGTCATTGGTTTTTGAAAAAATCACAAATCAGAAAAATTTCAAAAAGCCAGGCAGCCTCGGAGTCGGAGTTTGAAGTGCAAGCGCGGTGTCTGGGTTGTAAGGAGTAACGATAATCCCGACTTTTTTAACTTTATTTTATGTTTTTTCAAAAACCAATGACGTAATTTTTTTCATTTGATATTATAGAATGTTAGTAGATAATGGTCTGAACAAAGTTTGTTCTAGCGTTAAAACGATTTAAAAGTCACCATGTATATTTGTGAAAATCTCTAGCTCGAATGTTCCGAGTTTCGAATATGTTGTGTCATCATCAACTGTCTGCCCTGTTCCCGTTCATTTGGGGTCGGCACAATATGTATGCTTCTTCCATTCGTCTCTTCTATCCGTCATACTAGCATCCACTCCTTTCTTACCCATGTCAACTTTCACACAATCCATCCATCTCTTTTTTGGTCTTCCTCTTCCCGTATATCCATCTACTTTCATATTCATCACTTTTTTAGTGACGTGGCTTTCATTTCTCCTCATAACATGTCCATACCAGGATAAACGGTTCCCTCTCAACTTCGAACTTCGGTGTGTCGAGAGTATTATGTCTGTAAATGCTAACTTAGCCCACCAACTTTTAGTCCATTACAAAAAAAAGCTACCACTAAATATAGTCTATGTTAACATAACAAAACAGTTCAAATTCCCTTATCCAATACCCGAATATTCCAAATACCTAAAACGTAGACTCAAATACAGTTCCCATGTACAATTCATACATTTCCCAGCTAGTTATGTTAGTACACGGTAATACGTGCTAACACCGCTCGGCAGTGTAATAGGAGCGTGTACACTGTCGAGCAAAACGCGGCATCCTTGTTACAATCAAATGAACGGTTAGGTAACATCTGCTACCCATTTCATGTCTTACAGTATACTATTTGGATGTTTTTACACGTATAATTAATATTGTGAATTAATTGTGAATTTTGATAGAAGTTTCGTGTTGTTTTATGCTTGAATTATTTGGTATCGGAATTAGATACCACAATGTACACATTAACTTGAGGAAAATGTTGAGAGATGAAAAACGTCAATCTGAGGGTCATCATATCAGCCTAGGGATGTCCACTGCTGAACATAGGCCTCCCCCATAAACTTCCACTTCGAACGGTTTTGGGCCGCTTGCATCCAGCGGCTCCCAGCGATTTTGACCATATCGTCGGTCCACCTGGTGGGAGGTCATCCCGCTCGGCGCTTTCTAGTACGTGGTCGCCACTCGAGAACCTTCCTTCCCCATCGGCTATCGGTTCTTCGAGCGATGTGGCCTGCCCATTGCCAATTCAGCTTACTAACTCTACGAGCTATATCGGTAGTTTTCGTTCTCCTACGAATGTCCTCGTTTCGGACCCTGTCACGTAGAGAGATTCCGAGCATAGCTCGTTCCATAGCGCGCTGTGTGACTCTGAGCTTATTTATTCGGCCAGTAGTAAAAGACCACGTCTCTGTTCCATATGTCATCACTGGTAACACGCACTGATTGAAGACCTTTGTCTTCAGACTCTGAGGTATTTTAGACTTGAAGATGTGCCGGAGCTTCTCGAACACTGCCCAGCCAAGTTGGATTCTTCGATTGACCTCTTTGTCAAAGTTGGACCTACCTAGTTGGACAATTTGTCCTAGGTAAACGTACTCGTCTACAATTTCGAGAACAGTACTTACAATCACCGGTATTGGCGGAATCTGAGGGTAATGCTTTAAATCCATCATAAGATCAATACCGGTAAGAACATAATATAATACCGACGATTCTTAATTAATCTCGTTCCAAACTTAGTTCTATTTGTACCTCGTAAACCCAGTTAAGCTTGGATATTTTGGCTGCTTTGTTTAGACAAGGTATGCAAAACCATTTCGGTATCCATCGATTAAATATGCAAATTGATTCAAAGTACGCGGTACCAAAAGCGCAATGCAATCTTGCCTACCGCACTATCACCGTCGACCGTTTGTGTTCGTCTTTCACGTACAATAAGTTGACAACTCTTGTATTACATTACTCTAGATATCATCATACCAAAAACCACCTTATTGTTACGCCAATAAAGTTGACTAACAATTTTATTTTTGATCACGAGATGCATCTGTTATTTTGTCTTGTACTATATTACAAACTTGTATTTTCTGCTTTCAAATTAATTTTCAACTTTATTTTTATACTGTTAAGGTTGGTAGAGGTTTTGTGGGGTGAATAATTAAGTTTGTTTCGAGGGTCCGAGCTGCAGCTTGAATGAGAATTAAATACCCATTCAGGTCTTAGCCCCGTGCAATATTTATGTAAATAGGAGGAGAGGAGATGATGGCACGAAACTTTAGCCCCGCTTGTTGGATGAATAGATTCATTCACACTTTACGGGTAACAAGGCATTGTGTAGGTAGAATATAGAAATATCGAAAAATAGAGAGACAGAGTGGTACAAAATTTACTTTAAAAAATACTATAATGTTTACAGCGTACCGGATAAGATATTGTAAGTCTTCCAGCTTCCTACCATCAATATTAGTTTTAGCTATTATGATGGTAGGGTAGACTTCGTTCTATATAATTTGTTTACTTCTAATAGATAGGTAGTATATTAAAAAAATTACAATACATCAGAAGTTAATAATAATTAATTGTTATTACAAAGAACTTAAAAAAAAAACTAGCTGTGTCCGGCGTGGCCCCGTTGTAATTTATATATATATAGCCTATGTCACTCTGTGATAAATTAGCTTTCACCTGGTGAAAGAATTTTTAAAATAGGGGCCTGTAATTGTTGAGTTTGTTTATAAAAACAAAAATCCAAATCTTCTCTCTTTATTATTAGTGTAGATGTAGATATATTAACATAAAAATAATAATAAATAATACACAAACATAATAATGAAATAACCCTTTGCAAAAATACTGTGTGCCCGTTGCGAGTGACTTCCAATAATTGTACAAAATAAGATTTAAAAAAAAAACATTACGATACACTTAATTCTTACACATCCATGTAATAATAAAATGAATATAAAAACTGAACATCAGTATAACATAACATTACATTACATAATACAACAGTAGACCCTTCCCTTTTCACTGTCAGTAGTTTTTCCCACAGATTATGCAATTGTAACTCGTTTAAAGCTAGCTCACAAATCCATCTCGACACTTCGTTCATAGTGCGGAAAATACAGTAGTACAACTGTGTTTGGAGCTTGAAATTAGATATGTCCATCAAAAGAACATTTTTTTTTACGGTAAGCACATAAAATCTAGATGTGAACTAGCTTTTAAGTCTGGAAGGTACAGTAGTACTCAATTAATATGGCTTACCGATGTACCTGCGCAGAAGATACATTTTCAAAGTGCGGGAAACGCTATTGGCCGACAGCTGCCGTCATGTTAGCGCGCGCCGTGCGGAGGGGCGTGACTTGCGAGTGAGACGGAACTAACAGCTGCAGTGTATTATGAACCTTATAGTAGTGATCTAAGGTTGATTGTAAGTTTTAAGCATTCTTTCGTTAATCTTCGGGGCCATACTTTCTTTTCTGTGCGAACGAAGATTCACGACGCGCCATATAAGTTGGGTAATACTGTATCTTGGCGACTATTTTTCCGAGATATAGTTATTTAGACCATAGTGAAGGCCGACTTACGAACTGGTGGTAACCTCCGTAGCTTTGACCTTCATAAGTGCCCTACTAGAGCCTAAATTGAATAAATGGCTTTGAATTTGAATTTGTTATAGTAAGGTATAGAGTGACTGGAACTGTGTATGAAAAGTTGAAACGGGTAGGAACATAGATTGATAATAAACTTGAATAACGAAGCATAATTTAATTTAAAAGATATAAAAAAGTCTTTACTTTCGAAATCGACTGTCAAGAAAAATCAAATGCATAACGGGCGAATAGTATAAAATATAACGTAATGATTTTACTGTTCTCTATTCATACTAGTAACAATAAGGAATAGAGGCGGAATTTTTAATATCACTCACGTTACCGCAAGTAGTTGCAAAATATTAAAATGTCGCGTAAGTTATGCTCGCCTGCTACCGTTATGAGACTTGGAGACTTTGTGCGCCCATTCTTTTTATTTCTCTACTCTGTGGCCAGTGGTATGGTCTAATATTATGACGTCCACTTGAATTAATTTCATATGCTAACGTTACAGTATTGTAAGCTCAAAATGTGGTCTTATTTTTCATGTTTTCACAAAAGTTCTTGAAAAACATGTGCGTGTGTTATATTTATTCGCAGCCTATGAATGAAATATACAATTATACATTTTGTAATTGATATTGGTGGGTTTTTGCGTTAAAATATCAATATGTAAAACGAGGAGCCTCCCAGGGTAAAGGTAAGGACTTACCAGGAACTCCTATGGCAATCCAATGATTATGCGCACTATCACAAATCACAAAGTTCACATGCGTTTCTATCTGTAGCGTATTTCGTACTGAATGTTGCGAGGCGCGCGCGTCTCGTTTTACTCGCACACACGTGTTTGGCGATGCGTCGCCGAAGTATGTAGAAGATTCCCGAAGCTCTTTTCTCGCTTTCACATATGATGTGGGAAAAGGAGAGGAATCGGGAAGTAGAGGCTCGTCATTGAAACTCAATATGAGTAGGTTTCTACTATAAATATTATTATAGGTATTTTGGCCTAAACATCCTCCGCCGCCTTGAGAATACGTAGTGTTCTCAAAAGAAAGAAAAAATAATTAATTATAAGAACTAATTACAGATTATAATAATTACTAAAGTACTGAATATAAGATGCGGTATGATTAATTTTTATTGTGAGGGTAATGGACATAACTTGACAATGGGTCTTTTGAATGATCCATTTGAAGTTTTTACTAAAGAGACGCGGATATTTCCATCCTTGCCAGGATAAACTTGTGATATTATGCCCAACGGCCAACGTAAAGGGGGAATATCATCTTGGTGTATAAGAACCACAGTACCAATCTTAATGTTATTTTTATCAATGAGCCATTTCTGTCTAACTTGAAGATTATGTAAATATTCTATACGCCATCTTTTCCAATAGCTACACACCATCTGATCTAATAATTGTTTCCGACAACGTAAAGATATGGTTTCCTCGGACACATTCTGAAGCGGCAATGAAGTCAATGGTGAAGCCATTATAAAGTGAGCGGGAGTAAGAGGCTCCGGGTAGGGATCCTCAGATAAAATGCAAAGCGGTCTAGAATTTAAGACTGTTTCAATTTGGGTAAGAACAGTGAGGAGCTCTTCATATGTGAGGAGCTGCGAACCGATAACACGGTATAAATGAGTTTTAATCGATTTTATATTAGATTCCCACAATCCTCCGAAATGTGGGGCGCGGGGTGGAATCATTTTCCATTCAATGCGGTACTGATCGGTAAGTAGTTCTTGTAATTGAGCTTTAGCTCCGACAAAGTTAGTTCCGTTATCGGAGTAAAGAAAAGAAACAGGTCCTCGACGGGAAATGAATCGCTTAAAAGCGGAAATAAAAGTATCTGATGACACATCAGTTGCCAATTCGATGTGTACAGCTTTGGTTACTAAGCATATAAACAAACAAATATATGCCTTTTGGCTCTTTTGACCTCTGCGTCTACATAATGTTACTTTAATGGGTCCAGCATAGTCAACACCCGTATGCACAAACGCTTTGGTCTCCTGAACGCGGCAAGAGGGTAAATCAGCCATTTTTGGGCTGAGAAATGAAGGGGAATTTTTAAAACAAAAGTTACATGAATGTACTCTGTGTCTAATGACACTTCTAGCGGACAGTATCCAATATTTCTGGCGCAACAGTGAGCTCAGAAGATTGGCACCAGTATGGCAATGAGCACGGTGAAAATAGTCTATAATAAGATGAGTAACGTGGTCATGTTTAGGTAAAAGAGCGGGATGCTGAGCTTCATACGGAAGATTTGCATTTGAAAGTCTACCTCCAATTCTAATAATTTTATCTTGATCTATAAAGAGGTCAAGTTTTTTAAGAGGGGAAGATAATTTAACTTTTTGAATATTATTAAATAAATTTAGACGGGCCAGCTGGCGCGGTCGGTTAAGACTCTGGTCAAGATTCCACCTATCGCGCTTACAGGTCGTGGGTTCGATTCCCACACAGGACATGCATTTGTGTGCATGAACATGTCTGTGTGTCCTGAGTCTGGGTGTAATTATGTATATTAAGTATGTATTTACAAACAAAAAGTAATATATGTATTATATCAGTTATCTGGTTTCCATAGTACAAGCTCTGCTTAGTTTGGGATCAGACGACCGTGTGTGAGGAATGTCCCAGGATATTTATTTATTATTTATTATTTTGAAAATGAACTTGTTGTACAGAGCGTATTAAATATACTTCAGCTTTATTTAGCTCAGAAGCTGTGATGCGGCTGTGACCTTGATCACGAGAAATTATGCGAGAAAATCTAAGTATGTATACTATTATGCGTAATATTTTATTCCATGATGAGTATTTCAGAGCAAGCTCGTAAATTAAATTAGGCTCAACAGAAGCGGACGCGGTACAAGTAACAAGCGTTTTACTATTAAATTCAGGTAGGTCCTCACAGCATTCGGGACTAAATGGAGTGATAGGCCATTCTGAAACTGGATCTTTTAACCATTTCGGGCCGTGCCACCATAAGTGATGTGACACTAGCTGCTCAGGTAAAATACCTCTAGAGAGACAGTCGCTAGGATTTTCTATACCACTAACGTGGTAGAAATGTTTTGGGTCAAGATTTTCTTGACATTTAGCAATGCGGTTACTAACGAAAACATTCCATCTATGTGGAGATGAATGTATCCATGACAGAGTAATTTTAGAATCGGAAAATGCGAATATATTATCAATAGCGGTTCGAGCACTATAAGTCTCATTAATTAATTTAATAAGTTTTGACAGAAGAACAGCGGCGCATAACTCTAAACGAGCAAGCGAAACTACCTTTACAGGTGCAACCTTAGATTTCGCACACACCAACCGTACGTGTATGTTACCATCAGGATCAGTCACATGTAAATATATGATGCAGCCATATGCTTTAAGACTGGCATCAGCAAAACCAACAATATTTGTTTTGCAGCCCATAGAAACGGCTAAATGACGCGGTATTTTTAATGTAGAAAGAAGAGGCAATTGCTCTTTGAATTTATTAAAGAGAGAAACGATAGAGTCTGGGGGTGTTTCATCCCAATCAATATGAAGATTCCATAAATCTTTAATTAATAATTTGGCAAACAATACCACTGGGGCAGCAAATCCGAGTACATCCCACAAGCGGGCAATTGTTGACAGTATGAATCTTTTGGTGCACTTGTCGTGTAAATCAGATGTAGTAAAAGTGAAGCTATCATCTGCAGGAATCCATTTGAGGCCTAGAATTTTGAGGTTATTATTGTCTGAAAAATCTATAGCAGCCCGATTGGATTGCGGCACAGAGACCAGCAACTCCTGTGAGTTACTTGCCCATTTGGTGAGATCAAAACCACCAGCTTTAAAAAGAGAGATGAGCTCTTGAGATAAGACTTTAGCTTCTTCTAAAGAAGGAATGGAAGTGGCTAAGTCATCCATATATAGTTCACGCGAAGCTACTTCAGCAGCGCGAGGGAATAGGTTTTTCTCATCCGAGCATAACTGGCGCACAGTGCGCATGGCTAAAAACGGACTGGACTTAAGACCGAATGCAACTCGGTTAAATTGAAATACGCGGATCGGATCATTGGGATCAAAGCGGAATAATATTTTTTGATATTTTCTATGCTCATCAATAACAGCAATTTGTAGGTACATTTGTTTTATATCTGCTGTAATAGCAATGGGAAATAAGCGGAAGTTCAGTAATACAATAAACAAGTCAGATTGTAAATTGGGTCCCGTATGTAAAATATCGTTTAGTGATATACCATTGTGACATTTAGCACTAGCATCGAGTACTATACGAACTTTTGTTGTTTCTTTGTCTTGCCGTACGACGGGATGGTGTGGTATGAAGTACCCTTTATCATGGTCGTCAGAATCGGAAGGCAATATTTCAGATAAGTATTTTTTATCTAAGTACTCCTGTATAACCTCATTATAACTAGCGCGTAGCTGTGGATCGCGTAACTTGGTACGCTCCAAAGCAAGTAAACGGCGGTGAGCAACGGAACGGGAATCACCTAACACGTCAGGATCTTCACGAAAAGGTAACGCGGTGCAATATCTGCCTGCGGAGTCCCGTGAGAAGTTACGAGAGAACAGCTGTTCACACTCCTTTTCGGCCGAGCTCATAACTTTTTGCGCGGGAATTTCTTCGAGCTCCCAAAACTTAAGTAGGGAATCATCTAAAGAAATAGTAAGGTCATTGGGACCAGAAATGAAAAAAGTCGCGGTATTAAAATAAGTGGATGCATTTTTATTAATATTAGAGTTAGCGGGAACGTCGCCCATAAGAATATAACCGAACACGGTTTCAAGGGCAGAAGGAGCGGGAGGTGCAATAATTTTTTGACCTAATAATAAAAATGGGAACAATTGTGCCCCGAGAACTACTTCGACCTCTCCGGGGATGTGCCACAGAGGGTCAGCGAGCGGTAAGTTACCTAAATGTTGCACTATAGAAGTCTCAACATATTCAGTCGGTAACCTGTCAGTAATGCAATCAACGACAAGAGCGGTAATATTATAAAAATATTTTTTATTTTTCGCGGTTATTTTAAGTTGAACGTAGCCGTGAATAGGACGCGAAGTGGATCCTACACCCTTTATAAAAGAATTGCTAAGCGGTATTATATTTAAATTTAGTTGTTTACAACAGGCAGTTGTAATTATGTTGTTTTGAGACGCGTTATCTATTAAACATCTAACTGAAATATATTTATTGTCCTTATTAGACGCATAAACTTGAGCGGTTGATAAAAGTACAGTAGTATGGGAAGGATTTAATTTATTAAAAGAATCGCGTTCGTTATCATTATTCTTATCAACTCGCGCTCGGGTGCATAACGACACCGGTTGCGGAGCGTCCGTAGCGTTAGAAGGAGACGCGGTCGGATGCGCGGGCGAGGCTGCGCACGGGAGCGGTCGCGGCGCGGCGCTGGCGGCGGCGGACGTCTGCGCGCAAAGCTGCGCGTCCTGCGCGTGTGGAGACGGCGCGATGCGGTTATCGCTCTTATCAAGACGCGTCGAGTGAGAGGGACGCGAGTCGGAAACTATTTGTTGCGATTGTGAATTACTATCCAAATGCAAAAGAGAATGATGGTGTTTATTACAAGTTTTACAACTATACGACGACTTACACTGAGAAGCAGTATGCGTAAGGCTGAGGCAGTTTACACAGCCTTTTTTAGATTTAACAAAATCTAAACGATCTTTAGTATTAAGTGCTTTAAAAGATGAACAATTAAAAATCTGATAGTGATCAGATTTATTACAAAATAAGCAAGTGCTTTTATTATTATTATCGCGTGCAAGGAAAGCATGGTGGACTGTATGTGAATTACGCGGTTGAGACCGAGAAGCGGGCGGATTATTAAGGTTGCTACCGACTGGGGCGGTTCGCGCGGAGCCAGCAATTGGCGTAGAAGTGCGGTCTAATATTTTTACTTGCGATTTAATAAAATCAACAAAATCCTTATAAGAAGGAATTTCTTTATTCCTCATAAACATTTCAAAGGAATTAGCGGTTGCGGGATCTAACTTCTTTAAAGCTAAAGAAAGTAAGATAAAATCTTTCATATCTTCAATACCTAACTGTTCCAAAGCAGATACAGAAGCGTGGAAAGTTTCAATGAACGTATTTAAAGACGCGGAATTATTTAATGCGGGTTTAATATTGAATAAATTAGACATGTAGTGTGAGCCTAATGCTCTTTTATCTTGATATTTTTGAACTAAGCTGTCCCAAATAGAATTATAATTATCACCGGACGGTATAATACCTGCCGTGATTTTTAAAGCATTTCCTGTTAATTTACCTACAAGATATTGTACTCTTTGAGAATTCGAAAGATCAGGATTTGAATGTATATTAGATTTAAAAGATTCAAAGAAGACGGGCCAATTTTCTATTTTTCCATCAAATGACGGAATTTGAATTGGTGGTAGTTTGATACGACCTTTATATTGGGACGGAATAGTATTCTGCGCGGACACATTCGACGTAATATTTGTCTTACTGACGATAAGAGAACGAACCCTTTCTATTCGGGTGTACACTGTATCAAAGGAAATCATTTTTTTATAATCAATCTTATATTCTGGATCAAGTTGCATATTTAACGCGTTAATTGTATCTAAATTGGCACTAAATTCATGACGAATTGTACTAATAATTTCAGTGTCCGCCATGAATGTCTCTGAGGAACGAAGGTCTGCACTCGCGGATGTGGAAACATTCTTAGAAGAATCATATAAGAACGATAATTGTTCAAAAATAGCTTAATTTTTAGCTTCCAATATTTTAATTTTAGTTTCAATAGCTTCCATTGTGAAAGATTGCGTAATAATAAATTGCAAAATTACCTAATTAAAGTAAAATGACGTAGGTAAGTAGGTAGGTATATCCAACAGTTTAGGCACCTACCTATATAGGTATGAAAGTTTATTTCAAGTCGACAGACAAGGCTCATAGAATGCAATTATATGCGTAGTAATAGTACAAATAGTAAGTACGTATTGCGGTTATTAGTACACCATATGATTTCGTATAATAAGATACGAATCGGTACCTATAAAATCTAAGTCCTAAAAATATGGAGGAGCGGCGGCGGTATTGAATACCTAACTACTTTTTATCACGATTGGCGTGGTAAAAATGGCGGGAGTACGAAATATCGTATTTATATAGTCTAAAACCTATTTATGAGGTATAAGACTTGCGTATTATGAGGTATATACCTATTTAGAGGCATAAAACCTATAGAAAGCGGGAAATTATACGTGATTTGATATGAAATTAAATTGCTGTAATGGCTGACTCAAAATGAATCCGCTCGAAGGCGTACCAGAAAAAATGGTGGGTTTTTGCGTTAAAATATCAATATGGAAAACGAGGAGCCTCCCAGGATAAAGGTAAGGACTTACCAGGAACTCCTATGGCAATCCAATGATTATGCGCACTATCACAAATCACAAAGTTCACATGCGTTTCTATCTGTAGCGTATTTCGTACTGAATGTTGCGAGGCGCGCGCGTCTCGTTTTACTCGCACACACGTGTTTGGCGATGCGTCGCCGAAGTATGTAGAAGATTCCCGAAGCTCTTTTCTCGCTTTCACATATGATGTGGGAAAAGGAGAGGAATCGGGAAGTAGAGGCTCGTCATTGAAACTCAATATGAGTAGGTTTCTACTATAAATATTATTATAGGTATTTTGGCCTAAACAGATATTGTTACGAAAACAGTTGGAAACAGCGGTAAAAAATTGCGTCTGTATTTCAATAAATTTTACGTATAGTAAAAATTATTTCAACGTGTTTTTTATGCATACCTATCGTTCGATTATGTTATAAATCATCCAAAAAAAGATCCCAAATTACCGCAATATTATTTTGTGTTAAATAGTTCCGCTAAATCTCCACCCACAGTTGCTCTTATTGGCTAAGTCAGGGACACTTGCGATCTGATTGGCTAAATTAAGGACACTTGCGATATGATTGGCTAAATTAAGGACACTTGCGATCTGATTGGCTAAATTAAGGACACTTGCGATCTGATTGGCAAGTCAAGCACACACTAAACAGTGATTGGTCCATACTGTTCAAAATCAGTGCAAAAGCACTGACTAGTTGCGGAATTGTATTGTTCGGTACTATTCCGTTAATTCCCCACCACCGACAGTGCGTTCTGATTGGCTAAGTCAAGGAAACTTGCGATCTGATTGGCAAGTCAAGCACACACTAAACAGTGATTGGTCCATACAGATCAAAATCAGTAAAAAGCACTGACTAGTTGCGGAATTGGATTGCTCGGTACTATTCCGCTAATTCCCCACCATCGACAGTGCGTTCTGATTGGCTAAGTCAAGGACACTTGCGATCTGATTTGCAAGTCAAGCACACACTAAACAGTGATTGGTCCTTACAGTTCAAAATCAGTGCAGAAGCACTGACTAGTTGCGGAATTGGATTGCTCGGTACTTCTCTAAAGGAATTTTTCCTCGTGTATTTTATTTCAACAATATCTTATGTTTCGACGAACGGTATGAAATTACAAATACGAATAAATTTCTCCACTGTACACATCAGGCACTTAATATTCAAACAGATTATTCCAGAGGTTATTTTCCGCCTGATAGCTAAAGGCTAAATAATTTTTGTAGTCAAGAGTGGTCAACCCTTGTCGCTTACACCTGTTTCACCCTACTTAGTCGATGTAAAAGGGTTGTAGGCTAGCCTAGACCTATTTTCAGACATGTCACTAAAGTGGGACAGCCCTTGGGTATCTTTTATCTATTAAACTAGAAAATGTCAAGTGCATGAATGTTTTTTAAATTAATGTTAGTCGTTTAAACCTTACGGTTTGTTGTTTATAGTCTCTATTTGTGGATTTGGATGGACAGGGGTATACAGATAAAAAATGTTCTAGATTAACACAAAAAAGTGAAATCGTGAAGTGAAAACTAATCTTCCATAATTACAATAGTAGATTGTCCACCAAGGGTTGAAAGGCATCAATTTTTTTTTATACCACTGAGGTGGCAAACAAGCATACGGCCCGTCTGATGGTAAGCGCTTACCGTAGCCTATAGACGCTTGCAACACCAGGGGTATCACGCGCGCGTTGCCGACCCTGCAGAAATCTCTTCACACCCCTTTTGAAGAACCCCAATGCTGTACTCCGTTGGGAAAACCACGGCGGGGAGCTCATTCTACAGTCTCAGCGTCCGCGCAAGGAAGCTCCTTTGAGCCCGCATAGTACGAAACAATTCTCGTTTCAATACGTGAGGATGGACTCCCCGTCGATGGCGAGAGTTGCATTGGTAGAAAGAAGGTGGCCGTGGGCATCATCTTAAACAATTTTTCAGAACACTGTCCATTGTACAAGCGGTAGAACACACACGAGATTGAATTTGAATTGGTAACTTTCACCCGAGTTAAATTCTCATTTTACTCGCTTTTCATTTCGATTATGAGGAAAATAACAAAAGTTAAACATGCAAAAAATATAAATTACTTCCGAATTGCACTTTCCCATCGTTTTTTTTTTCATCGCACATCTAATAGCATTTATTTTTTAAATTGCCAGCTATTTTGTGTTACTCTGGTTTGAGGAAGTTATAGTTGGACCGATGTGTGGAGAAAACAGTTTTCCAATGGCAAAGTTAAATTTGTCCCTCAATCCAGTTATTCTTTTCGTTCGAGCAATGTTCAGTGCTTTCCGGGAAAAATCTTCGAGACTCGATTCCCGTGATAGACTATTTACATACCTGCAAGTTTGTACGGTACCCTCGGTGCACGAGTTCGAATTTTTTTTGTTCTTTTTAACTTTTTCACGCATCACATTCTCGCAAGATAAATTATGAGTGATGACAAAATACATTTCAATACAAATTACTTCGATATGATACGTTCTGAAACTGCTATCAATCAATTACAAAGCCTTTGTTATACATTGTGATAGATTAGTTTAGAAAACAAAAGTTTACTGATTACTTAGTATTTCACGTCTCATAATACCAAGTTTTTATCAATTCTTTCAGGAGGAGGTTTTAACAAGTCAAAGTAGATTGCAGTAATTAAAACAGAACAGAGAGAGACAGAAAAAAAAACACAAAGCTATGTGCGAGTCCTACTCCGGTATGGTTCCGTCGAATACCTAACAATAAAACCAAATAAATTTTATACATATTTGTTCGTATTTAAACTCACATTGCACAACCGTATGACCCAAATTCAAAAGCGTAACATAGTTTTTTTTTTTCAACACATTTCACATGTATGCATGTAATGGAATCTTCAAATGTATTTTTCATCGACTTACAAACGTCAGATTAAACTGAAATTTTGCACACTTATCAAGTACCGATGACAATACAATAATTTGGTATCATCGAGCTGATCTGATGATGGATCCGGAAGGTACCTAGGTACTGGAACTCCATAACGGGATAACGTGTTTGGACTTATTAGATTTGTCGTGTGATGAACTTTGACCATGTATGGTTTTCAGGGTCTGATGATGGAGTCGGAGGGTAGGCACTGTTGCGTGTTTTTTAAAGTTTTTTTAAACTGTAATTTATTTCAAAGATAATTTGTGGAAATAACTCTACGGTAGCCGGTCTCTAAGAATCAGACATAATCAAGCTTCATAAAGTAACAAGTCAGGACACGAGAGAGAGCCTTATCATCAATGATTTACGGCCCCAAAGATGAAAGTTAATCCTGGAAATTTCAGACAAAGGGCTAATTATTGCCCTTTGAAGGGACTTTCAGGCAAGTTTCGTGGCTAATTTAAATTGGGTTCATTATTCTCACTTCCGTTCCTAAGTCGGTTTCTTTGATTCCGATTCTTTTATGGCAGGAGCTGCAAACTTTTTAATTTGTAAAATAATTGTTTTTGATTGCGTCCGCGGTTAATGCGGGCTTCTTGTTTTTTACAATTAAAGAATTATTTTTGTAATTTTCTATTCGTTGCGTAGTATTTGTAAAATATGCTCATAAATAATAGCGACTTTTCTGTTGTTGATGTTTATGAAGCAATGTATTTTCTTCAATGGAAAAATGTGTAAAGAAAGCTGATATACGAACGAATGAGTGCATTGGATCGTGGCGTAATTCAATTTTATATATTATATTAATTTTTTACTTCTGTCGGGTATCTAATAAATAAATAAATAAATATCCTGCGACATTCCTCACACACCGTCATCTGATCCCAAACTAAGCAGAGCTTGAACTATGGAAACCAGATAACTGATATCATACATATCCACCATCTCAGTGGCAGCAGTGCGCCAGAGCGTATTGTCTCTCCGTACGTCTTTAATCTGTGTTTCCGTCTCGTATTTTGTGTGGTAGCTAACTTTTATATATTAGCTATTTTTGTTTATTTTAGCTCTAAAATATTATGTTATTTGTTGATTTTTATTTAATATTTTGTTTATTTTATGATCTCTTTGATTTAATATTATTTAGCCATTGTATTACTTTTATTTATCTGCATATTTTAATTTTTTGTTTTTATGTTTTTTATAATTTTTGATAAATAGAGATGTAGTCAATTATGTCATCTCCCACTATTCTATTCTATTTTATGTATGTCCAGGCGTCACCTCATTTAGGGTGCCGCTGAAAATCAGCGTTGTGACGTAATACGCCACAACTTATGCTGAGACGGCATTCCCATTTGACAGCACTTGTATTATTATTATTTTTTGTATTTTTAAATAAGTACTTATCTACAAAAAAAAAACTGTATTTTTTATTGTTTGTAATATGTGTTTTATTGCTGTCAAATAAATATCATTCTATTCTATTCTATTCTACTACATTTTGTTTGTAAATATGTACATACTTAATATACATAATCTCACAACACTTGCCACTGGCTCGCCCATAAAGGTCAAAGTATAAGCCACTTTTTAGGCCCTAGTAGGGAACTTATGAAGTAATGAGTTACTGAAGTTATCATCGTTGCGGATTTTTTCTCTGGCTCGCCCATAAAGGTCAAAGTTAAAGTCACTTTTTAAGCCCTAGTAGGGAACTTATAAAGATCAAAGTTACTGAAGCCACCGTAGTTACGGAAGTCAGCCATTAAGACTGATGTTTTTTTTTTTTTTACTGTTTATAGGCCTGTGTTTGACCGCAATCTCACCATGGTAAGTGATGATGCGGCCGAAGGTGGTAAGCACACAAAGCCTAGAAGGAACTGGCTCTCAAGTGCAGCTGTCGGAACACACCGAAAGGTGCTTGGCGACAGATTTTCAACTTGAGGGTGGTAGCCAGCCAGGCGGGTACTACAAAGTACCCTACCACCGTGCTATGGTTTCCTCACGATGTTTTCCTTCACCGAAAGCTCAAGCTCATTGTAGGATTCGAACCCGGGACCTTCGTCTCGGTATCCGACGTCACTACCACTGAGCTATCATCGCCTTGATCGTCAAAAATTGGACCTTGAACCGAAAAACGCCTATTCACTCTAGCCCCGAATGTCCCTAAATTGTCAGTCACGAAATACAATCGCCGGAAGCAAGTTTGGCTCCAGTGCAGTCCGCATTATAAATGAAGATCCAAACCATGTGTCCTTATATTCAGTATGCCAACATACAGGCATTGAGCTATTATTACTACCTATAGAGAAGCTATCATAAGCAAAGGTTATGTCCCATTTTTTTTTTAGTCAACTAAAGTTCTCTTCAGCGCTGTAACAATAATTAATCGTCTAAGCAGACAGTAGATACACATAGCGCTATCAAAAGGCTTTTAGGAGTATTTTTCTCGCAAACAACCCTGATTTTCACGGCGCTTACGCGTTTCGTTCATCGTTCTACAACAACAAGTGTGGCCGGATGTCCTCAATTGAACGTAGTTATGATGTCCTATGATACAGGTGGAAATTATCCCAACGTCTTTGGTTGGTTAAACACTACAAATACACTATCAAATGTAAGGTACCTCATGGAGTATATTCCTCCAATTTGCCGCAAAAGGACGTACGGGTACAGCAGTCTACAAAAACCATAAACGTAATGAATTAATTTTTAATTAGAAATGAAAACAGTTTTATTTACAGTCCCGCAGTGGCAGTAATTATGTGTAACAGTACGGTACAGGCGGGCGCAGTAATTCTGTAGGTTAGCATACCAGACTCTTAATTAAGGGGCGAGCGTCCTGTGGCGGCGCGTTACGGCTTGTTTATATGCGACGATGTCGCACGGTTAAGGCACAGTTTGATCATGTGTTTTTTAGTTAGGCTTAGTTTGACCACAGTTTTATAAGGGTTTAAGTGACGATATTGCCGAAGGTGATATACAAATCTGAAAGGGAAGTTGACTGGGGTCCATTTTTCGGAATCTCGTAGCTAAGTAACAGTACTTTAATGTAGTATTGTGTTCCTGCGATTAGTAAGGTTGCCAGAGCTCCATGAGGACTGCTGTGCAGGCAGTGATCTGTTATCAGCACATCGACTAATCCCAACCCCTTCTCATCTCGTCTATAGGCTTCGGTACCTGCTTACCATCTGCGGTGCTTATTATTTGGGAGTAAAGCTTGATTGCTACCTTAGTTGTTTAAAAAATCAGTCATTTTATTCAAGATACAGATTTCCTATCACGGACATAAATATAAATAGATAACGCAAGTCCCTCCATCTGTATGAAAACCATGCGTGCCAATTTTTGTACCTACCATAATGTCACAAGGGCGCTTTAGTTAGGCTGGCATTACAGCTATAACGTAAATCGATACTATTTGTCAGCTAAACACACCTCTCACTACACAATATCTCTGGTTGACATGCAGCCTTATGCGAGTTCCCTGTTCGCTCGAACCAGTTTCAAAGAAGAGCATTGCCCTCCCTTTTTTGGCATGCGAAGTACATACACTCGCGTCATCTATTTAGATTTATATCTGTGTTTTCTACTTATACTTTGAAGTTTTGCTAGTAGCAAGAACTGCAGGCCCTATAAACATATTTTATTAACAAATGCAATTTCTCACGAGAAAATCACAGGGAAAGCAGGTACGCAACTATAATAATGAAAAAATATCTCAGAAGGATAATAAAAGCAATATCTAATTTGCGTTCGCAATAACCTCATTGCGAAGGAAATTATATTGCAAATAGCTCCTTTGTACCTGTAGGAACTACGCCTTTACTGGATGAAGAGTGCAACATGCAATTAGGCAGTGAAAATAACTCTTTTTTTATCATAACCTCTACCAAAAGTATTACTACGAAAACTAGCGATACTCTCACCAAAAATATGTTTTAAACTAGTTTTTGTCCCGTGGTTTTCCCCGCGTTCCGAGGGATCTAATATTTTCCCGGGATAAAATGTATCCTATCTGTTATCTCAAGTTTTGATCTACGTGTGTGCCAAATTTCATTGTAATTGGTTCCGATAACGCGTCAAGAGGTCAAACAAACAAACTCACTTTCGCATTTATAATATTCGTAGGATATTGGCGTAAGATCCTGTCCAGATAGATATTGCTGTAAATATTACAGGAATAATTGAACTGTTTTACAAAAAAACTTAAACCGACTTCAAAGTACACTAAGAAGTAATCAAATTCTGATCTGATTGGGACCAAACGGGAAGTGTTCAAATAAAAAAAGAATTTTCCAAATCGTTTAATAAATGACGGAGTTATGAGGTTAAACGGTTTTGAGAACCTCCACCTTTTTTTTGAAGTCGGTTAAAATAGAACGATGTTTCTAACAAGCAAAGTTAACAAAATTCCTTCACAAACTTAGTTATGCGGTCCAGTTTTTTTCTACTGAAAAAACGTTTTTTTTTTGTTTCGTCCCAAACCAATAAAAAAAAAATCGTTGCGCGAGTTAGTCTCAGACTCTTGGCTGGTTTTTGTTTTATTTTTTAATATAGTCAGTACTTAGAAAATCACGTCTAATCATATTTTCAATGTAAACTTAATGAACTGAAAGTTCTATAAAATATATGTCTATTAAATGAATTGACTTATGATAATAGACACAATTTCTTTGATAAAAATTTATTTTTCATAATGCTGTACAATATTTTTGTCACTTGGCATGTGTCTAGACATTGTAAAGTTCAAACATTGAATTCTGTCGTGTCGACTACGTGGTTAGAATGTGAGATAAATAAAATTAAAGTTTTTTGTTGCTTCAACAGTTAAGTACTTATATTGTTTTATTAATAACCATAAGTATATTGGTAAAGAGATTCTTTTATATGGTATTGTTATTGGTTTGCTGATGAAAATTTAATTTTTGTTCTGGGATTTCGCTTACTACATATTTTAGGTTCTGTCTGGTTTCGATGGGTGCGATTGTAGTTGACCGTAAGTCTATATCCATCGTTAAGATAAAGATAATCATTCTGAGAATTCATCTTTCGATCTTTTCTTGTTAGATGTGCTGAATATCTTTTGAGCAACTTTAGAGTTCGCAATTTAATTTTTCATACATTTTCATCTTTTAAAACGAACTAATTCTTTGAATAGAAATGTTGTTTTTTGGCGAGATGAGTTGGTAATAGTTACAAGTCCGAATTAATTGGTCAAGAAGACGACATCTGGACATTCTGTATAAAGCTTTTGACTGCTGAATATAAACTTCTCCCGAAGGAGAGCCACTCCTTTCAGCCCAGTCCCGTGATCCAGAATAAAACACTACTTAAAACTCCCCCTCAAAAATAGAACCAGAAAATCCGCAAGAATTCTTTTACACAGGCGTATAAAAACATACAGTAAAACTTGTCCGGACTTTGTAGAGCAAATGACTCTTTTACTTTCCAACAGCGTCATGAATTCCATAAAAGTCTTGTTATTACATTTGAGAAATGCAACACTTACTTTCTGCAATATAAATTGTGAGTAGAGTACACTTTGTACTTTTAATTTTAAGCCACATTTATATTATCACAAACGAGATGGTCTTTCGTAAGAGAAAATATCTTTATGAAACCTCATGTCTAAGAACTATCCTCAAGAAATGTGATAACCATACTAATGTGTTCGGGCAACTAAATACGAGGGCCAGTCTTTAAGAATTATTTTATAATAAGCAAAACGAAATGGTACATAATTAATAGTCTAGTATCTTGCAATTTTGTATAGAAAGCAGTAAATCATGCCGAGATTTGTACAAAAAATAAAGATTTTTAGAGATGTTGGAATGCCGTTATAATTGATCCTTGGTGACTAAGGAATAACTTGATGCATTTAAAATATTTTTAGAACCCCGGGATAAAATGCGAAAATCTATGCCATGCCGGCGAATCGCGAGAATTGCGACCAAACCCGTTATGTTTTTGTTATGTTTTGCGGGGCTTATAAAATATTTCATGTATATTAACATGTTTCTGGTAATGTGATCTCAATATTTGAAGTGATTCAAACCCCTCTAAAATGTTTTATTTTTTTGTACAAATGAATGTATGTATCTCGGCATGATTCTTTCCATGTTACGCAGGCATTAACTAAGGAGTTAAAATTGGGGATCATGGATGAGGTCGCGGGACAGAGCTAGTTGATAAAATAGACGCAGCTTTAAATATTATACGGCTAAACCAATATACACTATCAGTACACGTAGTTTAAAGGACTGTCAGAATTTCTAAACTGAGGAGTGATCGTTTGAACACAAATGTACGTGCTTTGAGCTCCAAATATGAACGGTTTATGGATTGTGATTTCACAGGCATATCTGCTGGATGGATGGCTTTTTATATGCGATGCTTTACAAAATTGTTGCTCGGTTGCTTTCTCTTATACGATCATTGGAATGGAAAAAAATATTAAAACGAAATGATTGAAATCTAAAAATGATACTTTGCTGTTCAAGTTTGCTTGCTTCCAGTTGAAGATAGACATCTAAAATCAGTAGTTTTAACCTCCTTAACTGGCTTGTTAGTGTTCTGAGGACCTCAAAAATGGCTTTGTTGATAAAGGATTAACAACTAAACTGATACGTACGAAGTGGAAAAGCAAAAAAGATGATAAAGATGACGTAATCACTTGTGTAATATCTGTTACAGTTTGTTTATTTATTTGTTTGTTACCTTTTGACTCAGTGGCTCAACCAAGTTCGATGAAATTTGGCACATATAGTCAAAAAAACTAAAAATGACGAAATAAAAAAGTTATTTAAAAAAATTAAATCGACTTCAGAATAAACTGAAAAGTAATAATAATAAATAAAATATTTTCAATGGAATACGTCGTGCTCTTTCGCTGACTTCAAATCAGTGTCAGATTAGAGTTATTTCATACTTTTCAGTTTATTCTGAAGTCGATTAAATTTTTTTAAATTACTTTTTTATTTCGTCATTTTTAGTTTTTCTTAAATGCACTAGAATTTGACCAAGGTTTATAGATTTTTTTCCTTTGACACCGCACCCGTAGCTCGTATCAATAAGCCAGGCCGTCACACATATTTGTCCATATCTTAAAAACTACTAAACCGATTTCGATGAAACTTGCACTGTTCCCTAAGTTGAAGTAAATGTAAACCAATACACATACATACAAACATAAATACATACAAACACCTATGAAATTTTGTATATTTGTTTGGAAGCCCTAATAGATTATCATATATTGCAGTTCCAATAATATTACATACATGTCGAATTGATAATCTCCTTTTTTTTGAAGTCGATTAATAAAAAATGGTATGGTATGTTAATGTTATGGTCCTCGTTATGGTAAATCATAACCTAAAATAACATACAGGATATATTTTAGCTCGGGTAAATATTAGATCTCTCAGGAACGCGGGTGAAACCGCAGGGCGAAAACAAGTCCTATAATAAAAAATGGTTAACCAAAGTTCTCAAAACCACCAAAAACTTAAAAATAGGTAGCTAACAGAACCAAAACGCAGTCCACTAATAACAATCCCGTACAAATCCACGTCATCGCAAAGTTAATGCGCGCCTGACGATGTCCAGTCTGTCAGAACGTCAAGGAAATTAAGTGGGCTCTGAAGTGGCGGGATTATCATGAGCCTGACAAGGGTGTGCACCTGGGACCTCGAGTACCAGTGATCTGTGAGTACTGGAAGTGTCGGGACTATATCTATGTATGTGGGATTTTGAGGTATATAAAAGTGTACCTAACCTAAGTTGGTTTTTATTTGATATACAAGGTTTGTTTTGGTCGGCGACAAGCGACCCAGGAGCGGTAGTACAAAATATATATTCCCCAAAAATGGACTTAATTCCATTAAATACTGTAAATATGTTAAGAAATACCTTATTCAAATTGAAATAAAATTACCGCAAAGTATGGTTACTAGCCACGTGCACAGACTAGAGCTAGGCGCAAGCCGCCATCGCCCCACTCCTTTACTCCCTCGTACTCCCGTTGACTATTATGTCTACACTTTAGCTTATTACCTACATGATTTTCAAAATTTTTATTTTTTTATTTTTATTATTTATGTATATGTCGACGTAGACGACAGCTAAGCGGTATGAACATCATGAGTAGGGTTCAGTGGTATCAGGATTCGATGGTGGGAGTAGAACTGGCAATAAAACAACGTTATATCATCGCTTCGGAAATGCCCTGTATGAGGAGAAGAAGCGATGCAAGAAACTCCTCATGGGCCCGATAAGTTTATTATTTTAATTTGACAACTAAATTATAACTTCAATCAGGAACACTTTACAATTACTCCTTAATTATGGGTAAAGGGAAATAGCAACTGCACTGAGGTGCGCACAAAGATAAGAGAGTAATAAAGTTGAAAGAGTATAGCGACAACATGTTAACTGACAGTAGGTAGTTTTGAAAACATTGTTAATATTGAGAAATAACACATCACTTATCTTTTGATCCTCAGAAGAAAGCTTTGCAGGTAGATCCATAACTTCGTTTATTAATTAGACAGCGTAATGATTTATAACGACTTCCCAAAAAGCCTCGTTTGTTAATCGGACAGCGTAACGACTTTCCAGAGAGGTCCGCACTGTTCAACGGCTCGAGCTTGAATGCCTCGAGCGCGCTCTGTGCGGCCGTATTTATAGGGTGGGTCGCACGTGTTTGTTTTACAAGTTTTTACGTTAAGTATCGAGTTATTTGAAATACAATCTATTTTGTTGATGTGATTGATAAACATGATTTTTAACATTAATTGTACAGTGTAATTAGCCTGAAGTAATTAATAGCTTATTAACTCATTAAAACAATCAAATTATTCTTATAATCAAAGAAATGTTGTACTACCGCCGATACGGCCATTCTGATAGGTGGTGCGCGCTCTGCACCAGTCTCGTTAGTATCTCGTTGCGATACTTGTGATACATCTAAGCAAAGGAACTTTTTGATTAGGATATCTGTAAGGAACTTGCGTTGCTTATGTTAGTTCTTTTATGAACATACAACTGTCTTGTATGTTGTAGTACCGCCGATACGGCCATTCTGATAGGTGGTGCGCGCTCTGCACCAGCCTCGTTGGTAGGTATCTCGTTGCGATACTTGTGAAGTTGTGATACATGTAACCAAAAGATTGTTTTTTTTTTTAGTAGGACATCTGTAAACAACTTGCGTTGCTTATTTTAGTTGTTATATGAACATACAACTGTCTTGTATGTTGTAAGAATATTAATGATGTTATGGTTAGGGAGTTCTCGGAGATTTATCGTAGATTTCTTCTCATAGAATTGCACCAGAGACCCACGAGGTTCTCATCGAATAAGAAAGGATTCTTGGAGGATATAAACATAAAACTGTCTTGTGTGTTTAAGAATATCAATACTGTTAAGGTTAGAAGGTAGGAAGGCAAGGAAGGTACTCATAGATTTCTCGTAGAGTTCTCGTAGATGTCTCGTAGATTAGAAAGGATTCTTAGGCAATAGGATTATGACAATCCTATGAGTTAATACAAGGATAGAAGGTAGGAAGGTAAGGAAGGTTCTCGTAGATTTCTCGTAGATTTCTCGTAGAGTTCTCGTAGATTCTCGTAGATTAGGAAAGGATTCTTAGGGAAAAGGATTATGACAATCCTATGAGTTAACAAGGATAGAAGGTAGAAAGGTAAGGAAGATTCTCGTAGATATCTTAAAGAGTTCTCTCGTAGAGTTTTCTTAGATATCTCGTAGATTAGGAAAGGATTCTAAGGGAGTAGGATTATAACAATCCTATGAATTAATACAAGCCTAGGAAAGGATTCTTAGGGAATAGGATTATGACAATCCTATGAGTTAATACAAGGATAGAAGGTAGGAAGGTAAGGAAGGTTCTCGTAGATTTCTCGTAGATTTCTCGTAGAGTTCTCGTAGATTCTCGTAGATTAGGAAAGGATTCTTAGGGAATAGGATTATGACAATCTTATGAGTTAACATAAGGATAGAAGGTAGGGAGGTAAGGAAGGATCTCGTAGATTTCTCGTTGAGTTCTCGTAGATTAGGAAATAATTATTAGTGAATAGGAAAAGTCACCTTTATACCGAGGGTGGGTAGACCGACTTACAAAGAATCTAAAGCTTACAAGCCCATCAGTCTATATTCTTTTCTCCTAAAAGCTCTGGAGAAACTGGTAGACAGGTACCTAAGAGAGGGACCACTTAAAGTATTCCCTCTACATAACAGAAACGGCGCTGCACTATGTTGAGAGTCGAGCCGAGGGTACGCTTGAGGGACAAGAGATCTGCGACGGGGCTTTCCTCGACATAGAGAGAGCCTTCGACAAGACAACATTTGAGTCCATACGCATTGCTGCAAAGGAACATGGCATCAATGATACCACGTGCAACTGGATTGACTATATGCTGAGAAGCAGGATAGTCAAATCAGAACTGATGGAAGACAGACTTAGCGCAAAAACAACAAGAGGTTGTCCGCAAGGCGGAGTGCTGTCACCATTATTGTGGTGCTTGGTAGTAGACTCGCTACTTACCAAACTCAATACCGAACCATTCTACACAGTAGACTATGCAGATGACATAGCTACTATTGATAATTGTAAATTCCCGAACATAGTCTCTGGATTATTACAACAGGCATTGAGGATGACAGAGGAATGGTGTACAAAGAACCACCTCTCTATTAACCCAAGCAAAGCAGTCTTTATTCCATCCACGAGGAAGAGACAACTAGGAAACTTAGGAGACCCCTCCCTCAATGGAACAAAGCTGCCCTGGTCCACCGAAGTTAGATATCTGGGTGTAACGCTTGATAAAGAACTCAAGGCGGAAAACTCATGTTGAAAATATTACGACAAAGGCCCTACAAGTGTTCGGCATGTGTCGTTCTACTTACGGTAAAGCTTGGGAGCTAAAGCCCAAAGTGATACGATGGCTGTACCGGACAATGATAATACCTATTATCATATACGGCAGCATAGTATGGTGGACAAGAACAAAGCTTGCCTCGTGCAAAGCGCCACTCACTAGGTTACAAAGAACAGTGTGTCTCGGAATCACGGGGGCTTTCATGAAAACACCTACGGCAGTGATTGAGAGATACCTCAATATCCCTCCTCTGAATATAATGGTTGAATTTGAGGAAAGGAAGACATTACATCGTCCTGCTGTTGCTGGACTATGGGATGCCTCCAAGCCAAAGACTATCCATACAAATTTCGATGGAAATGAAGGCCTGGATTGGGTAACAAGCATCATATCCGATAAAATGCAAACATGTTTGTATTTGAAAGGTCTTTCAAGGTCCAAATTCCTACAATAGAGGACTGGACGAAGGGACTCGATCCACCAGAACAAGATAGTCTGGTATGGTACACTGATGGATCCAAAATGGAATCAAGTACAGGAGCGGGAATATATGCAAAAGATTCCGAAAATTTCAAAAGCTCGGAGAAGATGGCAACTGTATTCCAAGCAGAAACATATGCCATAATAAGCTGTGATCAAGAGAATATATATAGAGGAAACAGAGGTAAATCCATACACACTCCCAGTGACCGTCAGGCTGCAATCAAAGCCATGGCATCTTTGGAAGCATAACAGGGTAAGACTGATGTCTGGGCACAATGGAATCCATGGTAACGAAGTGGCAGATGGCAAGAGAAGGCTCCGCAAATGTTTTAAGGGTCCAGAACCATGTGTAGGCATATCGACGTGTCTCATAAAAGCCACATTTAGAGAGTTTGCAGATCACAGACAACGAACACATTGGCTTCTAATACCGGTCCACAACACTCCAAGAAATTCCTAGGCTCTACGTTCAAAGTAATTACAAGATCGGCAGTAGAAAGACTGGGAAAGATCTGGAAAGACATAAGGATAACTAAGAAAACAAAGGTTCGACTAATGCGATACCTCGTCTTTCCAATCTTTCTCTATGGCGCTGAAACTTGGTCCTTAAGACTCAAGTAGTTGGTCCGCAAGATCGCCGGAAAATTTACGCACTGGAGATGTGGTGTTGGAGACGCCTCCTGAAAATTCCATGGACGGCCTTTCGTACCAATAACTCGATCCTCAAGGAGCTTCGAATAACAGATAGGCTTTCGTCGACTGTGCAGCTTCGAATTCTCAAGTTCTTTGGTCACATTTCCAGAAACGAACACTCGATGGAGAGACTTGTCCAGGGTCAGGTTGAAGGCAAACGATCTCGTGGCCGATCACCCACTCGTTGGACTGATCTTATCAGGACGGTAACCCAATCTACCATGGTACAGTGTTCTCGCAGCGCTACGAACCGTCATAAATGGAGAAGCATTGCAAAAGCAGTAATCCTTGTAAAGGAGAACATTGACGTTGAAGACCCTCCATGTACACCATCTTTTGCAACCACGACCACTCTGACAAGAGTGCCCGACTGAGAAGAAGAGACGTTCAAAGCCCGGGAATGCATTTGGAACATGAGCAGGGGGCAAATCCGCCACCTGCTTGGGGCCTTTACTGGACACTTTGGAACCAACGACATGTTCATAAAGATGAGTCTAACCGCGACACCCATGTGCAGGTTATGTGGGGGAACATATGGAATGCATGGAGCACCTTCTGTGCACATCCGATGTACTGGCTGGTAAGCGAATAAGTCTCCTAGGGATTGAATATCCAAAACCAGAAGACTATAGGCTCATATCTCCTAGCCTCGCTGTAAAACTAAAAAGAGTTTTCAACGAGACACGGGAGGAGTAAGTTATCTAGGGGACCACAATAGATCCGAATGGGTCGAAGTGTCCGAGTTATTTTTCGGCCCCTCCAGAAGATAAGATGGGAATAGATTATGATAATCCTATGGGTTAATACAAGGATATTGCAATAAGTGGATTTGTAGGTAATATCAAGTAAAAATGTAAACTCACAGGATTGTATCCTGTTGATCAGGCGGTGCACGAGCTGATGAGGAAGTGGCTTGCGATCCCACTTCTGATGTCGACGTAGACGACAGCTAAGCGGTATGAACATCATGAGTAGGGTTCAGTGGTATCAGGATTCGATGGTGGGAGTAGAACTGGCAATAAAACAACGTTATATCATCGCTTCGGAAATGCCCTGTATGAGGAGAAGAAGCGATGCAAGAAACTCCTCATGGGCCCGATAAGTTTATTATTTTAATTTGACAACTAAATTATAACTTCAATCAGGAACACTTTACAATTACTCCTTAATTATGGGTAAAAGGAAATAGCAACTGCACTGAGGTGCGCACAAAGATAAGAGAGTAATAAAGTTGAAAGAGTATAGCGACAACATGTTAACTGACAGTAGGTAGTTTTGAAAACATTGTTAATATTGAGAAATAACACATCACTTATCTTTTGATCCTCAGAAGAAAGCTTTGCAGGTAGATCCATAACTTCGTTTATTAATTAGACAGCGTAATGATTTATAACGACTTCCCAAAAAGCCTCGTTTGTTAATCGGACAGCGTAACGACTTTCCAGAGAGGTCCGCACTGTTCAACGGCTCGAGCTTGAATGCCTCGAGCGCGCTCTGTGCGGCCGTATTTATAGGGTGGGTCGCACGTGTTTGTTTTACAAGTTTTTACGTTAAGTATCGAGTTATTTGAAATACAATCTATTTTGTTGATGTGATTGATAAACATGATTTTTAACATTAATTGTACAGTGTAATTAGCCTGAAGTAATTAATAGCTTATGAACTCATTAAAACAATCAAATTATTCTTATAATCAAAGAAATGTTGTACTACCGCCGATATAACAGGTGGAGATTTCGAGATGGCATATTTTCGAAACCTATGTTGGGTTAGTCATGCTGAACAACTTTTACTATGGGACCAACACTGAATTCTCAAAAAAAAATTTTTACTTTTCATACATTATGATCGAGCAAGATTGACATTAACTATGAAGAATTAAAAATTTTTTTTGAGAATTCACCTTTCATCCCATATTAAAATTTGTTCAGCATGACTAACCCAACAAAGGTTTCGAAAATATGCCATCTCGAAGTCTCCACCCAGTATATATTTTTAGTTTATTCTCCCTACTAACATAGTTTTAAGCACGTACTAACAATATTATGGATGAATATTATCTGATTTAAATAAATAAATGAAATAAATTAATTAATTATTAAAAAAAAAAAGATTTTTTTAGAACCAGTATCATTTGTATTATCGACCCTGAGTCGCTCGTCGCTGACCAAAACAACGACCTGTATATTATTATCAATACAATATAAATAAAAAGTTAATTAGGGTTCCGAACCAGAAATGTGCCACTCCATCCGTCTGTCCGTCTGGTACAGCGGTATATTTCAGCAACCACTGATGAAAGTAATCAATATTGCTTACCCAATCTTATTGCAAATATAATATTAAAAAAATATAATTATAGCTCTTTGCAAAAGGGACCGAAATTTAAAAGTGGGGCTACAAGTTTGTACGAAAATCATTTGTATATTCCAAAACAGGTTTTTAATTTATTTAATGTTGCGTTTTTAACTTATGATGAAAAAGGACAAGAATATATCGTCCCTCCCTTTCGAAGTTCGCAAAGTCATTAATCTGAAATAATTACAGTAGACAAACATCGATTACAGGAAGATAAAATTATGTTTCTAAATACCACAGATTTTTCCAAATCATCAAAATTCCTTCACAAACAAATTTAGTTATGCGGTTGAGTATTTTTTACAGTTATGGCCCAAACCAAGAAATTATACGTCTAAGGAAGGTCGGATGGACCTTCGGTGCGTCAGACTCTTGACCGGTTTTTATTTTTTAATGGTCTGTGTTAAACCGCAATTTTACCATGAAGCACCTAAGTATGTAATGATGTGGTCGAAGGTGGTAAGAAAGCCTATAAGTTCATCTGCCGGAACATACCTTTACTTAGATACCTTGGCGATGGACTTTTTACTTGAGGATGTAAGTAATCCCCCACCGTTGTAAGTATTTATAAAAACGAAGACAAGGAACAAACTGAAATCCAGTCTACGTATTTGCGTATTATTACGAACTTTTAATACCGTCGTTTATATATGGGCTGCTATTGACAACAAAAGCAAAAGGACCTATTGTTCTAGAAATCATTTTATTACAACGCCGTATTTTTTTGGCTCTGTTTCTTTTGGAAGTTTGTCGTGTTTCTACCGGAGGATCTCATAAGGTCTTCATTATATTCTAGGATGTAAAAACAATAGGCTAACTTTTTCTAATCCAAATATAAGCTATACATGCTTTGGACAAGTATTACTATCAAACATACTCATACTGACCTTAATGTCTAGAAGAATCAATAAAGAAGCAGGTATTCTACAGTAGCTAATTTTATTGTGATCTGGAATGAATTGAGTTGTTTTCCTTGTAGTTCAGAGGGTATGGAAGATGGGTATTTTAATGATCAAAAACGTTTTACCGAAACCAATTAAAGTTATTAAGTAATTTCTGCTCTTGGAAATGAAAAGTGATCAAATATCTAGACGAAGATCGAGGATCGAATGATGAGCTACCGGCACAGGGATTCCTCTCAGGACCTCTTTTGGTGTGAAGAGTTTTTGTCATGTTTGACAGTGCACTAGTGATTTCGTCAAGGAAAAACATCATGAAGAAATCATAGATCAGTGAAGACTGGTTAAAATTTATCGCCGAGTACTTCATAGTGAGCAATTGCACTTTTGAGCTAGCTCCATACTAGATTATGAGTGCTTTCGGTAACATTACTAAGTTCAGTGGTATTGTGGGCAAACATGAGAATCTCTCATCCCTAAACATACGGAAGAAGTAAAAAAGAAAAACACATACTGCAGAATAATTTAAAACTAAATCCTCATTGTGGCGTGAATAAAAGCCTACAAGTGACATTAAAAATTTAATAAACGAGTCCACTGGCTCACTGCCCACCGGAGTATCCCCAAAAATGGGGGAAGCTTATTCGGTGCAAATGTCCTCAACAAATTGAAACCGACGGCCGAGAGCCGGACGTGATTGATACCGTGGGGGAACTGAAATGTTCCAAAAAAAGTATAAAGGGGATATCTCGATCGGGAAGCTTTCAATATAGAAAATCATGTTTGGGATCTATTGGTTATTTGAGGAGTTGATAGTGTTCAGTACCTTATGTTTTTTGGATCATGGGATTAAGCAAGTGTTCCTTGTGTCTCACTATTGTTTTTAGATTGCTCTATGAGTGATGGATTATTGTAAAAATATGGTCCTAATGTCATCTATATAAATATTTGAATGCGAGTCGACACGTTGCCAAAAACAGCACCGAGTCTTACTACAGCTTTAATCTTAACACTTCTATGAGGTATTTCCATCATGAAGTAATGCTAGTACAGACCTGGGCCTTTTTGATTTATACCAAATTGAGAATCATCCAGAATAAAAGCAATCATTGATTGAAAAAGTTTTATTTTTGATATATGGCGAGTAAATATTTTCAAGGTCCCGTTTGGTAATGGAAAGATTACACGAATCAATGAATATACTTTTCTGGTGCGTCTATACATGCTTTGATATGTTTCATAGTTAAAACTCATCAAGAAACTATACATAGAGTCGGTGGGATAATAAGATACTTGTGGCTGATTTGATGAAATATTTTGCAGGATGTCTTCTGGTTTATCCCAAAAACGTTACAGAACCGCTGTAAAAGATTCCCAAGAAATAATGACAGGAGCTTCGAGAAGATTCTCGTAAATACTAATGAAATAATCTTTAGTCCTTTTTATTTTATCACAAAGATTAAGAAGAAACAAATTATAACAAAGGAAGCAAACAAATTCTCACAAAAGTAAATTAACAGCTTTTTGTTTATTTGTCCCATTTAGCACTACATTGACGCTTGAAGGTCTTTCCCCGAATCCGGTATCATCCGGTTTAATCCGATTTTGTCGGAACTGTTCTGGCGAAAGCACGCGGGGCGTTTTACGAATCGAAATTTCTCGTTTCGATACGAATTCTCGAATATTCAAAGCGAATGTGAAACTCGTAACCAGATTCCTAGCTTTATTTCGATTTTACACTACCTTTTCAAAGCGTTGACTGACAAGTACTTAGTGGTAAATGGTCACCATTGCCTTGTAGATCATGTAGAGCTATTTGGATAGGATTAATTAAGTGGGACACAAATTACACGTTAACGACCATGCAGAATAAACACAGCTCCTGTGGCATATTTTCGAAACATATGTTGGATTAGTCATGCTGAACAACTTTTACTATGGGATGGGACCAACACTGAATACTCAAAAGAAGTTTTTTACTCTTCATACATTATGATCGAGCAAGGTTGACATTTACTATGGAAAGTAAACATTTTTTTTTTGAGAATTCACTTTTGGTTCCATAGTAAAAGTTATTCAGAATGACTAACCCAACATAGGTTTCGAAAATATGCTATCTCGAAATCTCTACCTGTGTAGCAGATAACATACAAAAAGATATATTTAGGTGAAAGTGCTCTCTAATAAATTGAATGTCTATAAATTACGAAGCTTATAATGTAGAAGAAAGGATTTACAAAGGAGGGGTTTGCATATTCGAGGTTTAGGTTTTAAGGAATATATTTAGACCAATTTTTTACAAACCGCTTAACCAATTTACATGATCTACCATAAATAATTGAATTAGAAGATAAAATTACAGAATTATTCAACGTAAAAGAGCACGAGTACATCAACAACATTGTGCATTTATGTTGAGTGCTATTCAAATGTGCAACAAAGAAAATATACATAACCATTAGGTACAACAATTCAAAAGAATTTTCCTCTATATTCTTGTACAACCAACCATGTGACTACCTATGCAGTTTTCTTATGAGCTTTATAATTTTAAGAAATGTTTTGTTTATACTCAAATTGTACAATTTCAAAGAAATATTGTGTAGTTTTACAATGGACCTTTATATTTTACGTTTGGCAACATGATGCCTTTGTGTTATAGGAGATGATATTGTTCGAGGTCGCTACGAAAACGATTTCGAATGACATTTCAATTCGCTCAAGTATTGAGACTAAGCGGCAAAAAAAATGCTTTTATTTACTGACGCTGCGATTTTTAAGCTACTAGGACATTTGCGTGTTTTTTAGTCCGTGTTGAATACAAGCAATCAAATTCACAGTAACTCTGCTTAGTTTGGGAACAGACGATGTGTTAAGAATGTCTAAGAATATAAAATCAGAAGTCACGGCTCGCTATGTTACGATGAAACAGGCCGATAAATTATTTTTAAAATGAAATTATTTTAACGTAAGCTTTAATCAACTACAAGAATAATAAAAACTATTTTCATAAAATAAATTAACGTATATTATAAATTAAACGTAAGTTTTTGCAATTTATATTTGTTCACAAATAAAAGTAAATTTTAATTAAAAAATATAGGTTAAACCGGGGAAGGGAATCTTGTTAAATGTAAACAATCTTCCACATAATTTAGCCTAATTTGACTACCCTACTTAATTATTCATGAGCTCAGCAAACACCCTGGCATGTGTCGACAACGCGGAAACGTTCAAAAGATGGATGCAAATGAAAGCCCTCGGTTTACCCGCTAATGCTCTTGGCTTAAGCCAACATTATGCATTCAAATACCTAACTGGAATACGTACTTTAAAGGAATTGATGGTTTCTTTGAGTAAACGATTGCTTTCTATGCAGCAAAGCATTGGAAATTACTGAATGGCATTTGACCACTTCACATAGCTTTGTGGCTAGTTGGCGTGGTTGGTTAAGATTCCACCTGTCACGCCACAGGTTGTGGGTTCGATTCTCGGTCCAGTAGATTCAAACAAAATTTGCTGTGACTGATGGATACACAAGTAATCGGGTTTCTAAATACACCAAAATATATATTATCATATATTATCTTCAAGTATACTAATTTAATAAACAATAACTACATGTAGGTACTATACTGGGTGGAGACTTCGAGATGGCATATTTTCGAAACCTATGTTGGGCTAGTCATGCTGAACAACTTTTACTATGGGACCAATGGTGTATTCTCAAAAAAAAAATTTTAACTCTTCATAGTAAATGTCCTTGCTCGATCATAATGTATGAAAAGTAAAAACATTTTTTTGAGAATTCAGTGTTGGTCCCATAGTAAAAGTTGTTCAGAATGACTAACCCAACATAGGTTTCGAAAATATGCCATCTCGAAATCTCCACCTGTTATAGGGTGACTGGTAATTAGTAAACGATACTTAGACACATGATTGTACTCATGATAACAAACAACTTCTCAAAGAAACAAATAGGGATAAATAACTAAATTAAATAAAAGCTGATGGTGTATTCTTATTCTTGTTAGGTTCTAAATAGCATGGGCTTATGTGCTAAGTAAATAAAAAAAAATGATTCTTTGGGAAAGTTGTTTGTTATCAAGAGTACAATCATGTGTCTAAGTATCGTTTACTAATTACCAGTCACCATATATATCAAGGTCCATATTATATATTTATATACTCAAATATAGAATGACCCCCTGTCGTCATGATGTTTTGGATACTTAGTAAAATAAACAAAAAACAAGTGAAACCCTTTTTATCAAAGTTAAAATTAAAAGCAATGATTACACTTAAATGTTTAATGAGCCAAAGCTGAGTAAAGTCAGTTTGTTAATTATTAAATTAATTCGTAACGAACTCTGAAACTCTGAACAGCGTTCAAATACATTTTAAATAGAGTTTTCTTATTATGGGTCATTTTAATTCTCCACCCTTGGGCATCGAATTTTCTATCGAAGTATTTTTTTAAAATTCTATTAATTTGGGCACAAGGAAATTAATTAAAACGTTTTGTTTGTCTTAGCTCCTTTTTATTTCTTTTGAACAGTAATTAAAAGTTCAGTTATTTCTTAATTGGATATGTTGTAATTTGGATAAGTTGTAATTTAGATAAGTTGTAATAATTACTGTCAGTTACTAATGGGAGAACTTTATTCAAATTAACACTGCTACTATAAGCTATACCTACGCCTACGCTATCAAAATCAAAGCCATTTATTCAATTTAGGTCCTAGTAGGGCACTTATGAAGGTCAAAGCTACTGAAGTTACCACCAGTTCGTAAGTCGGCCTTCAACTGAGAAGAACAGATAAGAAACTCAACAAGGTTACTTTTTTTTAATATTTTTTTGAACAATCTGACTATATTGTCTATTTTTTCTAAAACATTATACATACTTTTTATTTTTATTTTACAAAATAAAATACACAATCATAAAAACGCATTTCAAAAATAACATACAAAATAGCGAATACAGAAATAAATAAGCATATAGAATAGTGAAGCGCTCGTGGTGTAGCATGATTAGCCGTTCTTAATCGATCGGAAAAGTTAAGCTACCACCTTCGGTCGGTACCTGGATGGGTGACCGCCCAGTGGTATTTCAAATCGAACGTTTCCGTGCTTCAAAAGGCACGTAAAGCCGTTGGTCCCGGTTATCACTTAATTGTGGCAGTCGTTAAGCTATTTGGAGGCCCACTAGGCGGCTTGAAAACTCCAACAGTAGGTTGACCACTAGCCTACCTCCAGCGATCTGTAGTAGGCATGCTTGGTGGAGTATTGCCCATTCCCTTTCATTTGTGAAAGGATGCCTGTGCTCAGCAGTGGGACATTATAGGCTGATGATGATGATGATGAAGCGAAATGCTCCATGCTCCTTTAACGTCATGTAACATGGGGTACATGAGAAGCAGCCCATCCACGCTGTGAGTTATCACCATCACAGGAATCCCGAATATCTGGGAATACTTTCATGACAAAAGTTTGTGAAAAGGGATTTGGAGGTCAGAAATGTTGATATAGTTATGCAGCAGGGGTAATAAGCTAGAGGTTAACCCGTTGGTTCTCGCGAGGGACGCGCGTCCTATTATAACAATTGATGTCATTGTTATATTTTTAACCGCGAGCCAAGCGATTAATTATGTTTTGTATTTTTTATGTTTATTGCTAGTGTCTTTATTTTACTAACTCTGCGAGCTATATCTGTGCCTTTTATTCTTCAATGTCCTCATTATAGTTTCTATAATAAGGCAACTGACGGACATTAATACAGCCAGATTAATTTATTTTGCATATTTTCATAGCCTTATGTCTTACGGTATTTTGCTGTGGGGTTCTGCCGCAGACTTGGAATCAATTTTTGTATTGCAAAAAAGAGCAATTCGCGCCATCTACTGTTTGGGGTCTCGCGAATCTCTGCGAAAGGTATTTCCGGAAATTAATATATTAACTTTGCCCTCTCAGTACATTTTTGAAAATATTATGTATGTTCGTAAAAACATTAATTTGTTTCCAGTCAATAGTGATTATCACGATAGAAACACTAGAAACAAAGACAAAATAACTGTGCCTAGATTTAGATTAGCAAAGTAAATAAGTCCTTTCTTGGGAATTGTATCCAATTTTACAATAAAATTCCTCATAGCGTGACCAATATGTCCTTTTTTAAATTTAAGGAACATATCAAAAAGCGGTTGTTGAGTAGGGCCTATTATAAAGTGTCTCATTATATTGACGACAAGGATGTATGGAAGTAGCTTCTCTCTGCACCTGCTTCACTTAGCAGCTAGTTCAAGGTCCATTTTAATTCTAAGTATGCTATTATTATTATAAGTTATCTTTTTTTTATTTTTTGTTTAATTTACAGATTATTACTTATAGTAATTAATTCAATTTAATGTTTTTCATTTATTTCTAAATTCTTCAATAGATTATGTCTGTCTCCTTAATTGTTATATTTTCTATACATATACCTAAATGATATTTAGTATAAACTTGTCAATAGTCACAGTGATAACAAATTGCGTGTTTAGTAGTTTCCCTTTAGTTTATTTTTTATTTCTAAGCCAGACTTAAGTAAGTCATGCTCACTTTAAGGCCTTTGCTTGCGGCGGCGTCGTGTGACGGGTCGCTCACTTCCCTCCAATATGGCGAGGAGGGCGATGGCTGCCACACGCGTCATACTTGTGAACAGGTGCTGCTTGTGGGGGTTGGTCTGCTTAAGTTTGCCATTTATTTATTTACTTATTAAATATAGATTCAGTCTACTTTGTAGTTTTGCGGCCGCGCCGGGGCACGCAATTGTTGTCAGTGCGATTAGAATGTAAATATTATGTAATGAATCTAAGCTTGTTTTGAAAAGAGTAATTGCTGAGTTTATTGCCGGCTCTTCTCAGCAAATGCAACCTTCCGAACCGGTATTAGAGTATTAGAGTCAGACTTTTCATAAGTGCCTGCGAAGGTCTATTTGAATAAATGATTTTGAATTTATCCCCTAAAGGTATCTACGCTTTTTATCTAGCTATCTGAAAATAAACATAAACTAGAACCAAACAAAAGCAATACAGAACATAATTGTCTACTTTTGTGATTATAAAAAATGTTAATTAACTTGAACTAACAAAGCTTTTTTCAATTAAGATGGAAGATAATAAAAATCTTTATGGCCACTCTTTTTGAGATGTAATATTGTATAATTGACGGTGAATTTTTTACAGCACCTATAAAATCCTGAAGTGTTCTGAACAAAAGTGTGAAATGTTTAACCGCCCTGTAGCACCGCTTATGCATGAGCTACGACGGAAAATATACAGCATATTTTTTATGTTTTATGTTGATTAACTAAAAATATAATAATATGAGATCGGTTAGGTTGTAGGTATTGAGCTATTATTACTACGTATAGAGAAGACGCTCAATGGTTCAATTCGAAAAATAGAGAGAGACCTCATGCAAGAAACTATATGGATACCAAAAATAAAAAGAATAACTAGTACTGAACTACACGCGACTCGAAGAGAGGACATACTCAAAGAGGCTACATTATTCTACTCAAACCTATACGCTAAGAAAAATTCTAATGAATATGCCAATTACAACCAACTAGAAACAGAGGAAGATGACTCACAAAACCTACTAATACTGAAGGAAGAAGTAGAGAATGCTATAGACTCACTTATGGATGGAAAATCAATTGGTACAGATAAGATAAGTGCTGAAATACTGAAAATTACATGACATCGGGAACTATCGACCAATCAGTATTACCTCGAATCTATACAAAGTATTCTCCAAAATAATCTTTAATAGAATTACTAGAATACTAGACAGCAGGCAACCAAACGAACAGGCTGGCTTCCGAAGAGGGCTGTCTGTGTATGACCACCTACATGCAATGCAACAAATATTTGAGAAGGTGAATGAATACCCACAGACATTATACATAACCTTTATTGACTTCTGTAAAGCGTTCGACTCTATTGAACACGAAAGCCTTTGGAAAGCACTGAAAGAAGATGGAGTTCCTATATACCTAGTGAACATGCTAAAGGCTATATACCACCACAGCTATGCAAAAATTATCCTAGAATCACCAGGACAACCATTTAAAATCGAAAGAGGTGTAAAGCAAGGAGACCCGATCTCTCCAAAACTGTTTAATTCGATTTTAGAATTTGCAATGAGACAAATACAATGGGAAAAATATGGAATAAATATAAATGGTCAACTATTATCTAATTTACGATTCGCAGACGACATTGCGCTTTTCGAATCATCGCCTTTACGAATGCAAGAACTGGTAACAGAACTGAACAATGTATGCACATCAGTGGGGCTTACAATAAATAAAACTAAAACAAAAATTATGTCAAATGACAAGGAATATTTTAGCAATTTTATTGTAAATAATTTTGTACATATTTGTTAACATTAAATATTTATAACATAATGGACCAATGAATATATTTGACATGTTTTAGCATAAAGATCGAAAATGAGCCCATAGAACGAATCGAAAATTATATCTACCTTGGAAGACTGTTCTCATTTAAAGACTGTTTGTCAGAAGAAATAGATCGACGAATAACAAATGCTTGGAAACGCTTCTGGCAACTTAAATATATATTTAAAAATAAAAAAATATCAACAAAATCAAAAGTTAGAATATTCAACTGCTGTATAATCCCTATATTCACTTATGGTGCGCAAACATGGGCATTAACCGATACCTTAGCAAAAAAATTGAAAGTAGCCAAAGAATGATGGAAAGGTTAATACTTAGAAAGAGACTAATACACAAGATTTCTAACTATAAGCTACGACACAAGAGCCACATGAGAGACGTTGTCCAAGTCGCTAAAAAACTTAAATGGGAATGGGCAGGACACGTAATTTGATGTACGGATAACCGATGGACACAAATAAGTACATCCTGGTGTCCAAGATACCTGAAAAGAGTGAAGGGACGACCGAAGATAAGATGGCGAGACGAATTGGAAAACAGTGCAGGAAAGACCTGGAACAGACTTGTCAAGGACAAAAAAAATTGGAATAGGATGGGGGAGGCCTTTGCCCAACAATGGGATGATTTGTAATATGTAGATTAATAAAATTGAAGCACGTTATTATATTATAAATTATATGTATTGCAAGGCTTAAATAAATAGAGAAGACGCCACACATCACAACTATTTTCCGTTCAAGTGTGGCTTTCCGGCCTGTTGTTGTAGAACAATGAACGAAACGCGTAAACGCCGTGAGAATCGCGGTGTTTGCGATAAAAAAAATACTCCTGAAAGCGTTTTGATAGAGCTACGTGTTTTTACTGTCTGCTGAGACGACTAATTTTATTGTTTTAGCGCTAAAGAGAACTTTAGTTGACTCTTAAAAATGGGACATAACCTTTGCTTATGAAAGCTCCTCGATACGTAGTAATAATAGATCAATGGTTGTAGGTAAGATACTCCGAGTGTCTGCAGTTCAGGGTCGTCTATCTAATTAATAAATGTAAAATTTTCAATTTAACCCTCACTTAATACTATACTACATAAAGCTTATCAAGTTAACAGCCACTAAAATCAAACACCACCGCAATATATCCCAAGTTCACCGAATTAAAGTGATTATGGAGCCACGGTTGTTTCTGACCGCGCAATAAAGCTCGGCTAGCAGTAAACTTCACAACGTCTGCTGCTAATTGGCTTTATAGGCAATATAGTAATCTCACTTTTGATACTTTTGTGTGTAGAAATACAGAACTCAGTTCAACAACGTAAGGTTTCATATTTGTCGATTTTCGATCTACACTAATATTTCAAAGAAGTAAAGTTTGGATTGAGGAGGTAATCTCTGGAATTAGTGATCCGATTCAGAAAATTCTTTCACTTAATAGGAAGCTAGGCTACTTTTAATCCCAAGAACACGGATGATACCGCGGGAGACAGCTAGTTATTTATTTTGCAAAGTGTATTCAGTGAATGTTCTGTCCTTCTTCCGTTCCTATTTCTCCACTGAACCACAAGACAGCGTATATTTCCATCTACTATTTAAATGATGACTTAAAGATAGTGATTTGAACCAGTACCTAATGATCGAAAATACAAGGGTACTTGAGCCCGACCCATGGTCAGATTCTAGTTGAGTCTGCTCATTTACATAAAAAAAGTCTTTCTCATGGTTGTTAGATTTTTTTTGATTTCATTTGATATCTTTATTTACAACAAATATGTACAAAATACAATCTATATATAGAACATTTCCTCAAGTCTGCCGCTGCTTTCAATTAACGGCAAGGTTCCCAGAAGGCTGGCAGCGTTTCCTCTTTGGATAGCCAAGCTGACGCGTTGGCGGAAAAAGCTCCCCACCCGCTGGTCTCCGGAGGTCTCGATCAAAAATAGATATATTAATATAGATAATAATAATAATTAAGATAGATAATAGGTTGTTAGATTGATATTAGACCATTTTAGGGGGATTCATGACGATCACAATAGAACTAGACGATTACAAATATGGGGTAGAAAAATCCTTATTCAACCAGTTTACTACCGTTGTAAGGCAGGTTTCAGTAAACGTTTCTACTAAACTATCATCCTCCGACAATTCTGCGAAAAACATGAGCTTATAATCTCAAAAGATCTCATAAAACCTTGACCTCTTCGTAAAAAATAATACAAAATGATACCTACTGTAACAAACCACAGAACTACTCGTAATCCATTTCTGGACAAAGTATGAACCCAGCAAAATTACCATTACGAGTATCTAAAGACACAACTATCCCTTTATTGCTCACTATACAGGGTGAATTATCTTTTCCAGCCAGTGAGGGCAACTTCTGAACTACAGGTCTTAGATAAAAACGCGGAAAATAACCCCGAGCTGAATTTTGAAGAAAATAAAAATCCACAAAAAAATGTTTTTTTTTCTGCTTCTACGTCACAATACGAACAAAATTATATATGACTATCTTGATCACAAGTTGCTAGAAGTATATAATTCAGTGCATATTGTGAGGTAGAATCAGAATACTCATTTTTTTCAATAAATTTTGATGCCTCTTTTATTTTCTTCAAAATTCAGCTCGGAGTTCCTTTCAACGTTTTTCTCTAAGACCTTCTCTAAGACGTTCAGAATTTGCCCATACTGGCTAGAAAAAAAACACCCTATAAAATATCTCCAGAGACATACATGAATTCTTCCCAAAGAATGTCGCAATATTTTGTTGTAGGTATAATAAGGAAAACGCAATTGTGCCATTTCTTTCTATGTCTCATGGTGTAATTGCTCCATTCCATGTTGTTGTTTACATCATTCTGTTATGATTTTGCATATGCGTTATGTTTTTTATGAAAACAACTTCCTAATTTTTGGTTTGGTCATCATCATCACCTTGAGCCTAGGGATATCTGCGGCTGAACAAAACACCATCGCCGTCTATCTGATTGGTGATCCAGCGAGTCTGTGGTTCAGCTCGCCAAAAGGCTTCCAGTGGTTACTCTGCGGGTCTAATATTACAATATGTCTCTTATGCGTTTTAATAGTGGACTAATTATGTAAGTGTTACTTGATGAAGTCCATATAGATTTCTTTAATGATGTCTGACGCAAGAAGACCTCACTGCTAGGGAAAGTGCATGGGAGTAGTAATAGAATTAAGAACAGTAGCACAAATAATGTGGATTGTCTTCTGCAGGGCTATTTTAAAACACTTGGATTCGATATCGGAAACGGATTCAAAAACGAACGAGGCGATTTTCCGCAATTGCTATTTTAATTTCCGAATTCGAATATTTTTCCTTACGGAAATATCAATCCGATTCATCGAAAAATTTTCGGAAATTAAAATAGCAATTGCTTAAATTCACCTCGGAATTTTTTGAATCCGTTTTCGATGGCGAATCCGACGTTTTAAAATAGCCCTGCTGATGAGCAAAAGCAATATTACATGGATTAATTGATAAAATAGGCTCTGAATCGCCTAATTAAACTAACTAACTAATTAAAGGTTTCTATTCCTTATTTTTTTTATTAAAGAAGTTCCTAGCATTAAGAGTACTTTGAAGTGTCACATCGTTGGAATTGATAATAATTATTACTTTTAGACAGCATAACAATAAAACGCACACTTTTGTTAATTCATCACTTATTAAAATGCTAATTTACAATTCTACATCACAGGTGTGTAACATTAATACCCAGGCAACCTTAATTAGTTATGCGTAGATACTAATGTAATAACTCAACGCCTTTGCTGAGATATATCACTTTATGTCGTATGACAGTTCTGTTGTACAAGACGAAATTGTGTTAATCTGAATATTATTTGGGTATTTATTCACTAAAATAGAAGACACAAGAATTTAACTGATATTGCAAGAGACTGTCTTCAGTTCATTTTTAATCCCCATGGATTAACCGCTATATCGGACTTAATTAACTCCCTCTTAACACACTGCATCGATGAGTCGTGACCACAATGACCCAAGTGGTCATCGAGGCCGCTCCAAGGCGGTCAAGGCTCTCGCTCTGATTGTTTACGACCCCAGAGGACCCCGATTTGTCACCTTTTAGGACAGGCAGGGGAATACCAAAATGGTCTGGTTTAATCGGGCCATACTGCATCATAATTCTCAGCATGTTTTCACCCATTGTTAAGCAGAACGTAGGAGAATTTACGATGGTCTTAGGTAACTATAAAAAATATAATTATACAGAAATAATATATATATCGATATATTTATTAGTTATTTTATCTTATCAATAAGCTTCATTGCCAACCTACTTCAAAACTGCGCGTGAGTAAGGTCGCCAGAGCTCATAGGGGAGAGGGGAAAGGTCAGTAACGCGTGAGCGATTCTTCTTGTGTTGCAAGCGTCCATTTAGCTGCGGCAACCGCTTACCATCAGGCGGGCCGTATGCTTGTTTATCGACTTAAGGTCATCGCTCACTATGTCAGCACCGCTCCATGGCAGCAACGGCCCGGCACTGCCTCAACTCAACCATTAGCTGCCAGGGCGCCACCTGCGAGGTGGCAGCTCGCCGGTGGCGTTGCGCCGGTGAAATTGGTAGCGCGGCTTTGGCAAGATACCGCTTGCTGGCGACTCGCAGCAAGGGAGCGGGCCGCTCACTGAAAGCGTGTGGTCAGCAGGACTAGTGGCTTGTAGCGGCATGAGCGCTTGCCGCGAGGCGTCAGCTATTTTATCTAGTCTTTGTAAAATGTACTATAACGCATACGATTTAAAGGCCTCACTTGCATGGCAAGGTAAATGCAGAGGCGTAGCCGAGCTGTTACAGTGAGCGGTGACTCGTAGTCGTATAAAAAAAACAATTATTTATAATTTACCTTTTTTAAACTATTAATATTTAGGTACATTTTTTAATGCTATTAATTCTTACTAAATAACTTATATATATTTAATTGCGTTACTAAATTTCCATATTCATGTAATAATTAAATTTTATATTTTTTTATGTAAACAGAACCAGATGTCCCATTTTATATAAAAAAGTAATATTACTTGAAACTTTCAGTCGTAATTACCTGTATAATTACAGGCTGTAATTTCGCCGTTATTAAGTCCGCTCCGTCCTCGGGCCTCTTTTTTAGCCTCTTTTGTGTCCTCTAATTATCAAAACGGAACGTTGGTTTAGGTGTTCTACGAAGCGTGGTCTATGACAAATGCTTTGTTTTTTTATGTTAGTAAAAGCTTGGGATTTTATGATATTAACAATTTAAATAAAATCCTACTTTTTGTTCAGGATTTCAGAAAATAGAAAGCTCCTAACGCAATAGTTTTAAGGTATTTTGGTTTCGTTGTTAATTTTTAATTTCATTTGACGGGCCAGTTGGCGCGACTCCACCTACACTATCGCGCCGCAGGTCGTGGGTCCGATTCCCACACAAGACATGCATTTGTGTGCATGAATATGTCTGTATATCCTGAGTCTGGGTGTAATTATGTATATTAAGTATGTATTTACAAACAAAAAGGAGTATATGTATTATATCAGTTATCTGGTTTCCATAGTACAAGCTCTGCTTAGTTTGGGATCAGATAACCGTGTGTGAGGAATGTCCCAGGATATTTATTTTATTTATTTATTTATTGGTATCTTAAACTTGTGGCGTCGCGTCGTATCTCGGTGTGAGCTGACACTAACATTATTAGATTTCTAAACCACAATTAAAAATCTATATATTTTTTTAATTATACTTGATAATACAGAAACAAAAGGGGCCATGTAGAAAAAAAAAAACAACGGGTTGCACTCCGGGAGTGCCGGCAGAAGTGAAAACTTAAATATTAACGTTGTGCATTTTTGAAACTAGAAATTTTCCACATAGTGTTTTTATAAGGGAAAGCTAGTTCAAGATACATGTACATATAATACTTTTGAATAATATTTTTTATTAACTTAAAATGGGAACAAAAATGGTACCTACCTTCCGACTAGCTAGAGAATATTGTAAGAATTTAAACATAACCCCAGTATAAATACAGTCTAATTTGCAACTACTCTCCCTCCATCTTACGAATTTTCGATCAGGGTCACGTGACATCTGACGCGAGTTTAAATTTTTTATCCCATCCCAAAAAGTGCACAACGCCGCTAAAGAAGTATTCACTTAAAAAAAAAATTATCCAAATGTTTTTGTGCTCTTGTAATTTTGAAACAGTCAGTTACACCGATAATGTAACTCTTCAAATAATTATCTGGAATGATAGGAATCCAAAATAAGAATAATGTCGTTCTGTTAGGGGCTGGCTCGTGATTTTCTTTCATAAAACCATCGTTACTAAAACTAAACTCCGCTGGGGGCACTAGCCTTCTTACGACGCGAAAATTTCCACATGAAAACTGAAGCTAAACCGTTTTAAAATGCATTTCCCCATGTCGTCGTTCATGTTTCAATGGTTTAGCATACGTTTTGCATATTTCATGAGCCATCTAACTCACTTTCGGACATTGAGACGCAGTTGCTCAAAATGTGTGCACGAGGGCGTTGGGCTTGGCAGATGTTACTCGGTAATAGCTTTTACTTTTTGACGTGAATACGTCTTTAAAGCTTCCATAATGGGAAGCAATTCAAACAAGTGCGAGTCGGTTTTTTTTGTATTTGAGTTGATTGAATGAAAGGGAAATTGCGGTTTACGATTTATGACGTATTAAAAAAACACTACTTACTAGATCTCGTTCAAACCAATTTTTAGTGGAAGTTTGCATGGTAATGGTAATGTACCTACCTACATCATATATTTTTTTTAGTTTTATCATTCTCTTATTTTATAAGTTACAGGGGGGGACACACATTTTACCACTTTGGAAGTGTCTCTCGCGCAACCTATTCAGTTTAGAAAAAAAAATATGAGAAACATCAATATCATTTTTGAAGACCTATCCATAGATACCCCAAACGTATGGGTTTGATGAAAATAAAATTTGAGTTTCAGTTCTAAGTATGGGAAACCCCCAAAATTTATTGTTTTATTTTCAATTTTTGTGTGAAAATCTTAATGCGGTTCACAGAATACATCTACTTACCAAGTTTCAACAGGATAGATCTTATAGTTTTGGAAAAAAGTGGCTGTGACATACGGACGGACAGACAGACAGACAGACGTGACGAATCCATAAGGGTTCCGTTTTTAGCTATTTGGCTACGGAACTCTAAAAACTGATGGTAAACTCAGGGTATACAGTTTGGTGCTGCATATTTGTCTTTTATATCTACAATTTCACACCACTCTTTAGCTAGGATTCAAAGAATTCAACGAGAGCTTTTTCTTTTCAATTAGTGTACAATGTAATCGCGTAAAACACCATGTCCACGACACAGCCAAAACAGATTTTACTTGTCTTCTTGGCTTGGTATTGCTAATATCCATCGGCGACGGCAACCGCTTATCATCAGGTGGACCTGCTTGTCAACCATCTGACATACAGTCTATAACTAATTTACTGAGTTAGAACCTATGTTTATAAATGCGAAAAAAAAAAAAAAAAGTTTGTTTGTCACCTTTTCACGCCTTAACTACTCAACCGATCACGATGAAATTTGATACGCAGATAACTTATGGTATGAAGAAGTACATAGCCTAATTCTTATCCCGGGAACGCGGGTAAACCGCGACGCAGAAAGGTAGTCAAGAATATGATTTGATCTAAAGTTTTGGCCATATAACGTTCCCCTACAAAATTACTGTTCTCTTTCATTTCCGTTAGTAAACCAAAAGTAAAACTACGGAAACAATAACTCTCAAACCCCCAAATACTACCTACAACAAATAACGGAGCTTCAAATAACACGAATTCGGGTCTAAAATGACCCACCTGTTTACTATTTCCATCTACCGTATGAACTTAATGACTTAACCCTATAATGACAACACATTGGTGGGACGAATTCCGTGTGTGATTACATAGGGTAATGACGGAATCCAGTCTATGGGTCGCTTCGACCCTTAGGATTGTTTGAGCTAAATATTTTTACATGGACAGGGTTATATTAAGGTTTATTGGCGGTTTAATGGAACGCAGACAAGATTATACCCACCATTAAGTGTAATGTTGAAGGCGAACAATGTTTTTTTATGAATATTACCCAATTTAAAATATGTGCCGTATAAAAAGATTTGGGGTTAAGTTTTAAACGGCGTTATTAGGGTTAGCGCATTGCGGTTGAAATTAGAGAGAAAAAAACATGACATAGCAAATGACCAGGACAAGCAGTTAAAATATTTTAGTTGCTTTTTGATTTAACTACATTTGTGTACAAGGCAGTAAACAAGCTTACGGTCTAGCTGATGGTAAGCGGTTACCGTAGGCTATAGACGCTTGCATCACTCTTCTTAATTGGTGTTGGAAGTTATCGCTGTGCCGGCAGCGATAGGGACAAAGTCTCCGCACTGATTATTACACGCATTAAGGCGCCGATCCCACAGAGAGAGTTCTAGAGTTCCGAGTTCTGCATTCCGTGTTGACTATTGTGCACACAGCAAGCAGTCTAGAGTTCTGCAACATTCGCTACTGATCGCACATCAAACACTTTTTTTACTTTCAAAGGCCCCACATAGCTTACAGTTTTACTAAGGCGCCGATCCCACAGAAAAGAGTTCTAGAGTTCTGCGTTCCGAGTTCTGCATTCCGTGTTGACTATTGTGCACACAGCAAGCAGTCTAGAGTTCTAGAGTTCTGCATAATTCGCTACTGATCACACATCATACACTTTTTTCCTTTCAAAGGCGCCACATTGCTAACATGCGAAATGCAGAACTCGGAACTCTAGAACTCTTTTCGGTGGGATCGGCGCCTAAGACTTAAAAATTCAAAACTACATTATATTTATAACATTCGTGTTTATTTATATCTGAATATATTGAATTGCAAATAAATCTACACTTACATATCTCTATAATTGCTTAATTGCTTAAGTCTCAAGATAATGACTAAATTGGAATGTCCCACAGAGTCTAAACTGTGGTACAATCGAGATTATGTCCTGATGGACCGACATTCACTTGCGGTCAGTTCGACCCTCGGCCTCACACTTAGTGTTAAATGCCAGAGTCTACATTAATTTAAATTAAATTGAACCAACTTGTTTTTTGTGTATTATCAGAACTTTATCAATTTATTCATCAGCTCTGATTTTATCAGACCAACGACCTCCTATCCTTTCCCCACCTACACACAGATTAGCTTTTCGATTTAAGTTTATTTAAAAAAGATGAGTACATTCTAAATAAAAGTGAAAACCAAATAGAATTTATTTTCAAGTTAATTTATGTTTTAGAATAAGATAAGATATTTATTCTTATTCGTATAGATTATAGAGCTAAAACCGTAAAAATAAAATCCTCAAATCTAAATAAATAAAAAGCAATAAATTTATTTCTAAATAATGTCTTATTCGTATTTAATATTTTGTCATGTTTGTTCATTAGACGATCGATGTATGAAAAGAAACATTTGCCCTGCAGTAGTACATTTACGTAATAAAGAAATATCCATAAAATCTCCATTTTTAATATAAATATAACAGATTTTATCCATGAAAGAAATTAAGGTGTGGCGGGAAGAAAAACCGCTCCCGCCCCCGCCTCCGTTCATCACAATGTCTGTACCGTGAATCTCAATTACACTGCGGTTTCTAATTACGTCCGACATTTGTCACATTATTAGCGGTCCTCGAATAGTTATAGTCAATTACTAAAATTATTGAATTAAATCTGTAACTTGTGAAATTACAAACTACATTAGTAGAAGACAAGAACGCATTTGAATGAAGTGTTCGCTTAACGGGCTATTTTAAATTAATTATCTGATATTGTCAAATTTATTATAAGATAATAAAAAAAAACCTTGCTGAGTTTCTTGCCGGGAGTCGTGTATTACGAACCGGTGGTAAAATCAATTGTAACGTTCGTAAGTAAGGTCGTATTTAGGGCCTATATTGAATAAACTATTTTTAAATTTTGAATTTACAACCAATAAACATAATCAATAATTCAAATTACAAATATTTATATCAATTGGTAATTCAAAATTATCGTTGATTGAAAAAAATAAGCAACGCATTCGCAGGTACTTCGAATTTTACACACAACCCCCCTAGAGGATCTAGGGAAACTTCACGGGGTTAATGGCCCCTTTCGACAAGCGAGGCGACCCCTCGCATCATCGGCGGAAAGGGATTGGCGCCGATGCGGAGGGCCTCAAGTACCTCTCCGAGGACAACCAGAGCGCCTGTACGACCGCTGTGTTGCCTTTGCGGGCTGTTCCCGTCTTGGGTATCTGCATGGAAGGAGGCCGTGCTGTCAGGGCCCTCGCGCCCGTATCAGCGGATGCAAGGTTAGTGACTGCGGCCTTTGGGGCTCCCGATTTCTTGAGAGCCCTGGGCGCCGCAGCCACGTCCTGGACCGTCTTCTTGCGTCGCCTGCAAGTACTTATGAATAGTCTAACTCTTTTATCGGTTTGGGAGGTTGCAATTACTAAGAAGAGTAGGCAATAAAGTAAAAAAATTAAAACCGGCCAAGTGCGATTCGGACTCGCAAACGGAGGGTTCCGCATAATATTAACTAAGTTGTATGGGCGCCCCCTTAAATTTTTAATATTATTTCATTTTTATTATTTGTTGTTATAGCGGCAATGGAAATACATATTCTTTGAAAATTTTCGCTGGCTACCTATTATCGTTCATGACATACAGCCCACTGACGGATGGATGGACAGACGGACAGACGAACAGACGGACAGCGGAGTCTTAGTAATACGATCCCGTTTGGCACCCTTCGGGTATGGAACCCTAAAAAGGAACCTAAAAAAGTTGCGTACAATAGAAATTTCGCTCTGGCCTACATTTTCATTATGAAAATTTTGTTTACTTTGTTTTTTTAGGCTATGAGTTAGTTATGCATACATACAGACAAGCCTCTTATTATGCAATGGCCTGAGTGCAAAGATCACAGAACTCCAATTACCATAGGTTATTTACATCAATAAGTCCTAATATCTCCCGTTTAACTGAAGAAATAAAAACAAAATGGCGCGGTGAATAGATTAGTAGCAAATATTCTTAGAACGTTACCACAAAATTATCTGTGAATCAGTTGTATTGTTGTTTTTACATAAAACACGGCTGGATAACAAAATGTCACATAAGGAGTCGGAAATACGGAAAGGCTCAAGCACCAACACCAAAAGACAATCTCATATTTCTCAAAGGACCCAGTGGCTGGTGAAATTAATTAGAGCCTCCACTGCCAAGGAAACTGTTATTGGGGTTTACACAAAAATTTATTGGACAACTATCGTATGGTGCAATATGTAAGCGGAAGTAGGAACCTTTTTGTACGGTCAGCAATGTAAGCAACTGAAAATATCCAACTATAAGCAAGAAATGCATTTAAAAAACACCTGTTATCATTGAATTATTACGCTTAGAAGCGAAGTATCGAACAAAAATCCTCGCGACTCGTAGGCCACTTGACAACCAATGTGTGCGTGAGTACCATATAATTACACTCGCTGACACGCACACAAGCGCACGAGTAATGTTGCAAGCTAAACGAAATTTTTCGGTAAAATTAACCTTCCGATACTAGTGAATGAAATTGGAAGTAAGTATTCATAAAATTAATTAAATAGTTTAAAATGTTCTGCGTCTTAGATAATTTATCTTATCATAGACACAGGCCTGTTATTTATTTATTACTAGTTGAATGGTTATGTTTCATAGTACTTATGTTGGGTATTTTAACATAGTAAACCAAGACAATGTGCAAAGCTATGAACGATCGTACAATTTGTAGTAGGTATTGTTGGTAATGATAGGTTTCATATATGATAGGTTGTACAGAAAAAGAAGATTAAGAAGTATGTAGGTATTTAATTATCATTATCGTATAAAAGACGAATAGCTATACATTCTTATAATATCTAACTGAATCTATACTAATAAAATATTAATATTTATAATACAAGAATCCGGAAGAGTTTTTTGTTTGTTTGTTTAAACGGGTCAATTTCTATAAAAAAAAAACTACCTGTAAAACTACTACTGTGTAAAACTACCAGTCTGATTCGAAATTATTTCACTAATATGAAGCTACATTATCCCGAGTATACTCGGGACTACTTATCCCAAGAACGCGGGTGAAACCGCGGGGGACAGCTAGTCAGTTATAATAGCTATAAGTATAAGAAACAACTTATCGGACTCAATTACTTACTCAACACTTACAAAAATCAGTATCAATTACGTAAAACAACACAAATTCGCACACAAACAGCTGGCAACACTTTGCTCGAAATCCGAGTGAAGAATTTTTATTTTTGAATTTTGTTATTTTAGATGAATTACGCAATAAAATTAGTGGCTTATCTATGGAATATTACAAGAGAATTCTAATCTTTCTTCCCTGATGAATTATGACACAATTTTACTGCACAAACCGTCATATTTATTATTTTTCTGAGAGCTCCACTCATTAAAACGCCAGTCAGTACACTGACAGCGCGGCGGTCATTTGGAGCCATTATGGCTCCAATTGAATGGATTGTGTTTCGCGCGTGTACTTTGTTTCTATGTGTAATAATTCAATGCCTGTTTTATAGATAGTGTACAGGTTTTTACCCGACTGACCCGGAAGGAGGGTTATGTTTTTCGAGTGTATGTATGTATGTATGTATGTATGTATGTCTATTTCTTTGTGCCGCTCTGCAGCCTAAACGGCTTGATGGATTTAAGCATATGAGGTGTCATTAGATTCGTCTTGACTGGGGGAGTGTCATAGGGTATATTATTTTTATATAGCGCCTAAGAATAAAAAAATAGGGGGGGTATTAAAAATAAAAGTTTCGATATTATAACAATATGGGTATCAAATGAAAGCTTGTAAATAGACCATTCCATATATGTATATATTGTAATACTTTTATGCTACCATTTTGACGTAAACTGCAAAAAACCACGTTTAGTGCAAGGACAGTAGGTAAGGTACTGAGCACTTACCGTACGTAACACACAGAGTTGCGACGGTTGTTAGTGTTACTTTACCGTACCGCTCATTTACTTACTAATACCATAGAGTAATATCTATTCGTCCATGCTAATACATACAACTCATTCTGTATAAAACTAAAAAGTCTGAAATAAATTAAATTATTAAAAGAAACAAAAAACCCGACTGCGTAAAACATAAATTAACTGAAAAGAGAAAAACAAGCTCTTAAATCTATAGAATTTTGAATATAACTTGAATTTTATAAGGTATTGCAGTCGGGGATAAACAAATATTACAAAAAAATACATACTTAGGTTATTGGTTGTCCCCGATTGCAATACCTTATAAAATTCAAGTTATATTCAAAATTCTATAGATTTAAGAGCTTGTTTTTCTCTTTTCAGTTAATTTATTTTAGATATGTTCAGGTAATTATTTTGGTAACGGTACTGAAACTTCATACTAACACACATACCTACAATCCCTGTCTGCCATTGAGATAGGCATTAACCAATGACTGTGCACCTTTTAATACCACATTATGTTGTTTAATATACTTTGGCTTCAAACTTCAAATATCTTTAAAAAATCTTTTATTATATTCGCTAGAAAATGTCAAACCCCATGTAAAACTAAATTCATGAAAAAAAAAGACTATAATAATATAATAATAAATTTTTATTTCGCAAGGTAAGGTACACAAAAACACTCAATTTAACATTAGAAGAGTTAGGGTCTTATCAGTTAACATATAATAATATAAGTGTTTGTTGAAACCTCTGGTATCCAAAGTAAGATTTAACTTGTGTTATGAATACCAGAGCTCTCTCCGCACAGGTTTGTACACATTTCTATGTAATACATTTTAATAATTCTTAAGTTATCCTAACTATGTTTAATAGATATTAAGAATGTTTTCGGTCTCGGAGTAATTATGTTTCAAAAGCCAAATGATTAATTTATTTTTGCATTCAAATTTGTTTAGAGAATAAATAGAACAGATTTTATTAATATTATTGTAAAGATAACTACTAATTACACTATAATGCCGTTTAGCAAGGCTGCTTCTCCAAGGCGGCACGTGACAAACTTTGTATGATCTACGATTTTTGTAAGTGGTAGCGTCAAATTGAAGCGAAGCATGTCTACGTAATACAGTCTGAAGTATAAAAAGCTGTCGTACAGTTAAAAGCTGACAGTCAGAGTATAAAGAGATAGTTGGATATAAAAATGGTTTACCGGTCATGACCTTCAAAACAGCTCTCTGAGCTCGTTCTAATTGTAAAAAACTGGTTTTGGCAGCCCCTCCCCATACGGAAATGCAATAAGAAAGCAACGATTGGCATGGTGCATAATATACTGTTTTAAGAGTATTCAGAGGTGCAGAATTACGAAGTTTCTTAAAAACAAATATGAGCTTACGTATTCGCGATGTTAAGGTTTCAATTTGTACTTGCCAATTAAAGAGGCTATCAATGTAGACTCCAAGATATTTAATATGATTATTATCAAATCTTAAAAAAAATATCACCTATTAGGATATACGTTCGCTTTAGACATTCTCTATCGAATTCAGTGCAAAGTAAAACTAAATCGCAGTCGCTTATCACATGGCCCTCAATAATTTAGGAGGTCATAACTGTTAGTCCTTAAGACACAGTTATAGTGTTAATACGTATAAATTGTTATGATAGTCCGACGCAGTAAAGTGAGCAATATAATCTTGTGCGAAATCATCAGATTTGGTTTAATGAATAAATCTTTACTTGGAAGTAAATTGGCGTTATATCACGGTCAATTATAATAATTGTATTTATTTTTAAGTAGTATTTTATCATCATCATCATCATATGGGGCCCGGGGATGAAAAAGCCTTTCCCATAAATGTCTGCAATCAATCGGTTGCTTGCGTCTTGTGGATATATACTGAGTATTTAAAGATTTCGAGATCTACCTTCTGTCATCCTGAACAACTTATACTTCTTTATCTTGCCTTTCCTGGAATGAGACTATTTGACCTAAGTAGATGAACTCATGAACATATTCAATCACCACACCACTCATTTCAATCCTACGTTTCTCGCTATTTGTCATAAGCTTAGTCTTTGACATGTTCATGCTAAGTCCGACCTCAAGACTTGCCTCATTAAGGTCTTTAAGCATTTCGTTTAGCTCGGAGGCTGAAGATGAGAAAAGGATGATGTCATCAGCAAAACGGAGGTTATTCAATCTTTTGCTTCCCATAACGACACCTTTCTCCTTCCAACCGTGTGCCAGTTTCCTAAAAACTTCTTCTAGCACTGCAGTAAATAGTTTAGGAGATAGCGGGTCCCCTTGTTTGACTCCTTTCTGTATGGGGAAAATCGTTCCAGTTGTTTCCATTTTAATTGTTGCCGAGCTATTTTGATAAATATTTTTTAGAATGTTGATGTAGGTAGTATCTATATCATGGCTATTGAGGGCTTCAAATATGGATGTGTGTGTAATGCTGTCGAACGCTTTGGTGTAGTCAACGAATGCTAGGTATAGTGGGAGCTTGAACTCGTGATGTTTTTCTATGAGCTGGTTGAGTGAGTGGAGATGATCTGTAGTTGATAAGCCGCGGCGAAATCCGGCCTGTTCAGGAGGTTGGTGTTTATCTAGTTGTCCAGATATGCGGTTTGCTATTACCTTTATAAATGTTTTATAAAGATGGGAAATAGGTCTGTAATTATTAATGTCTGATTTGCAACCCTTTTTATGTAATAAAATTATATTAGAATGGCAAAAATTATGTGGGAAGTTTCCTGTTTTTAATATAGAGTTAAATAAATTGGTAATATGTGGAAGGAGAGTGGGCTTTCCTATTTTGAGTGCTTCAGTTGTGATGCCATCTTCTCCAGGACTTTTGTTGTACTTCATGCTGCACAATGCTTGATGAACTTCATAACCCGTTATCGGTAGTATATCTTCGGAGCATGAGTAAGTGTCGTTGGTAGTTTGAGGGATGGCATCATTTGAATAAAGGAATTTGTAATATGATGTACATATTTTCAATATTTCTCTTCTATCGCTCTGTTTTACACCATTTTTATCTTTTAAGTAAGAAATCCAAGTAAAATAATAATAAACAAGATAAAATAATATCCCCAATTTAAAAAATATATATCACAAATGCAGCGCCATACTAATCAGATTTGTCTATATAACAAGCCAATGTATAAATTCTAAGGTGAAGGTGATTAATGAAGAGCTTACCCAAAACTGTCCAACTGAAGTTGAAGGACTTTGAATAAATAAATTGCACAAAAGGAAATTGGGATACAGTTTGAAAAAGTGACTAAACGTATACGTACGTATTGTAAATGTCTGAAATCAGTAAGGTAATCCCGGCAGCCATATAATCTTTTCATAGAGCTGAACCGGGTTGCTATAATACAGTTTATTTTTGTTGACATTTGAAAAAATACCTCAGCTCGGTTCCGGCTCTGAAAAAAAAACATTGTAGAACAAAATATCAAAATTATAAGACTATTAATATACCGTTTCTCAATGTTTTGAAATAGCAGAATTGGGTCCCCACGATGCGGCTAATTTTCTAACTCTTTCTTCAAGATCATTTTAATCAACGATATTGGCATTTTTTTCATAGAATATATTATTATTATAGTATTCTAGTTGTATGAAAAAACTTTCCATCTCAAGGCTGAGGATTTCTCCAAAAGTTACGAACAGACCCTCAACATTCAAACTAAGTAACTTACAATATTTTACAGACTTACAAATTCTGAACTGGGCAGGAGTTTGTGCCTCATTTAAAATAATAGTATATCCAACGCGGCGTGTAAGATTTCTATTCCACATGGGATCTGACTGCGGAAGCAACCTTCCAGACAAATTACTGTCATAACTTACTCTGTCTGCCCTTACTTTTTATATCCAGTCGGCCACAGTGTAGATGAGGTCAGAGGGTCACTAAATCAAAGCTCAGATTTTATAAAAAAAATTGAAGTAGCTTTACTATGATTGTTTATATTTAGTAAAATGGAATGAGAATAGAATAAATTATAATCTGTGAGGTACATACAAGCTATAAAACTATATTATAATGTCTTTCAATATCCTGGAGCCGCTTCGGTCGATAGATGTGTTATGAGCTCTCCATTACGGTTTTCCCTCAGCGCTACGATATGGGGTACTTCAAAAAGGGCATTAGCCACCTCACTGGTATTGCAAATGAACATAGGCCGCAGTGACCACTTACCATTAGGTGAAATGTCTGCTTCAATCTTTTGACATAAAACAAATTTGCACGATATTTGTTTTTAGTAAAACATGTGTACCTATGTAACTATGCACTATTTAGATTTTGATAGGTGTGTCATCCTATTGTCATCTTGATAGTAGTGAATAAAAAATTGATTTGCGTTTTTGGCTCAAAAAACCTTACAGAATACCGCAACCAATAACTTTAAGTTGTGTTCCTGCGCGTGAGTAAGACAGAGCTCATTGGGGGGAAGGGTCTGTAATGCGTGAACGATGCCCCGTGTGTTGCAAGTGTCCATATGGCTACGGTAATCGCTTACCATCAGGCGGGCCGTACGCTTATTACCGACTTCGTTATATAAATAAAAAAGTAAAATTGATTTTTCTAAAAAAAGAATAATTTTTTTTTAATGAGAGAATATATAATGTCAATTGTCATCAAAATTGATCGAGACCTCCGGAGACCAGCGGGCGGGGAGCTTTTTCCGCCAACGCGTCAGCTTGGCTATCCAAAGAGGAAACGCTGCCAGCCTTCTGGGAACCCTGCCGTTAATCGAAAGCAGCGGCAGGCTTGAGGAAATTTTCTATATATAGATTGTATTTTGTACATATTTGTTGTAAATAAAGATATATTCTCTCATTAAAAAGATATTTATTTTGACTCACACATAACACTTGTACATTCTTTCATTGATAACAATTTAAATTCTTCCATTAAAATATTTAAATTATCTACTCTGTGTCGCACGTACGTGGCTAGAAATTAATTACGCTGACAATTATCCTTTTAATAGGGTTCGTAAAACTTTACGAGCGCGCCTGCGACGTTGAACTTCACAAATATTATTCTAATCGTACTCGAAATTTATATCACGGTATGTTTCACGCTACGAGTAGGTATCTAGGAAGGCCTATCTTATGAGTAGATGTCTCTAGAATTAATATAACATATACATTACTAGTTTATGATTAGTATATATGTATGAGTAGTATACTAAGTGGAGATTTCGAGATGGGATATTTTCGAATACTATGTTGGATTAAAAAATTTATTGAGAATTCACTATTGTTTCTATACTAAAAGTTGATCAGCATGACTATCCTAACAAACGTTTCTAAAATATGCCATCGCGAAATCTCCACCTGTTATAGTATAACTTGGCTGGATGGCTACCACTCATGGTGAAAATCTGATGCTAAGTCATTTTTGTGTTCCGGCTGATACACATGAGAACCAGTTTCATTCCAAGCTTTGTATCCTAACGGGGAGCTTCAGTTGCATCATCGCCATGAAGCATCGCTTACCTTGGTAATACCGTGGCAAAACCGTTGAAATCGAGTGTTTATCTGAAACTGCTACTCAAATTGTATATAATTGTAATTGATTGAGAGATTAAGATTATAAAATATCACTATGAAATGTCCACACCATCTGAATTATAAATTAGTTTAAACACAGCTCTACAATTTATCAAAAGGCTACTAATCTGACTGTCAGTTCACCTGCTTACCTTTACAAAACTTAAAACTAATTTCTACAGGAAATATTTTGGAGAGTGTGCGCAGGAATTGTTCAACCTTATTCCACCATCCTCATTCTTACACCGCACCACAAGACGCCGGGAAAAGTTTCACCCGTACGTTGTTGACATACCGAAAATACGGACACAGCGTTTTGCACCTTATTTATCTATTCCGTGTTTTGCATCCTCATTTATAATGCGGACAGCAAGGGAGTGAAACTTACTTCCGGCGTCTGTGTTTCCTAAATCATACAATCTAGGGACTTTCAGGGTGAATAGGTAAAGCGTAAGCGTGTTCCATCTTAGGCTTCGTCTTCGTCCCTTACGGGCGGGTCAGTGGCCAAACGCAAGCCCATTTAACTAAAAAAACAGAAACCCCCTACTACCTTAGCTATATTTATTAGGTAAAGTAACTTCGTACGAACTTAATACAAATAAACTATGGTAACTAAAGCTGTTTACTTAATTGATCAACCCATCGGCTGACCGAGGAGCGAAGGTTAATTCACACAAGGACCTTTTCGACCCTATTGAATATTTGAACGCGACCAATGATTTATTTTGGGGCACACGTAAAAATAAATAAACGAAATAATATCTCGTGTACCTGACTCGGATTACTTTGGACATACAGACCTACAAGTTTATCAAACTATGTAATAGTGGAATACTGGAATGTGCCAACCCATGTTAGAACTGAAGGCGGAGAAGGCTGTCAAATATGTTTACTAGTTAAGGCGCGGACTGACTACGATTTTGACAGCACTCGTTCTTCACTGGAATAAGGTTGAAAATGGAAAATCATAAATGTGTCGACTCTATGAAATGGACTATTATTTACGGGTTTTCTTTAGATTATACAGAATATACACATTAAATTGAATAAGTGTCCGGTTAACATTCTAATATAACTCTGTATCTTATATATTCTTAAAAATAAAATTGTTGTCATCGCTGAAAATACGGAGAATTTCGACGCGAAAGATTTTTTTAGACGTAACTTACGAATTTTTTATTGGGAATATCAAAGCACTTTTTAATATTCTATTCGGTTAACATTTTTCTCAAAACCCTCTTCTGTCCACATTATTTTTGTGTTAGGTATTTTCATTGCGTTACGTTATACTCGACTCTCAAAGAAACCCATTTTTGTGCATTTGAGCTTAGACCCCCCCTTAAAACAATTTTCTAAACAAAAGAAAATGCATGAGGCCTATCAGAATCAAGTTCAATTTTAGAAGGATTCTCATAACTTTGAATTTGACTTTTTATATTTACCAATCAGCACTGCATTGGGGTTTTGTTTTCTCTGGGACTTGTGTGCCGGTAGAGGCAATGTAGAGAGGCGACGTGTATAAGATGTTGATGCAAATCTAAACAAAAATCAATGGGCACAGGTATGAAAGATCATCACTTGATAACGGCTCTACCGATTAGGCAAGTTTTTGTTGTATTTTTGATTGTCAGGCCAAAGGTGTTACGGAAAGAAAAATATTGGAAAAGTTGCCCAGAAAATTGCGAATATTTTAAGTGCTTTTTTCAATGGGATTTTTGACAGTACAACATCTGTTGGTCAGCTAACAAATACAATTTAAAAACGCAAATTAATATACCAACTACTTCTAGATCTGTGTTGGGCTCTCATCAAAATAGAAAAATTAAAAAATAAGTATAAAGCAAACATAGTCAGATTGTCCAAAAAAAAAATTACCTTGCTGAGTTTCTTGTCTGTTCTTCTCAGTTGAAGGCCGTCTTACGAACTGCTGGTAACTTCAGTAGCTTTGACCTTCATAAGCGCCCTACTAGGGCCTAAATTCAATGATGAATACACCTATTCTGAAATCATACAAAACTGCATTAAAATCAGTACGGAGGTATATTGTAAACCTCTTGGTCAACACAGTTAAATGTGCGACAAGAAAGCTTCTCGTTCTACTTTTCCGTGTGTCCACCGCATCACACTCACCGGATTATTGTTTGTGACGGATTGATCTCTGGATATTATCCGGATTGGCGTCGCGACGGTTTTTATTGCGTCAATTCAAGCGACGCGTGATGTATTACCGACATGTTTGTTTGTACTCAAACCGTTTGTACAAAGGTTTTATAAATGTTTTTAGTGAACGCTTGCAATATCTAAGTGTATTTAAAAATATAGCTTTGATTGACTGAGAATAGTTAGAGCCTAAGGGATGTTTGGATTTTGGTGGTATCTATGTCGCAGTCAGAGTATAATCCGCCGTATTATATTACAGCTAGCCGGTATCAAAAACAGGGCCGTTTTGAAATGCGGCGGTTCAACGATTTTTGAGTAATTTACAATATGACGGTTTAACAACGTTACATTATAAACTATTGAAAATGAATACGTTATATTGTAAGCAGTATAATACAATTCACAATATATCGGAGAATTTATAATCTCGCTAGGTAGATATTATATTTCACAACAATATTTTCAAAGAAAAGTTTGATTGGTGTCTAATATAAAGCATATTAGACGTTACGTTACGTTACGGTTATGTTTTTATAACCTGTATAGTTACTTACTTACAATAGGTCGGTACGCGATTAATCTTTAGGTTGCCAAGTAATTTCATTAACTAAGTATTAGTCATGAAATTTCACTTAAAAGTGTTATTTTAAATCTAGTAGATATCCAAATGATTCAAAGAAGATTATTGCTATTAATATAATTCAGAGTTATTTGAATTAATACCCTGTTAAGTTGTTTCAACATATTTCAACGTCGAGTAAATTCAAGATTGCAAACTGAAATTTTATCTAGACCTTAATTAGTTTATTGTTGAAATATAAAACGTTCTTTGATCGATGTTTCGATGTCTGCGATTTAATTAGTTTTTATTCTGAGAAAAGTTATAAGAAAATCTATTTAAACTATCAATGTTTTACGAAATACAAAATGTTTATCGAAAATTCGTTGCTTTTATTATCTTCGTTCAGTGATGAAAGAACAATACTAATAGAAATTAGTTTATCAGTAACTAAATAAATTAGTCGCTTTGTCGCACTGAGCACACATTGGGAATCTCACTGATATTTCGAGAATCCGTCCTTAGTGGTAGTGAATTCCGAATGCTAAGGTGAAAGTCATGAATTCGAATCTTACTATGAGGCTGAGTACAAGGAAAACATCATGAGGAAACCATATAGCGCGGCGGTATTGTACTGTCCACCTCTCTGGCTACAACCATCAATTTTACAATCTATTGCACTTCTAAGCTTTTTTGTAGGCTTTGAGAAGTTTGAGAGCTTACCACGTCTGGTCTCGTCATCAGTATGATATGAAAAAATACATAAATATCTCCATATACATGACACTGACATTGAAATGCTGATTTTGATAAAGGTACTACCAACGTAAAAACAAAAGGTCACGTCATTTACACCAGTGATGGAATCAAGTGAAAATAACAGTCTCATATTGAAGATTCTATTATATTTAGCGATGAAATAATGTCATCTGATATTTTTGTTCATGGGATTGTAAGTGGCAAGTCCATTTCTGTTTTAGATGGACAAGTCTGTCCTAAATATATATTTGTACGTCATTGGCAGTAGCGATGGGCGATTATTACTAAAAACAATCGAATTATTCGATTATCCAATTTATTCGAATAACAATCGACATCTTTCGATTGTTCATAATACGCTTCTTGCGGCACCGCGCGTGTCCTGTGCCGTGCGCTGGCTGTCCGTCCGCCGAATGAATGAATCTATTCGCCCCCGCGCTCACCCGTCGATTGTGCATACTATTGCAGCCTGCGTTGCGTGCGTCAATTTTCATTCGAAAGGTCGATTGTTATGCGATTGTTTATTTGTTAGAACGAATGAAACGACAATCGAATGTACAGTTTTACAATTGTCGATTCTTTCGATTACTTTTTTTGGAACAATTTTGCATTGTATTTCATCATTTATTCTTAGATTTAATTTTTAATTTTTACCTAGTTTTAAGTCCTTAATTGTTGTAATCATGTAAGATATTGCAAGTGGTGTTTACCTGTAAAGATTGTGCAGTTAGTATTTATAAGTTTTATTCTGTAAATTGTGTATGTATGACTGTAGCAATAGTTGGTAAGCCTAAATAAATAAATAAAATAAAAATAACAATCGCCCATCGCTAATTGGCAGTGTTTTCAGTGCCTGCATTTAATGTTGGGTCTTTAGACCATTTTCCATTTGATATTCAGCCATTGCTTTTAATGCATCAGACAATGATGGTTATTGCGCTTGTATTCGCCTCGAGAGTGAGGTCTCTAGAAATGTCTAAAGTACTGAACGTTTACTGTTTAAAAGCTTTTCATCGTGGATTTTCACTAATTATACAAGATTGTTGTAAAGATTATGCCATTACTGGTTAATTGTAGCAGACATATCAGCGAATCGCAACCAACCACTGTTTTAGGCGAGTTTTGTCTTTCGGAAACGAATTTTTAAGGCGATGATAGCTCAGTGGTAGTGGACGTTGGTTACCGAGACGAAGGTCCCGGGTTCGAATCCTATAATGAGCTTGAGCTTTCGGTGATGGAAAACATCGTGAGGAAACCATAGCACGGTGGTAGGGTACTTTGTAGTACCATCTGGCTGGCTACCACCCTCAAGTTGAAAATCTGTCGCCAAGCACCTACCGGTGTGTTCCGACAGCTGCACTTGAGAGCCAGTTCCTTCTAGGCTATGTGTGCTTACCACTATCGGCCACATCATCACTTACCATGGTGAGATTCACTCAGGTATTATCAATATTTTATTTATTTGGTCCAATTATTGGCCCTGGCAAATATGTACTCATTCAACGATAGTAATCTGACATTGCTGGCTAATTGGTGGCCACAGAAACGATATCCTGTATTGGTAAAACGATAGTTCTCATTATTTACTGGAAGTGATAGAAGTCTTAGGCCCTTCGTCACGCATCGAATTAAATGCCATTTGAGAAGTATCAAACGAAACCCCAAGCTTCTTTTGTCATACATTTATCACACTCGTATAAGAAAAGCCTAAAGCTCAAAGCGTGGCACGTGGTTACAAAAACAAAGGCTGGATTTTGTTTTATTTTTGATAAATAAATAATACTTAATTTTTGAGGCTTCAACGTGTCCTCGAGAGACTGGCACGGGCGGTGGGCGGGGAGTTGTTTCTTGGCTGTCCAAAGATTTAATATAGTAAAATTGTACAAAAAAAATATCTTGCTTAGTTTCTCGCCGGTTCTTCTCGGTTGAAGGCCGACTTCCGAAATGGTGGTAGCTTCAGTTACCTTCATGATTGCCCTTCTGGGGCCTCAATTGAATAAATGGCTTTGACTTTGACTTTGAAAAGAGAAAATGCTGATGGCCTGCTGTCTGGAAACCTGCAGCCCCATAAAATGTTTTGTATATTGTATAATTGTTGTAAACATGTATTAACAAGCTATGTTTCAATATAATAAATGTAACGTTGATCCTTGGTCGAAATACCACAAAATAGTTTCTAACTACACAATAATTCATAACTTATTACATCAAATATTAATTTCTGACGGTACCTAAATCAACTAACAAGACTTAGATAAGGGTCAGCCACATACAAAGCGGATGTGAAATGTAAATTTATATAGGCACATAAATTATTGTGCGGAAACGTGGCCCTAACAAGACGTCGAGTCAACTCCACTGAACGAGGGCCGTTGTAAATCTCGCTTGTTCTTACGGGAAAAAAGGGAATGTACTGTGTTACAAGTTTACATGGGTGAGGCTTACAACTTAGAGGAGGGGGTGGACTGTATTTTTATTACAGAAGACTTACTCTTTTATTATTATACTTTAGCTTTGTTTTGAAAAGATTAATTGCTGAGTTTATTGCTGGTTTCTCAGCAAATGCAACCTTCTGAATCAGTATTAAAGTCAGATTATTTATGCGTATATTCTGAATTATTTTCAAGTCTACGTCTGGGTGTATTTCAAATATTATAGCATTTATCAAGGATATTCGACGCCTCAATTAAATAATGTTATTCTGATATTGAATAGCCTTTTGTAAAAGAGCTGGGTTATATAGTTATTTGAAAACAAAAATAAAAAGGCCTGGAAGGCACCCTGGGGGCTAGAGACAGATAATTTCGCGAAGGGTGGCTTCTCTGAACTTTGGTTGAATTTCCTCTAAATATCATTATTTCATCCATTAAAAAATTCGGTATATTTTCAGCTACTAACATGAATCAACCTAAAAATTCACTATAAAAATATTGAATCTAAGTATATTTATTAAAATTCTCTCTAAATATGATCAAGGAGGCACACGGTCGTTGCCGTAAATTCTGTTAGCCATATTAAATGACAGTTCAAAGCAAAGTGTATGCCATTAAAAGCACATTAGGGCAGGCGAATCAGGGATGGTTTATAGGTCATTAACTCCCGTGTATTGTTACTTACGCCGAAGCCCCCAAGGGTTGAACTTATAAACTGATAAATGACATTTAAAAACTGAATGAATTCCGAAATAGAATTGAATTTAATTGCTAGCTGTCCCCCGAGGTTTCACCCGCGTTCCCGGGATAAATTTGTGTCCTTCTCCATACCATCGGCTATCTGCATGCCAAATTTCATGATGATCCGTTGATATTTAAGGCGTGAAGGCATAACAAACAAACTCACTTTCGCACTCATAATATTAGTAGGATAGTTGGGATATAGTTTATTTTAGAATAAATAAATAGTAATAATATCCTGGGACATGCCTCACACACGGTCATCTGATCCCAAACTATTATTTATTTATACAGACATGTTCATGCACACAAATGCATGTCCTGTGTGGGAATCAAACCTACGAGCTGCGGCGCGTAAGGTGAACCTTAACCAACTGCGCCAACTGGCCCGTCGAATTTACTTAATGTTATTAATGCAAAGCAGTTTATAGGGCCTGTATGAGCACACAAAGCCTAGAAGGAACTGGCTCTCAAGTGCAACAGTCGGATCACACCGATAGGTGCTTGGCGACAGATTTTCAACTTGATGGTGGTAGCCAGCAAGTTGGGAACTACAAAGTACCCTACCACCGTGCTATGGTTTCCTCACGATGTTTTCCTTCACCGAAAGCTCAAGCTCATTGTAGGATTCGAACCCGGGACCTTCGTCTCGGTATCCGACGTCACTAACACTGAGTTATCATCTCATTAATGACCGTACGTGTTATACTCAGTTATAAAATGTTTTATGTAATGTTGTCATGATAAGCTGATGGTGGTAAGCAACTTAAAGCTTAGAAGAAAATGTGTATCAAAAGCAGGTGCTTAGCGACAGTTTGTCAAGCTTCAAATACACTAGGGGGCAAATGGAGGAACATGTTGGGGAACATGTCTCTCACCAACTATGTGGAATGTCCCGAGACAATTCCGAGCAACGTTGCAGCGTCACGTAAATTGAGCGTTGCGCGTCATGTTGGGTGACATTTTGTCCCCTAGTGTATTTGAAGCTTGAAGGTTAAAGCCAGAGAGAAGGCACCAGTATTCTATATTTTCCTTCGCCGAAGGATAGGATTCAAACTCCTGACCTGCGACACGGTATCCAACGTCATCACAGGAGAGCTATCATTAAAGTTGTCATAATTAAAACATGAAATAATACAGACCATTTAAAAATGACGTAGTTTAACATTCAGTCCAAAATTAAGGTAGATGGGTAATTGTGCCTCAAAGCAATTATTACAGAAAGACTGCCTACTCCATAGAGTAACAATATTAATAGAGAGATAGCGTTCACAACATTACCCTGTGTGAAGCAAGCAATGCAAGATGCATTCATAGATATATCGTGCACTATAGTAGATTTCAAATAACATGAGTTCGGTGACACATGGTATTTTATTAGATTTCTCAATGGTTAATGTTCATTTCTTTATAATAAAGGAATACTATGATAGATCGAGGTTTCATGAAATATTGTGAGTACTATTTCAGAGTAATCAAATGGAATTTCACTAGATATTGGTAAAAAACCCTTGACCTTGACGACTCATCCTATGTGAAATAGAGTATAGTGATGTACTGTAAAAAAAATACGATATGAGTTCCTTGTTATTTGTTCTTTGTAAACGTATAGATAAATAAAATCGGCCAAGTGCGAGTCAGACTCGTACACGGAGGGTTCCGAACAATATTAACTAACTCAACTTTGCCATGAAAAAATAAAATAAAAAATAAACTAAAAATAGGCGTTTCTTGTATGCGGTCAGCTTTGAATGTTTTTAACATTGTTTAATTTTTATTATTTGTTGTTATAGCGGCAATAGATAATACCTACCTTCATATTCTGTGAAAATTTCAGCTATCTACTTATTACGGTTAATGAAATACAGCCCACTGACAGACAGAATTTCGGACGGACGGACGAACGGACGGACTGCGGAGGCTTAGTAATAGGGTCATTTGGGTACCGAACCCTAAAACCGAGAAATTCATTATAATTATGTATTTAGTCGTTCAAACTATGAACGTGCAATTTCCATGGCAGAGTTGATCTTACCCGTGTCAAGGCACGTACTCTAGTACATGTTCTATGTCTATGACCTATTCACTCCGTACTTTAAGTATGACCAAATGAGTAAGAATACAAAAAAACCTTGTACTAGAAACATTTATATTTAAACCACATAGGATTGCCCACATCATTTCATTTTATAAAGTGACTATTCTGATACAATTTTATGAAACCCAATTCAAAATAATACAAAGTATACATTTTCCATTTTGCAGGGTATAAGGAGCTAATGCGACATGTCACATACATATACCGAGGTGACCCGCCAGCACTTTTGTCACTCGAGAACTGCGCACCGATATAGAATTCCAAGTGTCTAGTGCAACACAACTGGATATTTTTGAGATCCAACCTGAATATAAAGTGTTAGTTGTTGTTGGAATTAGTTTTAGGACTAGTATCGTTGTCTCTTTTTAAAATAATTGTGTTACGGATAAGGAAAATAGGTATATTTACTTTTTTCATGAGAACCGTATTATCGAGATCCTTTTTTTCTTCACCTAACGTTATTGAGCCGTGTATTCTAAGTATATTATTCTCCCTTAAATTTCTTACTATTATTGAGTCATCATCATCATCAGCCTATAATGTCCCACTGCTGAGCACAGGCCTCCTTTCACAAATGAGGGTGAAAAGGAATGGGCAATACTCCACCACGCGTTGCCACTGCGGATCGGTGGAGGTAGGCTAGTGGTCAACCTACTGTTGGAATTTTTCAAGCCGCCTAGGAGGCATCCAACTAGCTTAACGACTATCACAATAAAGTGATAACCAGGACTAACGGCTTTACGTGCCTTTCGAAGCACGGAAACGCTTGATTTGAAATACCACTAGGCTGTCACCCATCCAGGTACCGACCACGACTTTGGTAGCTTCATAATTATGTGATAAATCTAGGAAAGTAATTTATCTATGTACCTATACATAGATACAATAATATTTACCTTGTTAATTTTATTTCTTCATTTCTTACTTGTTATGTTAGATAAAGATAAAGATAAAATGGTATTTATTAGACACACACAACAATAAGAATAAAAAAGACACAACTTAGTAACATAAAAAATATAAGAAAAAACAACACAACAAACTAAAAGAATAATAAATATAATGCAATAATTTGCGTGTGATATCTATGTGTATATCGTGTATAGGTATATGTTTTATGTGTAATCAATATTTTCTACTTTATTCAACGGTTCTATTCCATTGTTTTATGGAGAAAAAAGATGAAAGAAGCAATTTATCCCAAATGAGTATGCCATCGCGTAGTTACAAAATAAAATACTTACTTTAATACTTTACTGTACATTAAATAAATAAATATCCTGGGAAAAACATGGTCAACTGATCCCAAACTAAGGCGGCATATACTACTTTTTGTTTGCCTGCGGCGCGATCGGTGAAATCTTATCCAACCGCGCCAACCGGCCCGTCATTATTTTGTACTATTTTGATAATCTTTTTTCTTAGGGCTCCGTAGATCGCAACCGTGTAAAATGCTTATACAAGTTACCAATGAGTTCGCAACTAGTACCACACATTTTGCCTAGAAGATAATGGCGAAAAATCACTCTTTTAAGTTTAGGTATGTTCCGTATGTCGCAACCGGTCCAAATTGCTTGAGAAGGTAGGTAATGGTTCTATAAGGACATGATATTGTCGCAACTAGTACCACAATTATTGTTTAAGAATTATTCAATATCTAAGTTTTTATCAATTTTCACCATTTTCCGTACTTCAAAATCGGTCCAAATCAAAATCTTCAAAAAAATACTTAATTTTTTTTTAATAATAAAAATAAAAAAAAATTGAAAATCATGTAATAAGCTAAAGTGTAGACATAATACTCAACGGGAGTACGAGGGAGTAAAGGGGTGGGGCGATGTCGGCTTGTGCCTAGCTCTAGTCTGTGCACGTGGCTAGTAACCATACTTACTTTGCGGTAATTTTATTTCAAATTGAATAAGGTATTTCTCAACATATTAACAGTATTTAATGGAATTAAGTCCATTTTTGGGGAATATATATTTTGTACTACCGCTCCTGGGTCGCTTGTCGCCGACCAAACAACATCCTGTATAGATTGGCGAGCGAAAATTAAAACCTAAGAACCCGCCATCGCTTTTCCCTTAAACCACCCCAAACGTTCTCACTTAAGCAGCACGGAGTAGAAATTAATTAGAAGAGGTTGGCAAACTTGCCCGTACCTTCGCTTATTGGGCTTCGGGCAAAAATATGGGACAACGGTAACGACCCTGCCCACTGCGGGTAGCTACCGTAGCTAGGAAGGTAGCGTCTCCAGTGGAATTAAGTCCATTTTTGGGGAATATATATTTTGTACTACCGCTCCTGGGTCGCTTGTCGCCGACCAAAACAACACCCTGTATAGATTTGACAGTATAGTATACTAATTCACTGGCGTCGAAAACCATTATGAATTCAGTAGAAAACGCACGTTGGCTAAATTAGCAATGGAGCTATAATGGGGTCGTGTCAGAATATTTTTTTTAGTTATTGACTTGGCCCCCTTTTATAGTAAGCTTCCGTTGGCTATGTTAACCGCCGATCATCAGCCAGGCAGTATGTTTACCACCTCAGTAACATAATAAAAAACCAGCCAAGTGTGAGTCGGAATCACACACGAAGGGTTCCGTAAAAACGTTCTTGTATGGTAAGGTATGTTATTATTATTTGTTATTATAGCGGCAATAGAAATACACATACTTACTGTGAAAATGTCAACTGTCTACGATTCATGAGATACAGACAGATAGACGGACGGACGGACACCCTTTAGGTACCTGACTAATCTTCTTTTGTTCCCACGTATGTAGCTGGTTTCCCAAATCTTTATAAAACAACACAACTCCAAATGCTACAATGCAGCTGTTGCATATCCCGCACAATTTTTATTCAGCTATCGATTTTCATTCCAAATCTCTGGAGCTTCCAACCCGGCCGGTATATCTCGACCAAAGCGGTATTTGATGGGTCCATGTCGGTTGCCCATCGTATCCTCGTTTGCTTACCACTGATACGTTGCAGTTTGTTTCAAGCTAACGTACGTGTATGACTGTTTTATCTAAAACATATTTTAACTCCGCTGTTTCACCCCGGGGTATTAAATTCAGGCATTCCCGGGATAAAAATATTTTATTCAAAAAATCATTCGCAGACACTTATAAATAGTCAAAGTCAGAGCCATTTATTCAATTTAGGCCATTAGGGCACTTATGAAGGTCAAAGCTACTGAAGCTACCACCAGTTCGTAAGTCGGCCTTCAATTGAGAAGGACAGGCAAGAAAACAAGCAAGGTTACATTTTTTAAATATTTTTTTTTGTTAATCTATGTAGGCTTTTTCTTTATCAAAACATAATATGTAGTATTTTATCCAGTGTTTAATGGTAAATAAAATACATAAGTACTGTACCAAAAGCTACAGCTTTACGTCCATTCTACGGTACGACCGAACGCTTTCGTGTCCCGTGAGAAAGTCAGCACAGATACACTTTATATTAGAGACAAACGAAAGAAACAAAACGTGCGCTACACACGTACCCTAAACTTACGCAAACACCTCAAATTAGTCTAACTCTATTACCAGTTCGGAAGGTTGCATTTGCTGAGAAGAGCCGGCAATAAACTCAGCAATTACTGTTTTCAAAACAAGCTTTTATATTACCATTTAAATTATCGTCTCATTTACAACAATTGTGTATCCCGGTGGCAAAATAATAACTAGACTCTATAATTTTTTTATAAGTAGCATACTCGCGCAGACCATCCCCCACAAGGAGCACCTGTTCACAAGTATGACGCGTGTGGCAGCTATCGTCCTACTCACCATATTGTAGGGAAGTAGGCGACATATCACAACGCCACCACAAGAAAAGGCTTTTCAAGACGATGACTGGTTAAGGGTCGGTTTTTAAGGCGATGATAGCTCAGTGGTGGTGACGTCGGATACCGAGATGAAGGTCCCGGGTTCGAATCCTACAATGAGCTTGAGCTTTCGGTGAAGGAAAACATCATGAGGAAACCAAAGCACGGTACTTTGTAGTACCCGCCTGGCTGGCTACCACCCTCAAGTTGAAAATCTGTCGCCAAGCACCTTTCGGTATGTTCCGATAGCTGCACTTGAGAGCCAGTTTCTTCTAGGCTTTGTGTGCTTACCACCTTCGGCCGCATCATCACTTACCATGGTGAGATTACAGTCAAATACAGGCCTATAACAGTAAAAAAAAACCTTTTGAGGCGGAAGAGTCAAAACTTACAATTTACAAAATTTCCTAGTTTTTAAAGACCCACATGTTTTTGTGGCTGTTTAGAAACTGTTTTTTTATTATTATTGTATTCATGCAAGAAAACGCTTGCTCGCATGAATATGTCAATTCGAAGATCATCGGCACTCCAAATGGATCGATTGCGTGATTTACAGGGTTTTGATAAAATTATTATTTTTTGCGTATGGATCTGAAGAGCCGCAACTTTACATCGAAAGAGCCGCATGCGGCTGGCGAGCCGCAGGTTGCCGACCCCTGGGATAAGCTGTTGAATCGAATAAATAAATAAGACCGACGAGAAGGTAAGCACCTAAAAAAATAAGGCCTCAATAACTACATTCAATTAAAAACGATCTCTATAAGAACCTTATTAATAACGAGAATAGTTTGCCAAAGAATTATTATCAGAGCAATAATAATAGTGGAACAATTACATTTCCAGATAGGTCATTGTTTCTTTATAAATGACAAAACTTTGGCGTGTTTAAGGGAATGGCGTCGGTCATTTATTAGGACAATTGGATAAATTGGAATTGTTTACCGAAGGAAAGAAAAATACGCTCAAGTCATAGACAATGTTGTTTCCTGTTTATTCTCACAATACTTGGAAGAAACATGGTAAAATGAATATAAAAATAGATACATACAAAAAATCATGAAAGTTAGGTCGTCCATTTTATTTCCCAAAATTGAAGATGGGTTTTTATACCAAAGTCACAGATTTACAATTACCTACATAATAGGCTAATTTCCTGAAAAAATCTATATAGTCCGTCATTTACATTATCAAAAAATATTAGACACGTATTTTTTCTTTTGTCAATTAAACAAAAAAATACGAGGATATGGTTCCGCGTGACGTGACGGTGTGGTACACTTTTTGGTAACAAGTCACGAGCGTCCACTCCCGAACTTAGTCGCGCTTTATCTTCGTCAATTGTTAATGATTTGGTTAAGCAAAAAATACGTGTCAAATATTTTTTGATAACTGACGGACTAATTAGAATTATTATATTTTGACCCAGGCAACATCCCTATTCTGTTTTGGTACACCCACTCAGCGAGCTATGGAACGAGCTATGCTCAGAATTTCTTTTCGTGACAGGGTCCGAAATGAGTACATTCGTAAGAGGACGAAAACGACGGACATAGCTCGTAGAATTAATAAGCTGAAGTGGCAATGGGCAGGCCACATCGCTCAAAGAGCCGATAACCGATGGGGAAAGAAGGTTCTGGAGTGGTGACCACGAACTGGAAAGCGCCGAGCTGAACGACCTCCCACTATGTGGACCGATGACATGGTCAGAGTCGCTGGGCGACCTGGATGCAAGCGGCCCAAAACTGTTCGAAGTGGAAGTCAATGGATATATTCGGCCTATGTTCAGTATTTATTTATTTATTATTTATTTATATATACCAAAGGAAATTTTTACGAACATTATTTACATATGACGCATCTTTGCATAGGGTTTGACCCAATTTATTGAATTCATTTTCCCCATAAGTGTCTCATCATCCTTCCCATCACGTATCCGGGCTATACGGTTATGAATAGACCTTCCGCGTGCTTATAACTAGGTTTGGTACATGTACACACGGCAACACATCAAGCTATACATTTCCAGTATAAGCTGATCTCGCATTGTATAGGATTTCCGTACAATGAGAGGTCAGCTTATATTGGAAATGTATAGCTTGATCTGTAGCCGTGTGTACACAAAGATTTGACAACATTTTTTTGCCTTACCAAAAATATTTAATGGCAAATGATTTGTTTTAATCATGAATTTAGTTAATAATTATAATATACCTTCAAACGGTTCAATGTTATATAATTTTGATCTTACTATATCACTTTATCTTACTTACCGGCGACTTGTAAAGCTGCAGGGGCAGCTGCGGCCAGAGCAGAAAATTCAAAATTCAAAAAATACGCATCGTTTGGACCCAATTATATTTTTGTGCTTTTTGCGGTCGAGGCCATGGGACCGTGGGGGTCCGAAGCTCGCCGCTCACACCTTGTCATCAAAATTGATCGAGACCTCCGGAGACCAGCGGGCGGGGAGCTTTTTCCGCCAACGCGTCAGCTTGGCTATCCAAAGAGGAAATGCTGCCAGACTTCTGGGAACCTTGCCGTTAATCGGAAGCAGCGGCAGGCTTGAGGAAATTTTCTATATATAGATGTATTTTGTACATATTTGTTGTTTGTTTTTTAATCTTTTGTAATATATCTTATTACAAAAGATTTAAAAAAACAAAAATGTTGGTCTTTACTTTGTTAAATATAAACTAGAACTATTCGTGGGTAGGGTAGCCATACGCCAGAATTTTGGTCTATGTCCGAAATACGAGGAAAATTCTAGAATGTAAAAAAAACTAAAGAAAGTGAAGAAAATAGTTTATGGTACAAAATGTATACCTATTGAAGGAGACATGCTCCTACTACTACCTAATCATCTATCTAGATTTCCCAGGTGACACAGGTCAATCAATTACTTTTCCGGGGGAAATTTAGAACATTTCTGGACAATTTGGAATATTTCCTTCCCTATTTGAATTTCGAAGCATTCTTTTTTATACGACGAAGTCGGTAAACAATCATATTGCTCGTCTGATGGACGCTTGGAATAGCATCACTCACGTGTTACCGACTCGTCCCTTGCCCAGTGATCTCTCTAGCAATCTTACTCACATGCAGGAACACAATATTGCTATTTGGCTGCGGTATTCTGTATGGAAGCGCTCGTGGTGTAGCATGATTAGCCGTTCTTAATCGATCGGCAAAGTTAAGCTACCACCGGATGGGTGACCGCCTATTGGTATTTCAAACCGAGCGTTTCCGTACTTCGGAAGGCACGTACCGCTGTTGGTCCCGGTTATCACTTAATTGTGATAATCGTTAAGCTAGTTGGATGCCTCCTAGGCTGCTTGAAAAATTCCAACAGTAGGTTGACCACTAGCCTACCTACACCGATCTGCAGTGGGCACGCGTGGTGGAGTATTGCACATTCCCTTTCACCCTCATTTGTGAAAGGAAATGATGATGATGATGATTCTGTATGGTGGAAGTACTTCAACCGTGTCGAGCTGCACTTTGACCAAAAATATGCAATGCTCTCTCAAAAAATTTTCTATTTCATTCTTTCAATTCTTACCTAATTTTCAACCTAATTTTTACTACAAGCATTTATGCCTCTTTACTTAATTAATCATCAAACTTGTTTCAACTTCTCTAGATTATAAATTGCTAATGTTCTTAAATAATATTTCAAATTCAAGTTTCAAATATTCAAATATACATTCGTAAGTTGAAGTTTAAATGAAGCATCGCACTTAATTGTCTAAACTAAAATTTAACGGAGCAAAACTGCCAGCGTTCAGTGAAAAGGGTCTAATTATTAACATTATCGTGGCCGACGAATAATGTATCTATGTGTGAATTAACGCTCGTTTGTTAGTAAGTCACTTTTGTTAATTATCGTTGTATTGCGTTTTCATTAGAGTTTTTTATTGTAAATAATGTAGGTACATTATTACGATTTAGCGGTCGATAAAGATATTGTCAAATGTTAAATGTGCAAACTTTTGGCAAACAATTCCAGAGTCAAAATAGTCATTTTTGACTCTGGTATTGTTTGCCAAAAGGCTAGAAAATACTATTACATTATATTAGGTAAACGGAAGCAAACGCTGGAAGAGTACCTACTCCATTTTGGTGTTCGCATGATAATAGGGATGTTGCCTGGGTAAAAAAATTATAATTCGAATTAGCCCGTCAGTTAGATTATCAAAAAATATTAGACACGTATTTTTTGCTTTACAAAATCATTAACAATTGACGAAGATAAAGCGCAACTAAGTTCGGGAGTGGGGGCTCGTGACGTCACTTGTTCCTAAAAAGTGTACCACACCGTGACGTCACGCCGAACTTCAACACACGATATCTTCGTATTTTTTTGTTTAATTGACAAAAGAAATATGAAATACGTGTCTAATATTTTTTGATAATGTAAATGACGGACTAATTAGTTTTTTTCAGGAAAGTAGCCTATAAAGAAGTAAAATGTTAAGCAAAAAAGACATTTTTGACTCTGGGATTGTTTTACAAAAGGCTAGAAAATACTATTACATTATTAAACAAACCCCTCTAAATATATTAATCTGATAGCATTATTTTATTAATACGCGATTTAATAAACCATTATTCTCATTGATGGGTTTTTGCGTTATGGAAAACGAGGAGCCTCCTAGGATAAAGGTAAGGACTTACCAGGAACTCCAGGAACTCCTATTGTAATCCAACACAGAGAGAGAGATAAGCACTATTTTTCTTCATATCAATTCACCACTTACAAAGTTCACTGCTTCCCGGTCTGTAGCGTCTTTCGTACTGAATGTTGCGAGGCGCGCGTCTCGTTTTACTCGCACACACGCGTTTGGCGATGCGTCGCCGAAGTATGTAGAAGATTCCCGAAGCTCTTTTCTCGCTTTCACATATGATGTGGGAAAAGGAGAGGAATCGGGAAGTAGAGGCTCGTCATTGAAACTCAATATGAGTAGGTTTCTACTATAAATATTATTATAGGTATTTTGGCCTAAACATCCTCCGCCGCCTTGAGAATACGTAGTGTTCTCAAAAGAAAGAAAAAAATAATTAATTATAAGAACTAATTACAGATTATAATAATTACTAAAGTACTGAATATAAGATGCGGTATGATTAATTTTTATTGTGAGGGTAATGGACATAACTTGACAATGGGTCTTTTGAATGATCTATTTGAAGTTTTTACTAAAGCGACGCGGATATTTCCATCCTTGCCAGGATAAACTTGTGATATTATGCCCAACGGCCAACGTAAAGGGGGAATATCATCTTGGTGTATAAGAACCACAGTACCAATCTTAATGTTATCTTTATCAATGAGCCATTTCTGTCTAACTTGAAGATTATGTAAATATTCTATACGCCATCTTTTCCAATAGCTACACACCATCTGATCTAATAATTGTTTCCGACAACGTAAAGATATGGTTTCCTCGGACACATTCTGAAGCGGCAATGAAGTCAATGGTGAAGCCATTATAAAGTGAGCGGGAGTAAGAGGCTCCGGGTAGGTATCCTCAGATAAAATGCAAAGCGGTCCAGAATTTAAGACTGTTTCAATTTGGGTAAGAACAGTGAGGAGCTCTTCATATGTGAGGAGCTGCGAACCGATAACACGGTATAAATGAGTTTTAATCGATTTTATATTAGATTCCCACAATCCTCCGAAATGTGGGGCGCGGGGTGGAATCATTTTCCATTCAATGCGGTACTGATCGGTAAGTAGTTCTTGTAATTGAGCTTTAGCTCCGACAAAGTTAGTTCCGTTATCGGAGTAAAGAAAAGAAACAGGTCCTCGACGGGAAATGAATCGCTTAAAAGCGGAAATAAAAGTATCTGATGACACATCAGTTGCCAATTCGATGTGTACAGCTTTGGTTACTAAGCATATAAACAAACAAATATATGCCTTTTGGCTCTTTTGACCTCTGCGTCTACATAATGTTACTTTAATGGGTCCAGCATAGTCAACGCCCGTATGCACAAACGCTTTGGTCTCCTGAACGCGGCAAGAGGGTAAATCAGCCATTTTTGGGCTGAGAAATGAAGGGGAATTTTTAAAACAAAAGTTACATGAATGTACTCTGTGTCTAATGACACTTCTAGCGGACAGTATCCAATATTTCTGGCGCAACAGTGAGCTCAGAAGATTGGCACCAGTATGGCAATGAGCACGGTGAAAATAGTCTATAATAAGATGAGTAACGTGGTCATGTTTAGGTAAAAGAGCGGGATGCTGAGCTTCATACGGAAGATTTGCATTTGAAAGTCTACCTCCAATTCTAATAATTTTATCTTGATCTATAAAGAGGTCAAGTTTTTTAAGAGGGGAAGATAATTTAACTTTTTGAATATTATTAAATATATTTTGAAAATGAACTTGTTGTACAGAGCGTATTAAATATACTTCAGCTTTATTTAGCTCAGAAGCTGTGATGCGGCTGTGACCTTGATCACGAGAAATTATGCGAGAAAATCTAAGTATGTATACTATTATACGTAATATTTTATTCCATGATGAGTATTTCAGAGCAAGCTCGTAAATTAAATTAGGCTCAACAGAAGAAAGAATGGAAGTGGCTAAGTCATCCATATATAGTTCACGCGAAGCTACTTCAGCAGCGCGAGGGAATAGGTTTTTCTCATCCGAGCATAACTGGCGCACAGTGCGCATGGCTAAAAACGGACTGGACTTAAGACCGAATGCAACTCGGTTAAATTGAAATACGCGGATCGGATCATTGGGATCAAAGCGGAATAATATTTTTTGATATTTTCTATGCTCATCAATAACAGCAATTTGTAGGTACATTTGTTTTATATCTGCTGTAATAGCAATGGGAAATAAGCGGAAGTTCAGTAATACAATAAACAAGTCAGATTGTAAATTGGGTCCCGTATGTAAAATATCGTTTAGTGATATGCCATTGTGACATTTAGCACTAGCATCGAGTACTATACGAACTTTTGTTGTTTCTTTGTCTTGCCGTACGACGGGATGGTGCGGTATGAAGTACCCTTTATCATGGTCGTCAGAATCGGAAGGCAATATTTCAGATAAGTATTTTTTATCTAAGTACTCCTCATTATAACTAGCGCGTAGCTGTGGATCGCGTAGCTCACGAAAAGGTAACGCGGTGCAATATCTGCCTGCGGAGTCCCGTGAGAAGTTACGAGAGAACAGCTGTTCACACTCCTTTTCGTCCGAGCTCATAAATTTTTGCGCGGGAATTTCTTCGAGCTCCCAAAACTTAAGTAGGGAATCATCTAAAGAAATAGTAAGGTCATTGGGACCAGAAATGAAAAAAGTCGCGGTATTAAAATAAGTGGATGCATTTTTATTAATATTAGAGTTAGCGGGAACGTCGCCCATAAGAATATAACCGAAAACGGTTTCAAGGGCAGAAGGAGCGGGAGGTGCAATAATTTTTTGACCTAATAATAAAAATGGGAACAATTGTGCCCCGAGAACTACTTCGACCTCTCCGGGGATGTGCCACAGAGGGTCAGCGAGCGGTAAGTTACCTAAATGTTGCACTATAGAAGTCTCAACATATTCAGTCGGTAACCTGTCAGTAATGCAATCAACGACAAGAGCGGTAATATTATAAAAATATTTTTTATTTTTCGCGGTTATTTTAAGTTGAACGTAGCCGTAAATAGGACGCGAAGTGGATCCTACACCCTTTATAAAAGAATTGCTAAGCGGTATTATATTTAAATTTAGTTGTTTACAACAGGCAGTTGTAATTATGTTGTTTTGAGACGCGTTATCTATTAAACATCTAACTGAAATATATTTATTGTCCTTATTAGACGCATAAACTTGAGCGGTTGATAAAAGTACAGTAGTATGGGAAGGATTTAATTTATTAAAAGAATCGCGTTCGTTATCATTATTCTTATCAACTCGCGCTCGGGTGCATAGCGACACCGGTTGTGGAGCGTCCGTAGCGTTAGAAGGAGACGCGGTCGGATGCGCGGGCGAGGCTGCGCACGGGAGCGGTCGCGGCGCGGCGCGGGCGGCGGCGGACGGCTGCGCGCAAAGCTGCGCGATGCGATTATCGCTATTATCAAGACGCGCCGAGTGAGAGGGACGCGAGTCAGAAACTATTTGTTGCGATTGCGAATTGCTATCCAAATGCAAAAGAGAATGATGGTGTTTATTACAAGTTTTACAACTATACGACGACTTACACTGAGAAGCAGTATGCGTAAGGCTGAGGCAGTTTACACAGCCTCTTTTAGATTTAACAAAATCTAAACGATCTTTAGTATTAAGTGCTTTAAAAGAGGAACAATTAAAAATCTGATAGTGATCAGATTTATTACAAAATAAGCAAGTGCTTTTATTATTATTATTGCGTGCAAGGAAAGCATGGTGGACTGTGTTTGAATTACGCGGTTGAGACCGAGAAGCGGGCGGATTATTAAGGTTGCTACCGACTGGGGCGGTTCGCGCGGAGCCAGCAATTGGCGTAGAAGTGCGGTCTAATATTTTTACTTGCGATTTAATAAAATCAACAAAATCCTTATAAGAAGGAATTTCTTTATTCCTCATAAACATTTCAAAGGAATTAGCGGTTGCGGGATCTAACTTCTTTAAAGCTAAAGAAAGTAAGATAAAATCTTTCATATCTTCAATACCTAACTGTTCCAAAGCAGATACAGAAGCGTGGAAAGTTTCAATGAACGTATTTAAAGACGCGGAATTATTTAATGCGGGTTTAATATTGAATAAATTAGACATGTAGTGTGAGCCTAATGCTCTTTTATCTTGATATTTTTGAACTAAGCTGTCCCAAATAGAATTATAATTATCACCGGACGGTATAATACCTGCCGTGATTTTTAAAGCATTTCCTGTTAATTTACCTACAAGATATTGTACTCTTTGAGAATTCGAAAGATCAGGATTTGAATGTATATTAGATTTAAAAGATTCAAAGAAGACGGGCCAATTTTCTATTTTTCCATCAAATGACGGAATTTGAATTGGTGGTAGTTTGATACGACCTTTATATTGGGACGGAATAGTATTCTGCGCAGACACATTCGACGTAGTATTTGTCTTACTGACGATAAGAGAACGACCCTTTCTATTCGGGTGTACACTGTATCAAAGGAAATCATTTTTTTATAATCAATCTTATATTCTGGATCAAGTTGCATATTTAATGCGTTAATTGTATCTAAATTGGCACTAAATTCATGACGAATTGTACTAATAATTTCAGTGTCCGCCATGAATGTCTCTGAGGAATGAAGGTCTGCACTCGCGGACGTGGAAATATTCTTAGAAGAATCATATAAGAACGATAATTGTTCAAAAATAGCTTCATTTTTAGCTTCCAATATTTTAATTTTAGTTTCAATAGCTTCCATTGTGAAAGATTGCGTAATAATAAATTGCAAAATTACCTAATTAAAGTAAAATGTTGTAGGTAAGTAGGTATATCCAACAGTTTAGGCACCTAATATAGGTATGAAAGTTTATTTCAAGTCGACAGACAAGGCTCATAGAATGCAATTATATGCGTAATAATAGTACAAATAGTAAGTACGTATTGCGGTTATTAGTACACCATATGATTTCGTATAATAAGATACGAATCGGTACCTATAAAATCTAAGTCCTAAAATATGGAGGAGCGGCGGCGGTATTGAATACCTAACTACTTTTTATCACGATTGGCGTGGTAAAAATGGCGGGAGTACGAAATATCGTATTTATATAGTCTAAAACCTATTTATGAGGTATAAGACTTGCGTATTATGAGGTATATACCTATTTAGAGGCATAAAACCTATAGAAAGCGGGAGATTATACGTGATTTGATATGAAATTAAATTGCTGTAATGGCTGACTCAAAATGAATCCGCTCGAAGGCGTACCAAAAAAAATGGTGGGTTTTTGCGTTATGGAAAACGAGGAGCCTCCTAGGATAAAGGTAAGGACTTACCAGGAACTCCAGGAACTCCTATTGTAATCCAGCACCGAGAGAGAGATAAGCACTATTTTTCTTCATATCACTTCACCAATTACAAAGTTCACTGCTTCCCGGTCTGTAGCGTCTTTCGTACTGAATGTTGCGAGGCGCGCGTCTCGTTTTACTCGCACACACGCGTTTGGCGATGCGTCGCCGAAGTATGTAGAAGATTCCCGAAGCTCTTTTCTCGCTTTCACATATGATGTGGGAAAAGGAGAGGAATCGGGAAGTAGAGGCTCGTCATTGAAACTCAATATGAGTAGGTTTCTACTATAAATATTATTATAGGTATTTTGGCCTAAACACTCATCCATAAATAAAATAATATGATGTTACTAAAAACCTCACCTACTGTGACGAAATGATATTTTAGCAGAATTTTATAAAATCTAAATATTAAATTTCTAGTAGCTAAGTTTCTAGAGACCGTTCGCATAATTTTGTAATAAATTAATTATATTAAGTATATTAAAACACTAGAATAAATTAGGCACTCGAGCGCTAGATGGTTTATTCTGCGTATACTGGGTGGAGATTTCGAGATGGCATATTTTCGAAACCAATGTTGGGTTAGTCATGCTGAACAACTTTTACTATGGGACCAAGCTCTGACCTGAACCTCAGTTCTATTTCACCTGGATAGTTTCAAGCCCAAACGTGCTGAGCTGAGATTACCTTTGACATCAGACTTACTCTGAGAGTGATATCGAATCTGAGGATATTACACCACTTACACCCTTACTCAGAAGATAGCAGTCTATCTACTCTAGCCTTGAAAGTGTTTACAATAAATTCCGCTTATATCGTGGCACTTTTTACTCATACGGAGATATTTCGCATTAAAAGTACTTACAAAGATGGCTTAGTGCACAAATAAGTTCAGTATTTTGACTTCTTTAAATAGTAAGATGAGCATTCTGGGATTAAAATTCAAATTAAAAAAGCATTTATTCAATTTAGGCCCTGATAAGGCATTTATGAACGTTAATAAAATGACTCTACACCGGTTTCAAATACAACTTGAACTGAGAAGACTCCGGCAAGAAACTCAGCAAATTCGACAATATCGGAACGATTTAGCAGACGAGTTGGTTAAATCTTACCATCGTATTTAAATCGTTTCTATGACGCTTTTAACATGTAACAGTGTTTAATTTAGGTAAAAATACTTCGTCGAAATGATTAAATATTTACAATTTTAAGGCGATGATAGCTCAGTTGCTTTGGCGTACGTCGGTTACCGAGACGAAGGTCCCGGGTTCGAATCCTACAATGCGCTTGATATTTAAGTAAAGAAAAACATCTGGAGCTGGCTGGCTACTACCCTCAAGTCTAAAATCTGTTAGGGTATTATGTAGTTTTAAGATCTGAAAGCAAATATGTTATTGATACAATATAATAATCTTTTCAACACAGTCGCTCGTAAAGTGACATTTATTGCAAAATACAAGTATGTTATTTTCCTCGCAAGTGTGTTGTAAAACGACATATGACACGCGTGTGCATTGATTTATTACACTCTCGGCTCCCTTATCGCGTTCGCCTACGGCTCACGCGCTTAATACCGCCTGGAGTGTTAATAACCAACTTTGCACATATGTATCATAATGAATAAACTCTCTGTCTGTCGCAAAGGACTGCTTTATTAACTTCGAAACACCCTATCGGTATAATCCGATAGCTGCGTTTGAGAGCCAGGTCGTTTTAGGCTTTGTATGCTTAACACCTTCGGCCACATAATCACTTACCATGGTGAGATTATGGTCAAACAAAACAAAAAACTTTTGTCAAGATTTACCTATATTATGCTATGCTCTGCCTCTCTCAACCCGTTGGTTCTCGCGAGTGACGCGCGTCCTATAATAACAACTGATGGCATTGTATTTTTTTTTACTGTGAGCCAAAGTTCTCTTAAAATAAAATTTAAATTAAAAATAAAATATGGCAGTTATATTATAGGATAGTTATAAGTTTAGGAGGATAACGTGAAGATCAAACGCTTTTGTTATAGAATTAATCTCACCAATTCTGTGCTCAGTAAAGTTACACTATCGCTTGTGGAAAGTCCCATAAAATTGCGGTCTATGTTAAAAGATATAAGCGGGTATAGAAATTACAGTTTTTAAAATTATTATTGATACTTAAAAAAATTATTATGTGTGAGTGATGTCTGTGTTTGTCTATTTGTAACATATGCACTCCTATACCATTCAGACGATAAAAAAAGATGATGCAAATCATCATGCAGTACATTATAGTTAGTCTGTAGAAATAAAAATCGATTGCCACATGTATTTCGGAGCATCATATGAGAAAAACTCGACCGAAATGGTTTTATTTTCTGTTGTGTTCGTAATGGTCAGGACAAAGTTTTTATGGAAGTATATTTTTTTTTAATCCACCGGATATGTCGGAAATTTCACCCTGGCGACGCCGAGGACGAATAATCAGTAGGTATAATATATATTTAGGATTTAAATATACTAAGTCCTAAACGAAACTTATTATCATCAGATAGGGTTTCAGAACGAATGATGAGAGAGAGAGAAAGAGGATGGATGAAAGAGAGGAGAGATCGGTTGTGTCGAACGAAAGAAAGACATGTGCTTCATCATTAGATATTTATTATTATAAAACTAAATAAAATTGTCGTGTAAAAGTAAAATATAGTGGATAAACTAAACCCTCAACTAAACTAAACGAAACCTCGTTTCATTTATCAGTCCCACATATAATAATGCATTAACTTTTTCAAATTTGTTTTATATTTGGAATTAATTTCAATTTCCCAATTTTACCCGCGTGCCTGGGTTAAAAAGTAGCCTGGGTTTGTCCTTCTCCATACCATATTCTATCTCTGTCAAAAATATGGATGGAATAGGTAAAGTCGTTCTTAAGTTATGGCGTAACCAAGGGAAAAAGGGATTCATTTTTATATACTGGGTGGAGATTTCGAGATGGTATATTTTCGAAACCTATGTTGGGTTAGTCATGGTGAACAACTTTTATTATGGGAACAATGGCGAATTCTCAAAAAAAAATATAGAGTATTGAGTGGGTGTATAGTGAGTATAGTAAAAGTCGTTCAGCATGAATAACTCAACATAGGTTTCGAAAATATGCCATCTCGAAATCTCCACCTGTTATATAGATTGGCGAACGAAAATTAAAACCTAAGAACCCGCCATCGCTTTTCCCTTAAACCACCCCAAACGTTCTCACTTAAGCAGCACGGAGTAGAAATTAATTAGAAGAGGTTGGCAAACTTGCCCGTACCTTCGCTTATTGGGCTTCGGGCAAAAATATGGGACAACGGTAACGACCCTGCCCACTGCGGGTAGCTACCGTAGCTAGGAAGGTATCGTCTCCAGTGCCGTCAAACTTGGAATTATTGTTTAAGTTTGTTTCATTTCATAGAGGATTTTCTATTGGGGTACTTGGTTGGTGTTTGGACTTTGTTAACAGTTTGAGCTGTTTTGAGGACTAATTTACTAAGGTGCAAGCAGTTTTGTAAATTTTAATAATGTAGGTAAAGTAAGTGTATTAAGTTATTTCTCATTTCCTTCTTCACCATCAGCCTATAATGTCTCAATGCTAAGCACAGGCCTCCTTTCACAAATGAGGGTGAAAGGGAATGAGTAAAACTCCACCACGCGTGCCCACTGCGGATCGGTGGAGGTAGGCTAGTAGTGGTCAACCTACTGTTGGAATTTTTCAAGCCGCCTAGGAGGACATCCAACTAGCAACTTAAGAGCGTTTATAACGTAATAACGCACAATGCCGCAATATTCCAGGTTTTCGGTGTGAAAATACTCAGTTATATTGATAGTTATTCATTTGTGTTGTCGTAAATCCAATAGGACATTTATTTTTCTACTTTTCTTGAAGAAATAACATTAAATTGACTATTTGTTATTTAGTTTAGAGCAGTTCCTTGAGAGACCTTTTTTGAATTTTACGGAACATGCTGTCTTTGCAGTCAAATAGGTATTGAAAGTACTTGAAACAAAAAAATACAAAAATACATGTTGAAAAGTACATATTGTCTTCTATTTTTCTTGAAGATAGCATCATAACGTTTAGTACATTTTTGTTATGAAAATGACAAAATAAAACTGCGTAAAAATTAAGATTTTTATCGATGTTTAGCGCCGTTTTTAATATGGAAATCGTTTGTCAAACTTCATAATTACTATTTATTAATACGCAGCAGTTCATGCTTAAAATTAGTAAATTAAAAAAATCCGTAAAAATATTATAATTATTTTATACCGAATATTTTAAAACTGCTATATAAATCGATTGCGGAGGCCACGGCTCGGCAGACCCGGCTCCGCCGTCTCAGAGAGAGGACGTATCGCTCTGTTTTCCGCGCGCTAAGTTCGCCAACATATTATTACGATCGAGAGTATTGGTACAATCGCCCGCATTATAGCGCGCTCTTACCACTTTTGATACCACTAGGGTAAGTTAAGTTATATTGATAAATGGTAACTGTTTTGAATTATAGCTGACAAATATTATTATTTTTGTTTGTTATAGTTAATAAATGTCTTCTACCGGAAATCATCGACCCCAGAAAGGCACGATCGATCAATGCCAATCAGAAGTAATGGATAAATTTGTCATATTATAAGGGCGGCCTTATGTTTGAATTTTCCTCCGTTTATATACTCTAATAATAATACGATAAAAGAAAAGATGTATTTTTGTATGTTTTGTTTGTTTGTAATTTCAATAAACTCAAAAACTACTGTACCGATCTTTCACCACTAGAATGCATTATTACCACAGATATAAAAAAAAGTCGGATATATTCTCGCTAACAAAAAAATGTGTCACTCGAGTCGGCCACCACGCTGTACGTACAAGCCGGCACGCACACATCCACACATTAGTTGAGCGCGAGTAATCGACTCTGTGTAAACGGCGACAGAGTCTAATTTCCCGCGGAGTAGCCAACTAAGGTGTGCGTGAGAGGTGGCCGACTCCATAGACACAGTTTTTTGTGAGCGAGAATATGTCCTCCGTAGTCTGTGATTATTACCTATCATATCACTAAGGGCAATATTATACGTAGTGATATTTTGGCTACGGTAACCGCTTACCATCAGTCGGACGGTATGCTTGTTAACCGACTTTATGGTATAAAAAAAAAGATATTTGTGAGACCTTGGGACCACAAAACATGCATCTTTGCTCATAATTTAAAAAAGAGTCCGCCATTTTGAACTATTTAGTTACTGGTCCGATTGCTCTCAAAATTGAGATTTGAGAGGCCTTGGGATTACAAAACACGAATCTTTTTTCAAAATCCAAAAATGTGTCCGCCATTTTGAATTATTTTGTAACTGGTCTGATTACTCTCAAAATTGATATTTGAACATATAACATGAATCTTAGCTCATAATTTAATAAAGTGTCCGCCATTTTGAACTATTTTGTTACAGGTCCGATTGCTATCAAAATTGATAATTGAGAGACTCTTGTACCATATATCAAGAATCTTTGCAAAAAAAATTAAAAAAGTGTCCGCCATTTTGAACTATTTAGTTACTGGTCCGATTGCTCTCAAAATTGAGATTTGAGAGGCCTTGGGATTACAAAAAACGAATCTTTTTTCAAAATCCAAAAATGTGTCCGCCATTTTGAATTATTTTGTAACTGATCTGATTGCTCTCAAAATTGATATTTGAGAGACTCTTGGAACATATAACATGAATCTTAGCTCATAATTTAAAAAAGCGTCCGCCATTTTGAACTATTTAGTTACTGGTCCGATTGCTCTCAAAATTGAGATTTGAGAGGCCTTGGGATTAAAAAACACGAATCTTTTTTCAAAATCCAAAAAAAGTGTCCGCCATTTTGAACTATTTTGTTACTGGTCCGATTTCTCTCAGAATTGATATTTGAGGGACGCTTGGACCATATAACATGAATCTTTGCTCAAAATTGAAAAAAAGTGTCCGCCATTTTGAACTATTTAGTTACTGGTCCGATTGCTCTCAAAATTGAGATTTGACAGGCCTTGGGATTACAAAACACGAATCTTTTTTCAAAATCCAAAAAAATGTCCGCCATTTTGAATTATTTTGTAACTGGACTGATTGCTCACAAAATTGATATTTGAGAGACTCTTGGACCATATAACATGAATCTTTGCACAAAATTGAAAAAAGTGTCCGCCATTTTGAACTATTTATTACAGGTCCGATTGCTCACAAAATTGATATTTGAGAGACTCTTGTACCATATAACATGAATCTTTGCACAAATTTTAAGAAAAGTGTCCGCCATTTTGAACTATTTTGTTACTGGTCCGATTACTCTCAAAATTGATATTTGAGGGACGCTTGAACCATATAACATGAATCTTTGCTCAAAATTGAAAAAATGTCCGCCATTTTGAACTATTTTGTTACTGGTCTGATTGCTCTCAAAATTGATATTTGAGAGACTCTTGGACCATATAACATTACTCTTCGCTCAAAATTGAAAAAAATTGTCCGCCATTTTGAACTATTTTGTTACTGGTCTGATTGCTCTCAAAATTGATATTTGAGAGACTCTTGAACCATATAACATGAATCTTTGCACAAATTTGAAAAGAGTGTCCGCCATTTTGAACTATTTTGTTACTGGTCTGATTGCTCTCAAAATTGATATTTGAGAGACTCTTGGACCATATAACATGAATCTTAGCACATAATTTAAAAAAGTGTCCGCCATTTTGAACTATTTAGTTACTGGTCCGATTGCTTTCAAAATTTAGATTTGAGAGGCCTTGGGATTACAAAACACGAATCTTTTTTCAAAATCCAAAAAATATGTCCGCCATTTTGAACTATTTTGTTACTGGTCCGATTACTCTCAAAATTGATATTTGAGGGACGCTTGAACCATATAACATGAATCTTTGCTCAAAATTGAAAAAAGTGTCCGCCATTTTGAACTATTTTGTTACAGGTCCGATTGCTCTCAAAATTGATATTTGAGAGACTCTTGAACCATATAACATGAATCTTCGCTCAAATTTGAAAAAAAATTGTCCGCCATTTTGAACTATTTTGTTACTGGTCTGATTGCTCTCAAAATTGATATTTGAGAGACTCTTGAACCATATAACATGAATCTTTGCACAAATTTGAAAAGAGTGTCCGCCATTTTGAACTATTTTGTTACTGGTCTGATTGCTCTCTAAATTGATATTTGAGAGACTCTTGGACCATATAACATGAATCGTTGCACAAATTTGAAAAGAGTGTCCGCCATTTTGAACTATTTTGTTACTGGTCTGATTGCTCTCAAAATTGATATTTGAGAGACGCTTGGACCATATAACATGAATCTTTGCTCAAAATTGAAAAAATGTCCGCCATTTTGAACTATTTTGTTACTGGTCTGATTGCTCTCAAAATTGATATTTGAGAGACTCTTGGACCATATAACATTACTCTTCGCTCAAAATTGAAAAAAAGTGTCCGCCATTTTGAACTATTTAGTTACTGGTCCGATTGCTCTCATAATTGAGATTTGACAGGCCTTGGGATTGCAAAACACGAATCTTTTTTCAAAATCCAAAAATGTGTCCGCCATTTTGAATTATTTTGTAACTGGTCTGATTGCTCACAAAATTGATATTTGAGAGACTCTTGGACCATATAACATGAATCTTTGCACAAAATTGAAAAAAGTGTCCGCCATTTTGAACTATTTATTACAGGTCCGATTGCTCACAAAATTGATATTTGAGAGACTCTTGTACCATATAACATGAATCTTTGCACAAATTTTAAGAAAAGTTTCCGCCATTTTGAACTATTTTGTTACTGGTCCGATTACTCTCAAAATTGATATTTGAGGGACGCTTGGACCATATAACATGAATCTTTGCTCAAAATTAAAAAAAGTGTCCGCCATTTTGAACTATTTAGTTACTGGTCCGATTGCTCTCAAAATTGAGATTTGACAGGCCTTGGGATTACAAAACACGAATCTTTTTTCAAAATCCAAAAATGTGTCCGCCATTTTGAATTATTTTGTAACTGGTCCGATTGCTCTCAAAATTGATATTTGAGGGACGCTTGGACCATATAACATGAATCTTTGCTCAAAATTGAAAAAAGAGTGTCCGCCATTTTGAACTATTTAGTTACTGGTCCGATTGCTCTCAAAATTGAGATTTGACAGGCCTTGGGATTACAAAACACGAATCTTTTTTAAAAATCCAAAAATGTGTCCGCCATTTTGAATTATTTTGTAACTGGTCTGATTGCTCACAAAATTGATATTTGAGAGACTCTTGGACCATATAACATGAATCTTTGCACAAAATTGAAAAAAGTGTCCGCCATTTTGAACTATTTATTACAGGTCCGATTGCTCACAAAATTGATATTTGAGAGACTCTTGTACCATATAACATGAATCTTTGCACAAATTTTAAGAAAAGTGTCCGCCATTTTGAACTATTTTGTTACTGGTTCGATTACTCTCAAAATTGATATTTGAGGGACGCTTGAACCATATAACATGAATCTTTGCTCAAAATTGAAAAAAGTGTCCGCCATTTTGAACTATTTTGTTACAGGTCCGATTGCTCTCAAAATTGATATTTGAGAGAATCTTGGACCATACAACATTACTCTTCGCTAAAAATTGAAAAAAGTGTCCGCCATTTTGAACTATTTAGTTACTGGTCCGATTGCTCTCAAAATTGAGATTTGACAGGCCTTGGGATTACAAAACACGAATCTTTTTTCAAAATCCAAAAAGTGTCCGCCGTTTTGAATTATTTTAACTGGTCTGATTGCTCACAAAATTGATATTTAAGAGACTCTTGTACCATATAACATGAATCTTTGCACAAATTTTAAGAAAAGTGTCCGCCATTTTGAACTATTTTGTTACTGGTCCGATTGCTCTCAAAATTGATATTTGAGAGAATCTTGGACCATATAACATTACTCTTCGCTAAAAATTGGAAAAAGTGTCCGCCATTTTGAACTATTTAGTTACTGGTCCGATTGCTCTCAAAATTGAGATTTGACAGGCCTTGGGATTACAAAACACGAATCTTTTTTCAAAATCCAAAAAAGTGTCCGCCGTTTTGAATTATTTTAACTGGTCTGATTGCTCACAAAATTGATATTTGAGAGACTCTTGTACCATATAACATGAATCTTTGCACAAAATTGAAAAAAAGTGTCCGCCATTTTGAACTATTTTGTTACAGGTCCAATTGCTATCAAAATTGATATTTGAGAGATTCTTGTAAGCAAGATCGCAAGTTCTTGCGATCTATGTACTATAGATGCTTGGTCACAGTTATCATACTCACAACTATTAGATAAGTTCAAACTTCTCTCCTTAGAAGCTAGACGTGAATATCTGCAAGCGAATACTCTGCATGGCATTGTCCACAACAATATGGACGCAATAGACCTCACGAGTAAACTATGCTACGTAGTGCTTCGAACTATCAACAAACGTAGTGCTCGTGCAGGAACTCTCTTTGCAGTAAATACCTGTCGTACGAATTCTGGACTACGCTGCCCTTTGCGCCGTATGGTTGAGTCATACAATTCTACTTTTATAGACATTGATATTTTTTCATGTACAAAATGGAAATTCATGTTATATGGTTCAAGAGTCTCTCAAATATCAATTTTGATAGCAATCGGACCTGTAATAAAATAGTTCAAAATGGTGGACACTTTTTTCAAATTTGAGCAAAGATTCTTGTTATATGGTTCAAGAGTCTCTCAAATAACAATTTTGAGAGCAATCGGACCTGTAACAAAATAGTTCAAAATGGCGGATACTTTTTTCAATTTTGTGCAAAGATTCATGTTATATGGTACAAGAGTCTCTCAAATATCAATTTTGATAGCAATCGGACGTATTATAAAATTGTTCAAAATAATAATAATAATAATAATAATTTCTTTATTACAGTTCACATTGTACAGTAAAATGGCGGACACTTTTTTCAATTTTGTGCAAAGATTCATGTTATATGGTCCAAGAGTCTCTCAAATATCAATTTTGATAGCAATCTGACCAGTAACAAAATAGTTCAAAATGGCGAACACTTTTTTCAAATTTGAGCAAAGGTTCTTGTTATATGGTTCAAGAGTCTCTCAAATATCAATTTTGGGAGCAATCGGACCTGTAACAAAATAGTTCAAAATGGCGGACACTTTTTTCAAATTTGAGCAAAGGTTCTTGTTATATGGTTCAAGAGTCTCTCAAATATCAATTTTGGGAGCAATCGGACCTGTAACAAAATAGTTCAAAATGGCGGATTGTTTTTTCAATTTTGTGCAAAGATTCATGTTATATGGTTCAAGAGTCTCTCAAATATCAATTTTGGGAGCAATCGGACCTGTAACAAAATAGTTCAAAATGGCGGATTGTTTTTTCAATTTTGTGCAAAGATTCATGTTATAGGGTACAAGAGTCTCTCAAATATCAATTTTGATAGCAATCGGACCTGTAATAAAATAGTTCAAAATGGCGGACACTTTTTTTCAATGTTGAGCAAAGATTCATGTTATATGGTCCAAGAGTCTCTCAAATCTCTCAATTCGCGATACCGTGACCGGGGGGGTCGAGAGGGGCGCGCGGGCGGGCGCGCAAATCGCTCGGCACCTCACGACATTGCACCCGTGGGGAGCCGGGGCGGGTTGCTATTATAATTATATTAATAATAATAATATAGAATTATTTTAACAAAATAAAACCAAATAAAAGTTTAATTGGATAACAAATTATATAGGTACCTGAACTACTTTGTTTACTAGTGTAAAAAAACAATATTCAGTACATTGTACTATATAACTACTTATAACCTAATTCAACCTACCAGATACCTTGTTTACATCTACATCTTGTTTTGTCTACATCGATCGACATGAAGCCATACTGAAAAGTATCAAATAATAACGCGCGCAGTAAGTAAGTTGGCGGAGGAGCCGCACCAATGTTGGCCCCGCGTTGACTCGGCTTGGCGCTGGCAAATACCTAAATTCGAGCGCGGCCGGGTAGCATATATCCTCTTAACAATTATCACAATTAAGTGATAACCGGGACCAACGGCTTTACGTGCCTTCCGAAGCACGGAAACGCTCGATTTGATATACCACTAGGCGGTCACCCATCCAGGTACCGACCACGACGGTGGTAGCTTAACTTTACCGATCGATTAAGAACGGCTAATCATGCTACACCAAGAGCGCTTCATTCCTTACGAGGGCTTAATCTGAATAAGTTTTTATTTTGTGTGTGTATTAGTTATGGACAGTACATGTATTTTAGGCTTACTCAAAATCACGCACAGACTTTCGACAAACTTTTCTTCTCCGCCAAATATTTGAGTACCTACCACCACATTGAAAGAAAGAGTGGTGACCTTGACAAGTTGTTCATTACTGGTAGAGTGAAAGACGCCGAGAGTTCGAAGTCAAATCAAATCAAATCATTTATTCAATAATTTTAGGTGTAATAATCAGATGTTAAAGTAGTTACAAGTGCCTTATAAAACTGCCAGTGGTGCCGATTCTGTTGTAAATCGCACTAAACTAATTTTAGTCACATCTCATCTCTTTATTACGAACATGATTGAAAAAGGATAGAACATATTTTAAGTTGTCAAATTAATCTTTGCCGTCTTATTTTGCGTGTATTTAGGCGTAACCGCGATAGATGGCGACTAAATTTATATAGAAAACAAGCATTGGACTAATTTGACAGGACTAAATTTCTTACATCCTTTTCTTATGTTCTTTGTTAGAAAGAGACATAGTGAGATTAAAATTAGTTTAGTTGTGAACAACAGAATCAGGGCCAGTAATAGCGTATGAATATTAATACAATGTCAATTACACAGAATTTACGATACAAAATTGAATTATTCAGAATATACCTAATCTATAATAATAAACAACTAAAATGTCAATTAAATAATTATCCAATATCAATATATTATTATAAGCTAAAATACCTATTAATAACACTACATTAAACAAACGCATGTCATCCATCGCACAATACCCCTACTACGAATAATACTAATCATCTAAGACATATTTAAAAACTCCCTCACTGAATAAAAACAATGATGTTTTTTTTTTTTTTTTACTGTTTATAGGCCTGTGTGTGACCGCAATCTCACCATGGTAAGTGATGATGTGGCCGAAGGTGGTAAGCACACAAAGCCTAGAAGGAACTGGCTCTCAAGTGCAGCTATCGGAATACACCGAAAGGTGCTTGGCGACAGATTTTCAACTTGAGGGTGGTAGCCAACCAGGCGGGTACTACAAAGTACCCTACCACCGTGCTATGGTTTCCTCACGATGTTTTCCTTCACCGAAAGCTCAAGCTCATTGTAGGATTCGAACCCGGGACCTTCGTCTCGGTATCCGACGTCACTACCACTGAGCTATCATCGCCTTAAAATAGATGTAATAACCATCGATGCAGCCACTTCTTAAAAGGTACTAGGGATAGTTCCTTTAGCGAATCAGGTAGTTGATTATAAATACTAGATGAAGTCTGCATTTAGGTATAACTAATTTATGTGCCGCATTGCTTCTGATTTGTCTGTTTGGATTATCTTTTCGCCATAAAAATAGTTCTCTGTGTTCTTTTACAAACACACTTATTTGTTTGATATACATGCATGGGAGTGGGAGTATATTTGACTTTTTGAACAATGGTTTACAGGGCTCGTTTAAATTCGCACCATAGATAGCCCGGACACATTTCTTTTGTACTTTAAAAGCTCTGTCTATTTCAATTGCATTTCCCCATATCATTAAGCCATACTGTAGGACTGAACTCACATAGCCATGGTATGCATTTAACGCAATATCAGTTGAAGCTATTTCTCTCAGGCGGCGTAGCGCAAACACAAACTTATTCAATTTTGTGCAAACATAATCAATGTGCTCCATCCAGTTGCAGCTTTGATCAACTTGAATGCCCAAGAATTTGTATTTTCTTTGAATTTGTAGTCTTCCTGTATTGGAATTCCATTATATTTAATATCCAGACTAAGTGGCGCAGCTCTTGGGGATTGAAATTGTATCAGGTTGGTTTTAGATATATTAACCTTGAGGTTATTTTCCTCTAACCAGTCAATAATCTTCATCACTGTATTATTGATCTCCTCTTCAAAGTGCAATCGGTCACTACATTTTATTAAAATAGTTGTATCGTCAGCGAATAGAATAGACTCATGTAATGTCACATCCGGGAGATCATTAATATACATCAAGAATGGTATTGGACCAAGTATACTACCTTGTGGTACGCCTGATTCATTTATTTGAAATTCCGAGTAGTATTTTACTTTATTACTATTATTATCATCCGGCATTATGACAATTTCTGTGCATTGGTACCTATTTTCCAAATAGCTAATAAACCATTAATTAGCAGTACCCCTCATACCATACTTGTTCAATTTGTTGGCTAATTTAGTGTGATGAACAAAATCGAACGCTTTGCTCATATCGAAAAACGGCCACAATAGGAGTTTTCGAATCAATACATTCCGTTACAGATTTCACCAATTTAAAAACCGCTAAAGTAGTTGAATGGTTTCTTCTGAAACCATACCAGCTGAAGATATTAGTGGCGCCGCTTTTTTTATTAAGAATGTCGGTAAGTTGTCATAACCAACAGATTTTGTGTTTTTAAGTGCCATTATAGTCCGATGCACTTCGTCAGGACTGGTAGGTGTTAAATAAATGCTGAAAATATGGCTGTTGAATGGAGTATATGGTGAATTTTTTTTTTCTGAATCTGTATTCTGATCCGTTAGTTTGACCAAAAACGCTTCACACTGTTGTGCGACTAAAATAAGATATTCTTCGTGACATGCAGAATGCTCTTCTACCCCTGGCTGGCATCATTATTCATTACGCTCGTTTTTCCATTTTTAATTATTATGTTTCACAAAAATATAAAGCAGTTTAAAAGACCTCTACTCTAACTCTATGCTAACTTATTCTAGTCGACGCCAACAACTAGTAAATCCCATAAACTTTATTTATCAAATAAAGCCAATACTTTTATCTTTTTAGATGGCTGAAAAACTACAATAAGCTTTATTTAAGCTGAGAACAAAGTATTGTGGTTTTATTTGACGAGTTGTAATCCCCAAAAAACTGTTCGAAAATCGTAAATACATTCACTAATTAACGTTCTGAATTCAAATTCGGCTTTATTCGCAATGAATTCACATGTCAATCACCACTAATAACCCGGGTTCATGCCGACACCAATCTGTATGTGAGTCGCGTAACGAGGCTAGGGATGCGACGCGCGACGTGAGTCGATTTAACGGCGAAAATGTATGATATTATTCGGTGTTCCATATTTGAAAACATAAAAAATAATATATTGTTTATAACCCACTTTATAGAATTCGGTTGTAGATTTTTTTTTGTTTGTTACTTCATAACTCTTGTCATTTATTAACCGATTTGGATTTTTTTTTTTGTTTGGAAGGGTACACTTCCCGTTTGGTCCAGAATCAGATCAGGATTTGATTACTTTTTAGCATACTTTGAAGTCGGTGTATGTTTTTTGTAAAACAGATTTCAATTATTTATAGCTCGCAAATAAGTTCTAAAGCCGACTACAAAAACTAAAAGTAATCATTTATCCGATACATTTCGACCATGATAAGTGGCCTCAGATGATAAACAAGAGCAAGCATATAATATTTTCATCCTATTCATTGCTCTTCCCAAAGATAGTCGGAGTCTTATCTAAAATAAAAACGGCCAGAACCCGCTAAAGATGGCGCAGGATAACAACGGTCGGTACAAAAATGTATCCTAAATTACATGAAAAATAGCATGTAGCTCATTTCTTTTTCTTTCACGACCTACCCCTGTCACTATCGACAGCAATTGAACAATTTATGTCACACTATTTTGCTGGGACGCAGCCCTATTTTGTGGATTTCAGTACGTAGTTGATAATACTGCATTTCGAGTATTGTGCCGTAAATAGCTTCTCCATCGCTCTATATTTTACTGTTCGGAATTTGAACTTTACTCAAAGTTATGGCCTGCACTATACGTCCATTTTTAGAATCGTTCGAAGGAGTGAATTATTTTTATTTGAAAATACTCCGGCAGTGTGGTACACACGGCTACAGACCAAGCTATAATTTCCAATATAAGCTGACCTCTCATTGTACGGAAATCCTATACAATGCGAGATCAGCTTATACTGGAAATAATAGCTTGATGTGTTGCCGTGTGTACCATCTCTCTTTATATTTGGTATTTGTTTTATTCATATTATTTTATGGTTTCTGGCACTATTCGTGATTGGCTGCCACATCGTACTCCTACCGTCGGTATTGCTTTAGTTATATGATATGCCTATCGCTAACCAATGTGTGTCTTGAATCAGAAAATACCAATAAATGAAGGTTTGTTTTTTAAAAGTGTAATAGATTTGGTTCTTTCAGCAAAATTAAGTCGGGGATTCCAAAATCAAATAGATAGGTAATATTTTGAGAAAAAAAATCAAGGATAAAATACGAAAACTTTGGCAAGCAAATTAAATCCCGCGGATCAAAATAGACCACTGTCGACAGTTTACGGTTAAATCCGCTAAACGAGGAAGTGCGATAAAGACGGATATATAAAATAAATCAGCAGCCGGTTAAAAGCGGATTGCGTACAAAATAGTGGCCCAGTCACAGTGAGTGGGTGTTTTGTCGACACTCGGCCAACTGCGGCGTATCTCAGACGAACAGGCCCCATTAACTTGTTAGGGTTAGGGTTTGGTGAAGAGAGTCAGCGGGTATTACGGTCAGGTAGTTAAGTATTAATAAAAGTACAAAAATAAAATTTTAAGCGAATGTTATTTAAGTCTCACAGTGATATTGTCGCCAGACACAGAACACATGATTACTATTTAGGTATTCTGATTATTAATAAACATGGCTAAAGAAATGAGGAATCAATTTGGCGTTAAACTCAATTCAAAGTTGGCTCACATTTTTGCCATGGGAATTGACGGTGATAGTGAACTTTGGTTTACTAAGAAATTGTAATACCTAAGGATTTTGTATATCTTTCACATGGTAGCAAAAAATCGCTACATCATAGGCTTGTCACGCTCCGCTTCTCGCCCACTGTCACGTCCACACCGTGCCCACTGTCACTGGGCGTAACCACGGACGTAATGAACTAATGATGCTGACGCATTCCCCATTACCGGGGCGCCTACTGACAGCCCAAAGAATACTCTATTGTGTACCCCCTTTATTTCAACTGAATTCTGGGCATTACGTCAGAGAGGTTCTAAAAACGTTTCGCCCGATCAGCGCTCAACTTTTTGCCTGATTCGTTGAGATTAGTTGAAATTGCTTTGCTGTTCTGTGCTTTCGCTGTAGTTTTTCAGTCATTATACTAACGTTACTATCATTTTGACGGGCCAGTTGGCGCAGTTGGTTAAGGTTCACCTTACGCGCTGCAGGTCGTGGGTTCGATTCCCACACAGGTCATGCATTTGTGCTGTATGTCCTGAGTCTGGGTGTAATTATGTATATTAAGTATGTATTTACAAACAAAAAGTAGTATATGTATTATATCAGTTATCTGGTTTCCATAGTACAAGCTCTGCTTAGTTTGGGATCAGATGACCGTGTGTGAGGAATGTCCCGGGATATTTATTATTATATGCCGATATGGAAGGTTTATTTACTTTTTACACGCCTGTATCTGATGTGGCCGAAGGTGGTAAGCACACAAAGCCTAGAAGAGCACTGGCTCTCAAGTGCAGCTTACAGTCCACTTACGTTACGCAACACCTATTGTCATATACATTTGAAGGATTACGCAGCCAGTATTCAAATCAATTCTGTCCTGGCTTTTGTTTCCAAAATAATGTAGGTATAGGACGCGAGTCGATGTTAAAAATTTCATATTTTACCACCAACATTCTTTTCACCTGTATTTAACGCAACGTCAACTTCATGGCGTTCGTGGTGTGAGTTCCAACACTTCCAACGTATTTTCTGCACCTCGTCATGGAGGAAAACTTTTGGCCGCAAGGAAAGAAGGAAACAAACAAGGCGTGGTGTTTCGTCGCTTCCGCGGACAAGTGCCACACGATCGCACTGTGACGTCGTGCTTTTTACTAACATAGTTTTAAGCTTTTATACTACAAAAAGTAAATACCTATCAAGATTTATTTACAACAAATAGGTACATACAAAATATTCTAAAGCCGATTTAATTTTTTTTAAATTACTTTTTTATGTCTTCATTTTTAGTTTTTCTTAAATGCACTAGAATTTAACCAAGGTTTTGAGATGTTTTGCCTTTGACACCACACCCGTAGCTTGTATCAATAAGCCAGGCCGTCACACATATTTGTCCATATTTTGAAAACCACTGAACCGATTTCGATAAAACTTGCACTGTTCCCCAAGTTGAAGTAAATGTAAACCAATAAAAAAAGAATGGTAACAATCCGATTAATATCTTCGGAGATATGCGTGGACAAACGTACATACACTTATGAAATTTTGTATATTTTTTTGGAAGCCCTAATAGATCATCATAATTATGTGAATATAATGCAGTTCCAATAATATTACATACATACGTATCGATTTGATAATCTCCTTTTTTTTGAAGTCGATTAAAAATACAATCTATATATAGAAAATTTCTTCAAGCCTGCCGCTGCTTCTGATTAACGGTAAGGTTCCCAGAAGGCTGGCACCGTTTCCTCTTTGGATAGCCAAGCTGACGCGTTGGCGGAAAAAGCTCCTCGCCCGCTGGTCTCCGGAGGTCTCGATCAATTTTGATAACAAGGTGCGAGCAATAAGTTTTTTATTTTGATTTGTATGTTTGTTTGTAAGGTATCTGTGGGCCAAAGTAGCCTGATAATAAAGAATTATTATTAAAGGTATTGTTGCGTCTCTACAAACATTTTCTTACCTGCGAAGTATCGTTGACACAAACTTTAGAAGCTATTATTTCCCGGGTATTAAAAGTACACTCGGGGAGATTATCCCGTCATTCCCAGGGCTCCTGTGTTAGGTATCATTATGATAATTTTATCGGGAAATTTTCGCCTGCATCGCTCAGCTTGCCCATGGGACACATTGCTAGTACGCTCTGCCAACTTCAAGCAATGTCATATGCTATAGTATAATTATATAATATTACTTATGGTTTTTCAAGTAAAAAAAACCCATTGACTGCTGGTTTACCGCTGTGGATGTTTTTAATGGTGCAAGGATTTAGTATAAAATTACTATGTTTTGTTCTTTTGTTATAAAAGATTAAAATGTTGTTTTTTTGCTCGATTATGTTTTATTATTTCTATTGAAAACTACTTTGTTTAGATTTTTTTTATGTTATTGTCTATTATACATTTATTGTTTTTGAAACTATTCTGTCAGGAAAGAAAAATAAATGAGTGTATGTCAGTCGCTTGGTCGCCTATTTTTTCCACTGCAAAATTAAAATTATCGAAATCCTCTACAATTACCCTAAAATAGACAAAAAACAATAACAAAATAAACAATTAATTACAAATTACACATAATTGCTCAGATAATTCTAGGGGTCTGAGAAACCCCACATGGTTTGCGTTGTAACTTTTATTCACGAGGGTTAAATAAATTTTATCACATCGCACACAACAGCAAGGTTCAATCTCATCAAAAGTTTACCCAAAAAAGCGAAACCAAGTTTACCATCAACAAAAACCAGGAATACGGGAAATCCCGTAACAAAATCACATCAAAACAAAACCCAGTGGCAAGTCGTCACGGAATGCAAATTAATACCTTTCCAGCTAGGTCAGTGCGGGTTATGTTTGTCCCTTCTAATCCCATTGCAGCCCTTCTAAGCCGCCATTTTCTTGTGAAACATATAATAGTTTAAGCTTCACCCTTTCACCTTCCTTGTTTGTGAATAGTTTAATGAATGTCATGGTAAAATGGTATCTTCTGTGGGAAGTTAAGAACTTTTTGGTCACGTTTGTAACTGAAAAACACATTATGCATTTCTCCATATAATGAAAACACTGGAGAGTTTTTTTTTTATGTTAAATGGGCTTGCTTTTGACCTTCGCCTGACCCCATGAGGAGTTATGATGAGGCCGAGGATGTAGCACGCTTACCCAGAAAAAGCCTATTCACTCTGGCCTTGAATAAACTTGATACTTTTTAGGGTACCGTATCCAAAGGGTTCCAACACCTTACTATTTACTAAGCCTCCGCTGTACTTCCGTCTGTCAGTGGACTGTATCTCATGAACCGTAATAGGTGTATTATCGCTATAACAACAAATAAAAACACTGAAATAAAATTAAACAAGAAACGTCTTTAATTGGCCGGTTTTTTAAATGTCAAAAAGTTGACATATAGGCGGACAGTCCATCTGAACGTAAGTGAGTCCCGTATTTGCATATTTTTAATACCGATCGTACCAAATTATAGACGGTGTTGCCGACTTCAAAAGCTCTTCCTTCGCCCATATGTGTTACCATAAAAAAGAACCCCTTAAATTATTATTATTATTTATTCAAATGGGCTACTAAGTAAGGAATACAATGATGTGACCCAACAAGTCAGCTGACAAAACTTACCGTGTGTATTTTACCGAGATATTAATGTGCCTGATCGCTCTCTCAAGGTATAGTGAAGAGCTCATTAATCGGGACATCTTGGAGAAATGCTGACCACGGGGAACCTGCAGAGTGGGCGAGTGGTGTGGCTATAAAGCGGGCGATAAACCTTGTTTATTATCACTTTATTGAGGTTTTGTGTGACACGTTGAGGTTAGTGACTTTGCCGTTTGTTTAGTAGAGGTTACTTGTTGTTTTTAACTGACTTCAAAAAAGGAGGAGGTTCTCAATTCGGTTGTATTTTTTTTTTAATGTTTGTTACCTCATAATTTATTAACCGATTTGGAAAATTCTTTTTTATTTGAAAGGGTATACTTCCCGTTTGATCCCATTGTCATCAGATCAGGATTTGATTACTTCTTAGTGTACTTTGAAGTCGGTTTAAGTTTTTTGTAAAACAGTCCAATTATTATCATGAAAAATCTCAATCACGAAGGAGTGAGAGATTGGCATATCTAAAGTTTAAACGAAGAATAAGGGCAATAATCTAATATTTCTATACAGGGTGTTGTTTTGGTCGGCGACAAGCGACCCAGGAGCGGTAGTACAAAATATATATTCCCCGAAAATGGACTTAGTTCCATTAAATACTGTAAATATGTTGAGAAATACCTTATTCAATTTGAAATAAAATTACGGCAAAGTATGGTTACTAGGCACGTGCACAGACTAGAGCTAGGTACAAGCCACCATCGCCCCACCCCTTTACTCCCTCGTACTCCCGTTGAGTATTATGTCTACACTTTAGCTTATTACATGATTTTCAAAATTTTAATTTTTTAATTTTTTTTGTTAAAAAAAAATAAAGTATTTTTTTTAGCACCAGTGTCATTTGTATTATCGACCCTGAGTCGCTTGTCGCTGACCAAAACAACAACCTGTATAATAATGCATTAGAAATACATACAATTAATAAAAATTCATTACATACTACGATACGTTTATCACACATACATGTTAAACGGGCAAGCAGACATGTTTATGAACACAATGTCTGTGTTGGGAGAAAATCGAAAGTGCTTAGTATAATCTAATTTCTTACGAAAATCCACATAAAAGACGTAAATTTCTTGCCACTTTTATAACCCGATTTGGTATTTCAATTTCTTTAATAGTAAATCCGTATGGAAACTCAAAATTATTAGCCAGTGATTTGAACTCCATCATCATCTACCATCACATAGTCCACAGCTTGACAAAGGCCTCTCCATAACTCTCCACTTCCAGTCCAAACAAACTTTATGAGATCGCATCTCCAGAAGTCCAGAGTAAGTCAAAATAAAATACACTACAAAAAAAAAATTTTGCAAGTGACTGTTTTGTAGATCTCTGATCGTGGTTTTTATACTTATATTATGACTGACCTAAAGACGTTAAACGTCTAGAACCGATAACCGGATAGCTTCAGCGTAAACGTTGTTTATGGATTGTCATTAGAATGATTGCTTAACAATTAGTTTGCGTAGTTGCTACCCTTTTCGCTTAGAATGTGTTAATTATACTAATTATTAATTCAGACCTGACTTGCGAAGTCTTATATTTTATTGTGTTAGTAGTAGGCGTTATAAAAAAATATTAGGATTTCTTTGCACGATGACCCTTGATCACAAATACTTACCACAATCTTATCATAGTCACTAAGGTGACATAAACCACTTTATTTATTTTCCACTCATGGTGAAACCGCCACCATCAATCAGCCTGATTCAACCTACCAGAGTGGCCTACCAGTGAAGCCGTGCATGGTTGCAAAATTATGAAAGTCATAACGCGCGCTGTACGTTGGTGGACGAGATGCACAAATGTTGGCCCCGCGTTGGCCCGGCTTGGCTCTGGTAATGCCTAAACTCGAGCGGGGTCGTGTAGCATAAACGCTCTTAAAATGCAATGCAAAGCAAAGCGATTTACCGAAATTTTATCGTTAAGGGGGTCAATCCCATATTTTAGGCCCGTTTTTTTCTTTTTTTTTTATGTCATTAGGTTGACAAACAGGCAGACGGTCCACCTGATGGTAAGTGGTCACCGCCGCCTATGGACATTTGCAATACCAGGGGGATTGCCGATGTGTTGCCGACCTTGAAGAGCTCTTTTTATACCCTTTTTGAAGAACCCCATATCGTAGCGCTGAGGGAAAACCGTAATGGGGAGCTCATTCCACATCCTAATGGTCCGCAGTAGGAACGTCCGGCTGAACCGTTGTGTGGACGATCGAGGCGGCTCGAGGATGTGAGGATGAACTCCACATCGCCGGCGAGCGGTGCGGTGGTAAAAAGGTGATGATGGCACCAGGTCAAAAAGTTCTTGAGAACACTCCCCATTATATAGACGGTAGAATACACAGAGAGAGCCAATGTCTCTCCGACGCTATAAAGAGGAGCTACCATCCAAATTCATGATTCTATGACCAGTGGTTTTATCCCTGCTTTTTTCAAAATTCAAAATCATTTATTCAAATAGACCTTCGCAGGCACTTGTGAAAAGTCTGACTCTAATACTCTAATACCGGTTCGGAAGGTTGCATTTGCTGAGAAGAGCCGGCAATAAACTCAGCAATTACTCTTTTCAAAACAAGCTTAGATTCATTACATAATATTTACATTCTAATCGCACTGACAACAATTGCGTGCCCCGGCGCGGCGGCAAAACTACAAAGTAGACTGAATCTATATTTAATAAGTAAATAAATAAATGGCAAACTTAAGCAGACCAACCCCCACAAGCAGCACCTGTTCACAAGTATGACGCGTGTGGCAGCCATCGCCCTCCTCGCCATATTGGAGGGAAGTGAGCGACCCGTCACACGACGCCGCCGCTTTGATCTCATTATCAATCCGTCAGGCCATGTTATTTTAGATTTGCTTATGTACTTCTCTTCTATCGCTTTTCTAATGGCTGTTACACAAAGTCATCGATAGAATGCTGATGCTCCAATATTGGTTGTATACACTGCGCTTATCTATAAATTAGATATCATCTCTGAAGCTTTGATTGGATTCGTGTTATATAACAAGCTTCAAGAGTTAATGAGATTCTTTACTAGCGACAATGTTGGATAATCAATTTTATTTGCTCCACAATACGATTTATTTTAATGCTTACCTTTGATTAAGTATGATTTCCTCTATTCTGAGTATGATTAGTTTGTTATGACTAAAGGGAAAATATGCTTTCTCTTGAGATTCCGGAAATTTATAATATTACATACATAAAACCCTATTATAAATTAGTACATACATAGTATTTTATATTCATATTTTTGTGTTATATTATTGTAGCTTCGTCGTTCTATTAACCCGTTGGTTCTCGCGAGGGACGCGCGTCCTATTATAACAATTGATGTCATTGTTATATTTTTAACCGCGAGCCAAGCGATTGTTGCATTTATTTTACTGGTAGCCACGAGTGGATCAGAATAGTAGGTATCTATTATATTGGGCTCCAAAAATCTGGATTTATAATAGAAAACATTAGAGTGTAATCAAATCTTTAATCTAAAATCCAAAGATCCATAAGTTGTCTCAACAAAACCAATTTAAAGTTTATCCAAACTTGTTTTAACACCTGTCGCTTAAGAACGCAACTTCAAATCAATTTCCAATTAATCAAGCGTGATCACCTTTTTTACAAAACAAAATATTGGAGCTGTGTTTACATTTGCCCAAATCCGTAAAATTCTGATCTAATCCACTCGGATACTAGGTGAACATTTTATAAAAAGTAAACACATTTTATCACATTGGTTAGCTTGCTATCAAATTACTTCTCGTGGCTTATCATCTTAAGGATACTGGATTTTGAGACGAGTGGGAGTGTCTTTCGCAGGTTGTTTTTGTTTAGGTTAAAAAGATTTTAGGCGCTCAACAACAGGACTAATTTGATTATTTAAACCACGTTAAAATCGTAAAAAATATGTTATACAAAAGTTATTTAGGAAAAAGTTTATAAATATCTTCACTGCCTTTGCTTTAAAGTTCTAGGAAAGTCTGAAATAACCTACTAAATATGCCTTTGATAAGCCCAATATGATGAGGAAAAATCGAAATTTCGACAATACTAAAAGATAATAATATGCTGTACTGAAATATCTTGCAAAAAAAGACACAGGACATGTTCCATTTTGTCTGATACATCACAAGGGTTGTGCAGGTTACAAAGCGGCGTAGAGGTCAGTTCATATTGACTGACTGGGAACGCAGAGATTCCCGAGTTAAAATGCGATGTGTGACAGAATTTCCCCGAATACAGAACGATTGTTGTCAAAGGCATTGGATACAATCGTTTTTAATTTTAATATAAGAAGTAATTATTGTTGCGCGAGTAAATTAGACGATATTTGCGTCATCATACAGCCAGTTCTTGCTTTTTAGGTTATATCACATATCATATCTCTTCTACTGGGGTCGAAGAGATAATAGCTCATTGGTATATGCTATGGCCATGCCATTTGACGATTTGGGTTCAAATCATGCAATGAGCTTGAACTTTCGGAGAAGTAAAAATCTTGAAGGAACCATAGCACGGTGGTAGTCAGCCAGGCGGGCACTTTGTAGTACCCGCCTGGCTGCCTACTACCACCCATTAGTTGAAAATATGTCGACAAGCGTCTACTGATATATTCTCGCTGCACTTGAGAGCTAGTTCCCTTATAGGCTTTGAGTGCTTACCACTATCCAACACATCGTCACTTACCATGATGAGATTGTGACAAACGCAAGCCATTCATACTAATAAAAGGTGATACTTGTGGTTATATGTAAGCCTATCCCAAGCAAATAATATGTAATACTACATAGCTTACTCACGGAAAATATCTGCGGCGTTTGTATTTAGATGATATGAAACACCTTAAGCCGTGTGTGGCGGGTGTACGGACACATCTGTCATATCATTTTATTTCGTGACCCGCCGGACTGCCGCGCAGCACTTTCAAAGCCTTCTTTTCTATCGGATATGCTGAAATACGCCGGAATTATAAATCACTGGCAAAATATGAGTTGTAATAACATTTTCGTCCTGATTCTACCTACATGAATCTAAATTGCTCTGTAAAACTTTTTCCATGAAATACTGTCTGTCTGAGTCAGAATTATACTGGAATTATTTGAAATACCGATGTTCAGGTATACTAAACATAAAAATATATGTGTCGCCTTTATTAGCTTTTAATAAAATAAATTCTGAAAAGTAATTTTAATTCGGAACATTATAATAAATATCTCATTTCAGTTAGTCTCAGGCGCCGAACCCACAGAAAAGAGTTCTAGAGTTCCGCGTTCCGAGTTCTGCATTCCGCGTTGACTGTAAGCTATGTGGGGCCTTTGAAAGTAAAAAAAGTGTATGATGTGCGATCAGTAGCAAATATTGCAGAACTCTAGAACTCTAGACTGCTTGCTGTGTGCACAATAGTCAACACGGAATGCAGAACTCGGAACTCGGAACTCTAGAACCCTCTCTGTGGGATCGGCGCCTTATTATTATTTCACTATGAATGAAATAATAAATGCAATGAAAATCTACCATCAAGTTGAAAATCTGTCGCCAAGCACCTTTCGGTGTGTCCCGACAGCTGCACTTGAGAGCCAGCTCCTTCTAGGCTTTGTGTGCTTACCACCTTCAGCCGCATCATCACTTACCATGGTGAGATTGCGGTCAAACACAAGCCTATAAACAGTAAAAAAAAAAAACAATCATCAAGTAATCAACGATATCAAAATTACTACTCTCTTCGGAAAAAAAAAACATATAAATATTTCCGAAATGTCATGCCTTTAGTTTTCCATATCGCATGAGCTAATTCCCCAATAAGTTTCAGTTTTGGCTTCAAAAGCAGTTTACCTGTATTTCCAAACAAACCAAGTAAATCATAATGACATTATTACACCTGCACAGTAGAAACTACAACTTGCATAATATGAACTAAACAAACACAACGGTGTTGAAACTAACAACCCCACAGCAAAATCAGATTAAAATACACAATTTGTCATGTTCAAACCACGTATTAATCTTTAATCATTTGAAAACGCAATAAAACTAGAAACTAACTGATCAACTGTGGCTATAACCGCCCAGTTTATTACGGCAGTCGCCTCGGGTGCCACAAGTTTGTCTGGCTATTAATTAGTTACTATAACTCTGTTCAGGGAACAGGTAATTTATCTTCGAGATATTGTTTTAGTTTCAGAGGAACAAAATTTTAAAAGATGCAGTCGTCAATCATAGTACAATAAAGATTTACAAGCAGATGTCTGGTTTAGAGTCAGATTGCTCGTTTTTTTGTTTGCTAATATCACTACACAAGTGAACGACTCTATAGGGACTGGACCACAAAATGTTGGATCATGGCTTTTATTTATGGTTGTGAACTAGACAGCCAATTTCTGGGTTTAAACTCTCTAAATGCGTATTCAAAGCCAATCTTTGCAATTTTTCGAGAACGATTTAATAGTTTTTATTACACGATGGAGTCGGTAAACAAGCGTACACCGGATGGCAAGCGGTTACCATAGCAATATGGACGCTTGCAATACACGGGGAATCATTCACGCCTTACCAACCCTTCCCTCCTCCCGAAAGATCACTGGCGAGGCGACCTTATACACGTTCAGGAATACATCATAAAGTTTTCTGCCTGCGGTATAATATTAGGAGGTACTTTCCCGAGTCGAGCTGCTCTTTGAGCGAATAAACGCTACGCTCTACCTCTCTTAAAATAGTAGAATCAATTATTCCGCTCTTGAGTTACTCAGAGCATGCTAATAGCGCAGACCTCTCGTAACTATAAACAAGTTAGATAGTATCTACTAATTAATTGTCTTAGAAACTATACTCTAATTTAGTTTGGAGCCATTGGAAGGGCGTTTAAGTTCAATTTTAGTATGATATGTACCATTAAAACAAATTAGAAACTGATAGTCAGTCACGTCTTCAGATGGACGAACGATCGATAGAGCTGACGATATCTTACTGCCGCTTTCTGTAGGCGATTTATCCTGGGTTTTGCGATTAATGATTGATATTTTCACACTATTAATATGAAATGAAATGTCAAAATCATGGATACATCGAATATCTAAGGGGATGATAGCTCAGTGGTAGTGACGTTGGATACCGAGACGAAGGTCCCGAGTTCGAATCCTACAATGAATAAATTTTCACCCGTACGTTGTTGACATACCGAATATACGGACACAGCGTTTTGCATCCTCATTTATAATGCGGACAGCAAGGGAGTGGAACTTGCTTCCGGCGTCTGTGTTTCCTGACGCTTACAATCTAGGTACTTTCAAGGCCAGAGTGAATAGGTTTCTTCTGGGTAAGCGTGTTTCATCTTAGGCTTCGTCATCGCCCCTTATGGGCGGGTCAGTGGCCAAACGCAAGCGCATTTAATTTAAAAAAAAAATGAGTTTCGGTGAAGGAAAACATCGTAAGGAAACCATAATACGGTGGTAGGGTACTTTGTAGTACCAGCCTGGCTGACTACCACCCTCAAGTTGAAAATTTGTCGCCAAGCACCTATCGGTGTGTTCCGACAGCTGCACTTGAGAGCCAGTTCCTTCTAGGCTATGTGTGCTTTGATATTGATAGGAATTTCTATCGGGGGCAGATTACCTATACTTATACGGCCAGACCCTTTGTCGCCAAGCACCTATCGGTGTGTTCCGACAGCTGCACTTGAGGGCCAGCTTAGTTCCTTCTAGGCTTCGTGTGCTTACCACATTCGGCTGCATCATCACTTACCATGGCGAGATTGCGGTCAAACACAGGCCAATAAACAGTAATATATATACAAAGCGGCAGTTAGAATGCATCCCGTATCTGAGCCTCCAAAAGCTAGCTGGACTGAACTGAAGGCTGGTGCCATGGATTCGGAAAAGAGCAACGCTCATTAGGAAAGGCGTATGTATCAGAGAATATTTGGGACAAAAAAGCCTATATTTTACATAACTCGTGTAAGCCAGGAGAAACCAGTTAGTGATCATGACTTAGCATCAATAATAAAGCTTAGTGCTTTTGTAGCCCACTGCTGATCACGCCCTACTTCTTGGTTTTATGTGAATCGCAACCACTGCTAACCTTGTATCCTTTACAATATCATATAGCTGACCAAACAAATCGTTACCAGACAAAATTTCGACACAAGCTAGTATTACCAAGTTCAAAGTTAAAAATGCATAGATTCGGCCCAAAGGTTTTGGCATTAATCATTTTAAATCATGTCTTTTGAAATCTTCTAGAAAGAGGAATTCAATAGAAATGTTAACTCAAAAAATGCTATTATGCCCTTGAAGAATTTGTTACAAACAAATTCCTTAAAATATAGCGGTGCGTGAGTCCAATATTGTATTTGCAATGCTTAGCTATGCTAGAGATTTAATATAAGTAAAATGGAGAGTACATTTTGTTTCATAATTAGTCAGTATCTAGGTTTTCTAACACAAGCTTATCTTTGCTTAAAAGGAGATTCCAAAAATATATAACCTAAGATAAGTTATTTGAAAATAAATTTATTATTATTACTAAGTAATATCAACAACAGTAAGTATATTTTGTTCAGCAATTGACTACCAACCTATTGATCAGTGCTCAAAGCGGAATAGTTTTGAGGCTCTAAAAATGGGTGCTCTAACGATAATACTTTTTACTTTTTATAATAAAACTGTTGATTTTTATCGATACGTTTTATTAAACACTACAACACTAGAAGCTACAAATCCGTCGGTGCTCAAAAGGGAATGATTTCGAATTTAATTTTTGTTCCCATTTGAGCACCGATCCAAAATATGAATCGGTGCTGAAAAGGGAATAGGATCGGTGCTCAAAAAAACAGTGCGCAAATGGGAATACTTCCTAGATGAGGTCACATGTGTGTACCTACCTCCATTAAGAGTGCGTACCAAGCCAGAAAAATATCGCAATGTTAGATGAAACAAACTTATGTCTAATCTTCGCGTGGAGATGAGATGGAGATAGCGTGTTTCGCGGCACAAAAATGAACGAAGCGCTTCTTATCTAAATAACTCGTAAAGTATAGAATATTTAAAAAAAATCGTTAGTAGCAGCCCTAGGTGATATGTTAGTGATATTATTTATCGAATTTTTGTCTTAATTAGATACACCATGAACGAATAAAACCGAAAATTCATTATTATTAGAGGTAGCTTTGTGATTTTTTTCTATCGAGGAAATTTCATTCCATTATGTTTTTGCTTAGGCAGAACCCTCGCGTATATAATGAAAATACCCATATAAAAATATTTTTTCATTTAAATACTATTTACTTGGGTAAATTTCAATTCTAAGATTGTTATTTTGCTTTATACGCAGCCTTAAACTGTGTTTGTATATCACTACATACATGATGCAATAAATGTTTGAACATCATTTATTTTACCTTATTTATATTCATTTTGGCCTACAGAAAAATTAATGGTAAAATAGACAGCCAAAGAGAACTCGCTTCGCGTTTTCTAGCGTCAGTACTTCGGCAATGCTTTAGTTTTAGCGAATGTGGGTGCTCTAAATTATTCTATACTAGAATGTGGCTGAATTTTGCTTTAAACGTCTAAATGAAGGCTTACTCTCACGTCGCAATTTGTTTTAGTAGCATATGTGATAAGTTTGTAATGGGTATTTATTCAAATCCAGACTTGCATTTTTCATCGAAATGATATTAAAGTATAAAAGTATAAAAATCTTTATTGCATGATAGGGTTACATTACAATCACATAAATGGCTATATTTATAATGACATAATTACATACACGTCAGCATCTGTACTAGTTTGAAAACTGTATCACAGATGCTGACGCCTTCCATAAAGAATGACACATTAGGTATAAATGCTTCAGAACATGTTGATTCTTAGATTTAATGAAATATTTTTTTATTTTAATGGTTATTTCTAAATAAAAATCTTTATTTACAACAAATATGTACAAAATACAATCTATATATAGAAAATTTCCTCAAGCCTGCCGCTGCTTCCGATTAACGGCAGGGTTCCCAGAAGGCTGGCAGCGTTTCCTCTTTGGATAACCAAGCTCTAAATAAATAATTAGTTGCAGTCCTTATACAGTGAAACCTGGTTAAGTGAGACATCAAGGGACCTGCAATATCGTTTCACTTATAGAGGTATTCCACTTACCCAGTGTCTCAGATATACAGGTATAAATAAATATCTGTCTCATTTACAGAGGGTTCCATTAATAGAGGTGAGAATACAGGTTATTTCAGTTATACAGGTGCGATCATTAAATAAAATAACGTGTTATGTATGTAAATGAGTTTAAATAAAAAAAAAATAGTATGTACTTAAAGGTAATCATACAAATGTAATCAACAAAAATATTCAAGCACGTTTTTACACGTAATATGTATGAATATGGAAACAGAATGTATCAATTATAAAAATCTGTCATTTTAGTTTGTCGTTTGGAAGTATCAGCCATCAGATGTTTTGGCACATTAAATTCGGCACAAACTTCTTCGCGTGTCTTCCCACTTTCATAAACGGATATTAACTTCAGCTTTTCACGTAATGATAACGATCGTAGCTTTCGTTTTGGCATTTTACAAATAAACATCTGTATGATAGTAAAGCGAAACTAAGACTGAAGGTAATTGAAGCTCAAAATTACTTACGTACTTGGAATTACGTGTGGGTTTGTGTGTAAACAAACAATGTTATCTCAGTTACAGAGGTTTATGCATATAAAATTTACTCGCTGTCTCAGTTATAGAGGTAACTATGATGATAAATCGAAATAACAAATCCCAGATATAGAGGCTTACCTCGTCCCACTAACAGAGGTAATTCAGTGCCAAAGTGTTGGGACCTCCGCATGAGTTCCAGTTATGGAGGTTTCTCACTTATCCAGGTCCCACTTAACCAAGTTTCACTGTATAATAAAGCAGTGGGGAACCTGAATGGTATTTTACACATTACTTTCACAGACAGACAGGACAGCTCTTAGCGCTCTCTCAAGTCACAGCATAGTTGTTTTACAGGCTCCTCCCCAAGCACAGATCAATAAGATAAGATCGACTGCGCCAAAGAAAAATATACCATTTTAAGAGTCCGCATATCAGCCACAGACCCTATTCCCTAATATATATACACAAATATTTAAAAAACAAACGTTTTTTTAGACTTAAAGCCGGTTTTCATTGGTTTGTCGTCATGCCTTCACTGGGTAAGACTTTACCGATACTAAAATATATGCTCAAAAATTAACGCTCGGTTCTATAATAAACTGGTGTTGATGAACGGATGGTTAATCATAATGAATTTATTATTTAATTCTCTACCTAATTCTAAAGAACTTTGCACAAATAACATACGGGAGTAACAAGCGTGATCCATTTTTGACTTTGTCATCATGCTGTCCAAATTGGGGCGGATCAGGGGCCACGCAAACTAATTTGATACAATAAATAAATACGGGCAAAATTACTCCAATTTTATTATTGAAAGGTTAAAAGAAATAGTTATAAATGGAGTGACACTTCAGTTGATAAATATCGCACTAAAATTGCGAAAGCTAGGAAAGAAAAAATAATTATGCAATACAGTTGTGTGTACCTTTCATTAAAACTAGATTATAAGAAAAATACAAAGCTCGCCGTTTTGCTCGCACCTTGTCATCAAAATTGATCGAGACCTCCGGAGACCAGGAGCTTTTTCCGCCAACGCGTCAGCTTGGCTATCCAAAGAGGAAACGCTGCCAGCCTTCTGGGAACCTTGCAGATAATCGGAAGCAGCGGCAGGCTTGAGGAAATTTTCTATATATAGATTGTATTTTGTACATATTTGTTGTATATAAAGATATAAAAATACATAATAATACGTTTCAATACAACTTAGCATAATAAGTTAAGTTATCCAATAATGAAAGTCCAAACTATCTTCTGGAAGTTAAATCGAACCATACTCTCTCTTACGTTGATAATGTTATTTCTAGCACAGAATGTTAACGCTAGTCCTAACTTAGCATAAGCATAACAGCGGATAAACGTCGCTTGCGTAGTTTAAATATTCATCAAATGGTTTGAGACAGTGGTTCTCAAAATTAACAAAAATGCCCTAACTGGGGCTTTCGAATGAAACCAATGATTGTGGGAGGGATCTTAGGACTTTTATAAATTTTTAGTATCAAAGTATTTTCTATTCCTTATGTGTAAAAACAATCAAATTCGAAAGGAAAGGAAAGGAAATTGGAAAGTATATATAATATTTTTTTATCATACGTAAAAGTCGGCACACAAGCAAACGGCCCTCTGGTGGTAAGTGGTTACCCTAGCCTATATGGATGCATGCAAAACCCAAAGCATTACTCTAGCGTTACCGACCCTTTCCCCGATGAGCTCTGGCAACCTTACTCACGTGCAGGAACATAACATGGCGCGGTCGGTATTCTATAAATAAGGTGTGTGTACTTAACAAATTGGTTTTATGCGAAAAAAAATGTTTTACTCTACCATTCTTAAGTTCTATTTTTATTTGTTAAACAAGCTCAGTCATGAAGCAGTACTTTGGGGCTTCTTTAAAGTTTGACAGCCACTGGCTACACCCATCACGGGATGTTTGAACGACCAAAGTTTTGGTGGAATTCTGGAAAACGACATTAGGCAAGTGCCAGAGGATCCCTGATTTGTAACTTCGCTAAAGTGGGACCGGGGATCGGGAATTAATTGTCTTTTAGGCCAGTTTGGGGACTTTGTTGTGTTCAATCTGATTGAATGTGGTTACCAATTGATTCTTCTCGTTTTCGCTTCATTTGGTTGGGGCGATTTTTAATTATCTGTTTATTTTATTGGCTAGTGAATCATTATTCTCCTTTTTTAGACATCATATTGTGTTATACGTCGCCGTAGGACGGTGTAATCTGTTAAACATCGCAAAGTTTCACAAAATCTTCAAAGAAATACCGAATCTGACTACACTTACTAGTTTTTTACGATACCTAAATATTTTAATAACTGACAAAAATACTCTTAATGTTTTTTTTTTGAACCTTCATTCAAAATTTAATCAAAATATTATGTTTATGTTTACGTGATGCTGTAGAATCAATGTTAAATCATTAAAATGACAGTGCATTTTTCCATTTGCTATTGTTAAAAAAAGTACAGACATAGAATTTAGTTCCACCATCAGTAACTTTATATCTGGATTTTTTAAAGCTAATAGCTCGCTTTAGTGACTTCGGATGCCAAGACGAAGGTACCAGTATCGAATTCTACAATGAGTTTCAGCTTTCTGTGAAGGAAAACATCGTGAGGAAATCATAGCACGATGGTAAGTTACTTTGTAGTTCGGGACGGTCGCCAAGAACCTACCGGTGTGTTCCGACAGCTGCACTTCAGAGTCAGTTCCTTCTAGGCTTTGTGTGCTTACCACCTTCGGCCACATCATCAATTACCACATTGAGATTGCGGCCTGTACACAGTAAAAAAAAAGGTTTTTTATGAGAAGTCGGTCGACTTTATCGCTACTTCCAAAAGCAACTAAATACACTAAGAAATAAATTTTGTTAAATGTATTGAGATACTTCGGCAGTCATTATTAAAATATCATTAATGGTGAATGTTGGTTTATCCCACTTACCATTGATTGATTTCTCTGACCACTTCGTAATTGCTTCTCTTCGTCTTCCGTTACTTCCTTACTAATGTCCTAATCGGCAGGACCCCTGTTGGAATTTGAAAACCAATTAGTGCGTGATGACCTTTGTATAATATAATAGTGAATTAGAGAAGAAACTATCAACCTAGAACACCGTCTTTAGTTTTTGTTGAAACTTAAATTCATATTTTTAGGAAAGCGCCGAACGGGACGACCTCCCACCAGGTGGACCGACGACCTGGTCAGAGTCGCTGGGCGCTGCTGGATGCAAGCGGCCCAGAACCGTTCGAAGTGAAAATCAATGGAGGAAGCCTATGTTTAGCAGTGGACATCCATGGGCTGATATGATGATGATGATATTTTTAGGGGAAGATTGTATTTTAGATATACGGTAAGAAAGATAAGGTTTAACAACCAAATTTGAGAGATATAGTCTTTCCATCTAAGTAATAAGAAGAGAAAAATATAACGTGGCAAAAAAGAAAATACCTTCTCGACAAAGGATTATAATTTCTAATGGTGCTGATTCTGTTTTAAATCGCACTAAACTAATTTTAGTCACACACACCTCTTTCTTACAAACATTATTGAAAAAGGATAGAACATATTTAAAGCTGTCAAATTAGTCTTGAACAAATTTTATAGGACTACATTTCTATGTTATATTATTATGTTCTTTGTTAGAAAGAGACATAGTGAGACTAAGTTAGTTTAGTTGTAAACAACAGAGCAGCACCAATGTATATATTTTGCGCAGTGACCGCATAACTCCAACGACCTTTTAGGAATATTAAACCAACAATTGACCGGCTATTCAAGTCAAGACTTTCTTTCAACTCCAACAAGAAAACAAACAAATAAACTAATAAGTACACCATCCAAATTAGGGTCAAACAGAATCTAGAACTATGGCTAGTCTGTGGAAGAAAAGGGGACAAAAACAAACATTAAAGTGTTTTGGGAAGGGCTCCATTCCTAAGTTTATATCATGGGATGGGGATTAATTAAAATCGGGTGGCTAACATCAAGGGCAGATGTAGCCCGGGATATTTGGACGTGGTCCACGAATTTACAACACCACTGCCGTATTCAAAGCTTGCTCCATAACAGTTCAGCGCTAAATTGCTTGAATAATTTAATATTAGGAAGTCTGCGGGTTGGATGTTATTCGTTTGTACGCAGTTGGTGGTCCTTTGAAACTGGGATTCGAGTTAAGCTAGTTTTGACCGAAACGGTGTTTGAATATGTGCTCTTTTGCTGAGCTCAATTCACAAATTTTTGTGCTAATCTATCAATTTTATTTCAACATTTTGTAACAAGATTTTTTTTGTAAGAGGTTTAACGACTCAAACAAGCATCTACGGCCTGCTTAATGGTAAGCGGTTACCGTAGCCATATAGACGCTTGCAATACACGAAGCATCTCTCACGCGTTACCGACCTTTCCCTGTCCCCAATGACCTCTGACAACCTTACGCGCAGGAACACAACTGTTATTTCTCTGTCTGCAGTCTGCGGTATTCTGTAAGGTGGAGGTACTTCCCCAGTCGAGCTGCTCTTTGAGCGAACAAATGCTATGCTCTACCTCTGTGAAAATGCGTCTATGTCTAGTTATATTTTTCTAAATTAGTATAAACTATGACCGGAAATAAATGACTGCGTAAATAAAAACTGATAAAAAAGGCTCAATAAAAACATCCAAACCGTTTGGATGCGTCAAGCGTTTATTTACCAGAATATTGTCACAAAAGAGTACCCTCGACCATCCCGTCAAAAGTTAACAAATTGAGTTAAACGTTGGAAAAATATTTACGTTTTACCTGTTGCTCGAGTTGTTGGCTGAACATGACAGTTGCGTTTACTATCAAAATATATAAAAAGACAACACAAAAGCGAGACAACCTGACCACTTTATTTGATAAATTGGCCATCTCGCTCTGGATGGAGTTGCTACGGCAAAGGTGCCGACTCCATGGATGCTCGTGGGCTCACAGATGTTCAAATAATCATTAATGGCTTTTAAGTTTCTATTGTCTAAGTAATACTAAGAAACCTAATCCAAAATCCTTTTCTGAATACCGTCCTATATCTATACTCCCTTTCCTATCTAAAGTCCTGGAGCGCCTAATCCACAATCAACTGAGCAATTTTCTGACCAAAAATAATTTGCTAAATCCAATGCAATCCGGTTTTCGTCCTGGCCACAGTACGACTACCGCGCTTATTAAAATTACGGACGATATTCGTCTAGGCATGGACAACGGTGATCTTACTGTGCTGACGCTCTTAGACTTTAGCAATGCTTTCAATACCGTTAACTTCGATATTCTTCTCGCAATATTACGCTCTCTTAACGTATCTCCAACAGTTATTGACTGGTTTCGCAGTTATTTGCATGGGCGTCGGCAACGGGTACGCTTTGAGGAAACATTTTCTTCATGGTGTGACACGTCTGCCGGGGTACCCCAGGGTGGCGTGCTATCCCCTCTCCTTTTCGCTATTTTTATTAATTCTATTTCGGCTCATATTACTTCTCCCTATCATTTGTATGCAGACGATCTTCAAATTTATTGCCATGCCCCTCTTAGCAATCTATCTAGTGCTATAGAAACAACAAATTTAAACCTTTGCCGTATTGCTAAGTGGAGTGAAGCCTACGGTCTTACAATAAATCCACTAAAAACGCAAGTCATAATTTTTGGAAGTGTTCAAAAGATATCTAAAATAAACTGGTCAAATCTACCTTCAGTTAAGTTTAGTGGAACAACTGTTCCTTATAGTAACAGTGTTAAAAACCTAGGTCTAATTATGGATCAATGTTTTACCTGGGGTCCTCAGATAGCGGCCGTTAGTCGCAAGTTATTTGCATCTGCCGGCTCCCTTAGAAGACTCCGCAATTTTTTGCCAACTGCCACTAAGGTTGCGCTTGTGCAGTCTCTTCTGCTCCCTATTTTGGACTACGCTGATGCCTGCTATCTAGATCTCAATGAGGACCAGCTAAATAAACTTGAGCGACTTCAAAACTTCTGCATAAGATTTATATTTGGCTTGCGCAAATATGATCATGTCTCGCAATATCGCGCTAAACTCAAGTGGCTTCCTATACGACTTCGCCGGAATACTCATATATTGTCTCTTCTTTACACTATACTTTTTAGTCCCTCCTCCCCGCGTTATCTTAAGGAACGTTTTGATTTCCTTCAATCACTTAGGTCATCAGAAAATCTCATCTTGAGAATACCATCACACAACACTTCTTTTTATGGTAAATCATTTACCGTCCAAGCAGTTCGCCTCTGGAATGCATTGCCAGTCTCTGTAAGGAGGGCGCCGTCACTCCCTGTTTTTAAAAATCTGTTGAAAAATTTCTACCTCTCGGACTGACTATAATCGATGCTGTAATTGCCATTATTTCCATGAATGTTTATATTTATTTGTCTAGTATGTTATTTATTGTTTCTACTCGGAATTACTTCTACTTATTTTTTTCTTTGTATTTATTAGTAATAATATATATTTTATTAAATCTATGTATTTATTTACATAAAGACTTATATTATTGTATGTACCTATGTATTTTTATTTACCTATTTTTGTTATAAAAGTATACACCACCGTCTAATAACGTTTCTAAATTCCTCTCCATCCTAAGGTTGTCTGGAAGAGATCGCTTTTTAGCGATAAGACCGCCTATTGTACTTACAGTAATTTCCTTAATTGTAAGCATTTATTTTTATACTCTGTTTAAATACTTTTGTACAATAAAGAGTTATCTATCTATCTATCTATCTACTTACGAATCACGCAAAGCTGGAGGCCTGACTGAGTTGGAAAACAAAACGCGGCTCGATTAATTGACGGGCCAGTTGGCGCAGTTGGATAAGATTCCACCTATCGCGGCGCAGGTCGTGGGTTCGATTCCCACACAGGAAATGCATTTGTGTGCATGGACATGTCCGTATGTCTTGAGTCTAGGTGTAATTATGTATATTAAGTATGTATTTACAAACAAAAAGTAGTATATGTATTATATCAGTTATCCGGTTTCCATAGTACAAGCTCTGCTTAGTTTGGGATCAAATGACTGTATGTGAGAAATGTTCAAGGATATTATTTAATTTAAAAAAAAAAAAGTTTGAGGCTTGAATTTTCCGAATACTTTTTTTATCTTCCTACATTTTTAAAATGTCCTTTTTGTCCTACTACTTATCTGTGCTTTAAATGAATCAATTATGCTTTCCCTTGCACAAATGCATATCTTCCAACAAATCTTTAAATATAGAATTTCTTTGAGTGCTTTATAGATATCATAAATATGAATAGCACTCTCAGTTATTACTTTATGAGCTGTGAACTTAACAATTAACTTTTATTTGCTGCAGCGTTTTATTTTGTGCTCACATTAACATATACTTTTCAGCATTACTACAGTTAATATTAACCCAGCTTCCGACCATATTTTAAATGAAATGTTTCTATTTATACAGGTTGTTGTTTTGGTCAGCGACGAGCGACTCAGGGTCGATAATACAACTGATACTGGTGCTAAAAAATATAAAAAGTATTTAATGGAATGAAGTCCATTTTTGGAAAATGTATTTTTTGTACTACCGCTCCTGGGTCGCTTGTCGCTGACCAAAACAACAGTCTGTATATGTATTCTATTTTTAATTGCCATACATAAAGAAAAATGGCGTATGCAATAGATAGTTGATGCATGAATAGTTCACCTATGTCAAACACCCAACACTTTTTTGCAGTGCAAATGTTATGAACTGTTTTTTGTGTTTATCAATGACGTGCAGTAACACTACTCTATACGCTCCTTTATTCGGGTTCCGTACCCAAAGGGTGCCATTAGGACCTTACTAAGCCTCCGCCGTCCCTCCATCCGTTCGTCCGTCTTTCCTGTCTCTCAGTTTGCTGTCATTTTCACAGAATGTTTATTTCTATTGCCTCATCAACCTCATCGCTGCCGCTGCGGAGATCTCGTCAACGAGCTCGGCCACCATGGACTTTCGTACTCTCTAAGTGCTGGTCGAATATCACGACACTCAGCTATTAATGACATTATCCGCAGGGCTCTTGTTGTCGCTAACGTGCCTTCCGTACTGGAACCAGTCGGTATTGCGCGGGGCGATGGCAAGAGACCGGATGGTATGTTTTTGATCCCTTGGAGTGTCGGCAAGTCGCTGGTGTGGGATGCCACATGTGTCGATACACTCGCGCCATCTCACTTACCGGCAACTGGTAAAGCTGCAGGGGCAGCTGCGGCTAGTGCGGAAAATTCAAAATTCAAAAAATACGCATCGATTGGACCCAATTATATTTTTGTACCTTTTGCGGTCGAGACCATGGGACCATGGGGGTCCGAAGCTCGCCGTTTTGCTCGCACCTTGTCATCAAAATTGATCGAGACCTCCGGAGACCAGCGGGCGGGGAGCTTTTTCCGCCAACGCGTCAGCTTGGCTATCCAAAGAGGAAACACTGCCAGCCTTCTGGGAACCCTGCCGTTAATCGGAAGCAGCGGCAGGCTTGAGGATATTTTCTATACATAGATTGTATTTTGTACATATTTATCGTAAATAAATCGATTATGATTTCCAACGAAAAAAATAATAAAAAATATTAAATTGAAGGATGCCTTACAATAAATTGGCGCTTAAACATGATGTAATAAATTAAAACGTAAAAAAAGACAGGTTACTTCCAATTTAAATTGGAACCCTTTGAATTTCACGTGTATATTCAGAATAATACAATCCCGCAGCAATATTAAGCCGTAGCCGCCTCGAGGTTCGATATCACCAAAGCAAACTCATTTGTTTTCGATATCGTTCCTATACCGAGACGACTAAATTCTCTGCACTTCATTCCTATGACGGGAAAATTGTTTGCCTCCCGCTACTGAAAAATAGACATATATGAACATATTGCAATGGTAACATTAAAAACTTTTTTAAGGTATTAAGTAAAATGTCGTGAAATGGTCATCTCTGAAGGCCTATTGCTCTGAAATGAGTTAAGTGAGAAATAAAAAAAAAACTCACACACTGATATCTTCAATCTCATCTTTTAAAAATGTTGTAGGACATTAAATATCTACTATACATTTGAAATGATGCTGTTTTCAACTTTAAGATTTCTACTGCTTCAGATCAGTTTAATTTGATAAAACTCACTAATCTATGCGACTATCGGCGGTATCCGAATTGATGGCATGTGTAAAGTTATAAGGAGGTAATGGGAAGTTCCGATACGTCGCGCCCAATGGCCCGGGATACGTGCATATTCACTGGCTCATAATCTAGTCACTATTACTGTTTAGATACATATACGCACGTATTGAAGTGTAACGAATGATGTTAATACGAAAATGGTTCATTATGATCTCCGATCAAAGGTATAACTAGATTGTAGGTTAGTACTTCAATTTGTCTAAGTTGGGAACAAATTTCGGCAACGCACGAGTGAAACCTCTGGTTGTGTTAATGTTAATATTACAATAAGCTACGGTGACCGCTTGTCATCACGTGAGTCGTAAGTTTGTTTTCAAATCCCACCCCTAAAGAGTGGAGAGGGGCAAAAGGGTGGATCGCGCGTGGGGCAGAAAGTACAAGGTATGAATGAGTGCCTTTATGACACATTACCATCAGTAGTGTGTGCCTTCCTCGCTTGTGGAACATGTCCGGACACCTTTGTAGAATAATTGCTCTATTTGCCTATGAGAGTATTCCGTCAAATATTCGAGCAAAATAATAATTATTGCGCCAGTTAGCGTTGCGTCCGTCCGTGACTTTTATTTAATGTGCCAATAGCAGAACGAGGAACCTTTTGAAGTTATCTTGAGGAGCTGAAATGAAATTAATTGAAAATAAATACAATTGGAAAAATACGATCTATATTGTGTAGAGAAGAGAAATTTACTTAACGAATTACTTCTATCAAAAAATAATTACTACAAGTAGATAGAAGTTCGATAGACGTAGAAACCAGATGTACAAATAGACTTACTTTCACATATAACACTTATTTAAATATAATCATTAATCATATATTTCAAGAGCTATACTTTACAAACTGCATCATTAGTTTGCCGATGATAGGATAGTGGTTTCAATTAATATAAAAAACCAATCTTCAAAATATTTTTCTTAACTGTGTTTAAAAAAAATCTTAATAAATTTCAGAACAGACCTTCTTTATTAAATTGACATAAACATCGAGTACTAAGTCTACAATTTATTAGCCAAAGCTTTTCTAGATCTGTCTGTTTTGTATCTAATTTATGCTAAGGAGGTATCTTTGAGATAAACGAATTGGAAGATTTGTTATTTGAGTCAGTGAAAGCGAAGGATAAAACTTTTAAGGCTGGACACAAAAGTTTATTGCATTATTTAGGCACAAAAACGTGAACTTCATAAATATTCATAGAGCGTGCCCTTTCAGCGCCTTAAATGTCTGGAAAAATATTCAGGTTAGCAGGCTTATACAAAGTATAGAGTGTAAACGAGGCCTTACTTAATGATATTTGATTCCTGCTACATGTAAAAAACACCTGGGTTTTAGAATAGAATATTGTCTAGAGATGCCTCGTGTTCCTCCTGTAATATTTGAGATGCTTAGCTGGTTCCATACTTGAGCCTGTACCATTGTGAGAAATTCTACGAAGAAGTAAAATTTATGCCAGCCGTTACTCCGAACCGGTGGTAAACTCCGTCCGATACTTCATTAAATGTGACCTTCATAAGTGCCCTTCTGGGGCCTAAATTGAATAAATGGCTTTAACTTTGACTTTGACTCAAACTTTCAACTTTCACGTTGACAATATTGCTAGGATTGTTGGATCATCATCAGCCCATATTGTCCTATTGCTGAGCCAGGCTCTCCTTTCACAAAAGAGAATAGCCTAGGAGGCCTCCAACTAGCTTAACGGCTATCAGAATTAAGTGATAGCCGGGCCCAACGTCTTTACCTTATAGGTGCCGTCCAAAGCACAGGAAACGCTGGGGTTAAAAAATTAAGCAATCACCGTTGAGAACTCCTCACGGTTACAGTAGCCACATTTGTTACTTAAAAGTTTCGATTTTCCATAACTTGACATTTGAACAGCGTAGGGGATAAATAAAAAGATATAGCGTGATATCTTTTTGGCAAACGTTCCTTTTTGTTGAATATAATGGATGTCATATTTTAATAAAAATAAAACTATTTTATTTTTCTCAGCAATATAATTTGTTTCTTAACACTTGAATTATATTGTATGTCATGTTCTATTATTATATGGTTTGACAAGGGTATTTGTCTGGCGTATTACAAGCCATGAAAAGACCCCTTGAAACGTGGGATTTATATTGAAACCCCATATGATGTGAGCGACAGACACCATATTATGCGGTAGAATTAATCACCGATCAAAAAATATCTGTGACATGATACCTTTATTTATCTGTAGAATATTGGAATTAGTTATAAAAATATTAAGTTTGGAGGAGTTATTATGAAGTCTATATGGTGTAGCATGATTAAGTTCTTAAGACGGGAATTGGGCTGCGATTATTCCATACAAATGTATTCCCTTTTTTTTCATACAGGTCGTTGTTTTGGTCAGCGACGAGCGACTCAGGGTCGATAATACAAATGATACTGGTGCAAAAAAAAATATAAAAAAAATACTTAATTTTTTTTAAATAATAAAAATTTAAAAATTAAAATTTTGAAAATCATGTAAAAAGCAAAGTGTAGACATAATACTCAACGGGAGTACGAGGGAGTAAAGGGGTGGGGTGATGGTGGCTTGTGCCTAGCTCTAGTCTGTGCACGTGCCTAGTAACCATACTTTGCGGTAATTTTATTTGAAATTGAATAAGGTATTTCTCATCATATTTACAGTATTTAATGGAATTAAGTCCATTTTTGAGGAATATATATTTTATACTACCGCTCCTGGGTCGCTTGTCGCCGACCAAAACAACACCCTGTATAATCAAGTTCTGCTTTGGACACGTCCCTGTTATTTCCTTTATTTCAGCAACTAATTATAAAAGAAATTATGGCCCTCCAAAAATTACAATATATGTCCTATTTTTCCACCGTGATTAAACTACCAGACAAATTCGAAAGGATTTTAACATAAAAGAAACTTATTACTTAAAAAATAATTGAATCGGCTCAGTTTTCGAGGAGAAAAATGGGGAATACGAAACGTGGATTTCGTCAATTTTTTTGTGAATAAATCGGTCTGAGCTGCAGATGTTCCTATCGCACATAGCGCATAGCATTGCGGCATAGCGTGACGGCAATAGTTTCTTCAAATACCTATTTTTCAAATTCCTCGCAGCTAGGAACCCCTCTTAATCGATCGGCAAAGTTAAGCTACCACCGTCGTGGACCTGGATGGGTGACCGCCTAATAGTATTTCAAATCGAGTGTTTCCGTGCTCCGGAAGGCATGTAAAGCCGTTGGTTCCAGTTATCACTTAATCGTGATAGTCGTTTAGCTAGTTGAAAGCCGCCTAGGCGGCTTGAAAAATACCAACAGTAGGTTGACCACTAGCGTAGTGGAGGTAGCTCCACTAATCCGCAATGGGCACGCGTGGTGGAGTATCTGCCTAGTCCCTTTCACTCTCATTTGTGAAAGGAGGTGTGCTCAGCAGTAGGACATTATAGGCTGATGATGATGATGATGAGTCTTCTTTATTGGCACCCTTTATTACCCAAAGCGTGCCAACAAGACCATATTACCCTACTTAGCTTCCGCTATCCGTCCGTACGTCCGTCCGTCTAGTCTGTCAGTGGACTGTATCTCATGAGCCGTAATAGATAGATAGTTGAATTTTTTATAGATTGTGTATTGCTATTGCTGCTATAACAAGCCTGTACAAGAAACGTCTCCAAGGAACCGTGCGGAAGGTGTGCGAGTTCAGCTCGCACTTGGCCGGTTTTATTTATGAATTAAATTAAAACTGACATTTCATGTAACACATAAAACTGTTAGAATTTGCTAGCAAACGAATACGAATATTAAACGATAAATAGCCTCACCTTAAAAACGTCCAGATATCATAACCGATCCTAAAACATTAAAAACAAACATTTTACACCAACCTCTATCAACTCAAAACGCTCATATTCCTAAAAAGCAAATCGACGATGAAAATATTAAGTCGAAATCTCGGTGAGTATGAGATAGGCCCAAAGAATTAGCGGAATGATTATGGCCAGGGTTGGGTGGAAAAAACAAGCCGACTAACTGCCACATTTAAAGCGGAACAAAGGGAAAGAAACCCAACGCGACCGCAAAACGTCAAATTCGGCCATCCCATTCGGGTCATTTAATATTTGCGCGATTGAGGCGGAGTATCGTTGCGTATTAGGCTTATGTTAACTGGGAGACTAAATGCAAGGAACAATTTGATCGTTTTATTTTACTTTTCATAATTTGAGGGTTACTCTCAGGTTGATGTGGACGTTTCAGGTAAGTAATAAAATCAACCCAATCTTTGAATCTCAAACTTATGATTAGGCATTCATTTTATGAAACAATAGATTGGGAACCTATTGTTTTCGCGGGATAAAAAGTATCCCATATGCTAGTTCAGAATATATTCTATCTATGTTTCTAATTTTATCCCAATATATTTAGTAGTTTTTGCGTGTAAGAGTAACAAACATCCATACATGCATCCTCACAAACTTTCGCATTTATTAATATTATATAAAATTTTAATAATATATTACAATATTAATATTATATTAACATATTAATATTAATAAATTAAAATTAATAGTAGAATAAAATATTTTTTTCTTATTAAAAGTACCTACAGAAGAATTATATTGGATAAGGTTTTATGGTATCAGTCATTATATTGTCTGATCCCAACGCAATATAGCGGTCCACCAGTGCAATGCAAGCCTAATGTAAACAGCCCCCCATGAATATGTATCACAGTTCATTTAACGCAGAGTACAGTTTGTAGAATATAATCTCGTTTTATGTTCTGTTACATGGTATATTTTATACCTTATAAATATCATGTTATGGTGGATAATAAAAATATTTGTTTGGCATCGTAAATACTAATACCGTTTAGTTGTTTTTTTATGTTTGTTGCATAGAGAGGAAAGCTTTTATATTGTACATAAAACTACACGTTATCTATAAAACTAAAAATGTTATATCGAAAATACAGTATTTTATGTGTCGCGAACATACGATTAAAATATTAATATAATACAAATTTACTAAAATAAACTATACTTAAATTTAAATAGCAATATTAAGTATTTACTAATAAAAAAATACAATATAAAAATCGGAGGAGACTTTTTTAGCCTATGTTTTTGTACAAATAAATACAATAACAATATAAAATACTTCACACCACAAAGGGATTTATATTTATACACAGCCGAATAGCGACATTATACCCCTTATCCCAACTAGAATAAAATAAGTAGACTATTCATCACAAAGCTTCTGAATAAAAGATTTGTTTAGATCCAATACCCGCCGCCCTAGCTTTTACAACCCCTGTATAATTAATACCGTTTATATTAACAAATTTAATAGGTGTCGAGCCCGTATTAAAATATCAAGCATATCAATGAAAGTCAATTTGGGAGCATAATAGATGAATGTTATAAATAGTTTATGTGACATAATGGCTTCTCAAAAGGAAAACTTATTTTTGTGAGAATCATTTTAGAATATAACATGTTTAGGTAAATTCTTGGGTTTCTAAGACTTAGGCTCAATTTACATTGCCGCAAAATGGAATGGAAGCGAATGAAAACCTTTAATTTTTATGTAATAAATTTAGTTTAATTTGTATTTAGTTTGTCAAACTAAATACGAGCCAAAAAAGAAGTCGCGCGTCTTCCGGGGAATCTGCGCGCATTCTCGAGAATTTACGCTTTATATGTTGTACAATTGACATAAAGTTAATTATGCTATGTAGAATTTCATTGTATGTAGACTTTTCACCAATCACATTTTACAGGTCATCGGGCTACGTATACTGAAGGCTTATTCAAGGTTGAGATCAAAATATCAAAAAGAATTTCGTATAAAATACTACCGTATTTTAAACGAAATTTATTTCTTAAATTTTTTATTGTTAGTATTAAAGATATGTGTTTTCGTATGAAAATATCATGAAAACAATTACAAAATTTCGTAAAACTCTTTTTCATGTTATTACTAAAACCTCCTTAATGTATTTTTAACATTAATAATTGTTTTAATAACCTACAGGACTTTTTGGCGGGAACTGGCAGAGTGACGTTGCGTTTTCATTTTTATTTTCATAAATTTGTGTATTTTGAGTTTTATTGCATATTATCGGTGGTATTTTATCCAATAAAGATCAATCCATGTGCAACAGTGAAGTGAAATATAAGGAATCATGTGTATCGTGCCTTTTCAAGTTGTCTCAAGAAGTCCGTGAAGTTTTAGTACAACCACCATTGTACTAAAACATGACTTTTGTGGACGGTGACTGACTGAGGACTATGTGAAAGTGATTTATTGTGACTAGAACTTATAATATAACTGGAAAACGGCAAAATGCAAAAGCCGTGTGACGCCAACAAAAAAAAAACCTACGTAAGTTCAATTCATACATTATTCACTATACTCTGTACCTGTACGTCACTTCAATAAAGGTGGAACCTGAAATCTTGTTTCCAAACATGGCTGTCCTTTACAAATATTGGTACTTCCGCAATCTGAGGCCCCGTACTTATTGTATTTACATGTTAACTAGGATTCTGACGAAGGTTCACTTCAGATGCTTTGGGAATAACAATTCGGAATACACTATCGGTAATGAAGAAGAGAATCGGTTGATGACGAAGGAGATTGAGAAATACAATAATTGTACTTTTTGACTCAAAATATTGTTTTTTTGTGTAAAAAGCCTAACAACCAGGGGCTCAAGTCTCTATTACAATTGTGTTCCAATTAAATGTGCTGTCAAAATGACAGATTTGTCAGTTTGGTCCGCTTATTCAAAAGCGTCGAAGATCATTATGAATTTGGCAAACAACGCACATTGGCTCAATGACAGGGCTGTAATGGCTACATGTATGAATTCCATTTTTGATTCAAAATAGCATACTTGGCTGTCTAATGACAAAAAATGGAAAGACCATAGAATGCTTAGCAGTAGGTAGAATATACGAGACTGATAAAATAACTTTAAAATTGCCAGTCAGTTACTAAACATATATTTCTTCTAAATCATTGGAAATCTGACCCAACTTGCCAATAATTCTACTAGGTGTGATATATTCACAGACATGAATCTAAATAGATAACGTAAGTCCCTCCATCCGAATTAAACCCAAGCGATAACTTTTTTATACCTACCATAATGTCACAAGATTGATTTAGTTAGGCTGGGATTCGATTTTTAACGTGAAAATGAAGCTGTCCTATTCGTCAGCTACACATGGGATATGTTTAGCTACATATCTCTAGTGGAAATGCGGTGTTATGCGAGTTCCCTGTCCGCGAGAAACAGTTTCAAAAGAAGAACATTGTGCCCCATTTTTGCGTAGATTTTAACACGCGAAGTACACTCGCGGCATCTATTTAGATGAATATCTGTGGATATAATCAAGAGTTCATAAAGACAAACGTCTTTAGTATTCATATCCCATTGTCTCAATTCTAGAACAAAATGATTTTATTAAAAAAAAGTCTGAAGAGAATTAGCAAAAGTTGATGGTACATAATTGTCTTCATTATTTCCTCTGAATCCGAAATTATCCTGAATTTTGGTCTTCGAAGTTTTAGGCGTTAGTTACAAAACTGGGTTAAAGGCGAAGCTTAAAATTATTTTACGATTATTGAAATAATCTGGGTAGAGTCAGCTCCACCCGGATTAATTAATAGTTGGGGTGCGTAATTAATTGTCAGACACACATTTTAACTCATATTATGTGGGTGCCAAAATACCCTATTTGCTATTGAGTGTTAATAATTATATATATATATTTTACTGTGTATGACCACAATCTATACTCTATATCTCACCATGGTAAGTGATGATGTCGCCGAAGGTGGTAAGCACACAAAGCCTAGAACGAACTGACTCTCAAGTGCAGCTTTCGGAACACACCGATAGGTGCTTCGCGACAGATTTTCAACGTTTAGCTTCACCGAAAACTCAAGCTGATTGTAGGATTCCAACCCGAGACTTTTGTCTCGATATCCGACGTCAATACCATTGAGCTAAAATGTGCCCGAAATTTTGAGTAATTTCTCTTCTAGGCTTTGTGTATTTATTAATTATCCATTAACACCACTAAAAAAGCCAATATTAAGTATCTCATAAAACTGAAAACTAGCATAAAAAATTATCATATTATCATTATCATAGAATAAAAAAAAACTAAATACTAATATTCATAATAATGTAGACATGCCATGTCTGGGCTCATCAATTGGTAAACGGCTTATTTACGGCCAGGATTAGGTCATCAATAGCTCAGAGTAAATAAATACTACGTCAATATTGTGTGTTAGCCATGTCGTGTTTGGACTCGATTGGTTACTTTGCAATTCTATTTTTATAAGTATATCTTTTTTATGTACAAAATACAATCTATATATAGAAAATTTCCTCAAGCCTGCCGCTGATTCCGATTAACGGCAGGGTTTCCAGAAGGAATTCTATTTGAGTTCTATTTACAAATTGTTTTAACTTTTACTTGATGCCGCAGTGTGAATGATTTTAAATGTGAAGCAATGTTAAGGTTCCATTTATAAAAAGCCTTTTGTCTAGTGCTTGATGCTACAGCCAGGACCTTTCCACTATAGAGTTAGTAACTGCATAAAATAAAATAAAAGTATAAAATAGACAACAATTCTAATTTCAAAATAGCCTTTGGTTTCTAAAAAAATATTTAAATGTAATAAAAAAGAATACAATAAAGGTTGACTTTCAAACTTCGAAGCCACGATTTTTTCCTTTACTTATTATACAGCCGAGCTCGAGGTATTACGTGACGTCATATCGGATTTACTTTGTCTCGCGGCTTTGCTTGCGTGTCTTGCTTTATTACAGGATTCGTGCACACCCATTGTGTTAGAATAAAGACTTCGCAAGCCATTTTCGTCGCTTTCTTTATATACTGAACGAAATGAGATTCAGTTATTGCACGAATAAAATTGTTAGTGTAAAATATTGCTTGCAGAGATAACCGAGAAAGTTTTTCATGACAATCAGATACTTTGCAGTAAAGTTGTTTACGCCATATTGCTGGGGTTGTGTATGCTTATTAGGTTCTCGTATATTGGTATGGAATATTTTTCGGAGATAGGGTATTTCAAGAAATGCAGGGCTATATAGTTTAAGGGACTTTTAGTGTCTATACCTTTTTTTTTCTTTTTACTGTGTATAGGCGTGTGTTTGACCACGATCTCACCATGGTAAGTGATGATGTAGCCAAAGGTGGTAAGCACACAAAGTCTAGACGGAACTGGCTCTCACGTGCAGCTGTCGGAATACACCGATAGGAGGCCAGATGGATACTACCAAGTTCCAAAAACTCAAGCTCATTGTAGGATTCGAACTCGGGACCTTCGTCTCGGCATCCGACTTCACTACCACTGAGTTTTTTAAACAATCTATTACATAGAAAAATTCCTCTAGGTTTCAGCTGCTGCAATCATCGCATGTGAGGTTCCCAGCACGCTGGCAGCAGTTCCTCTTTGGATGGCCAAGCTAATGCATATAGATAAGATAGCGAGAATGGCGGAAAATGTTCCCCACACGCCCGCGCCGGTCTCCCGAGACTTTTTTATCTAACTACTCAACCAATCATCAACTTGAACTTAATCCTAATTTACGTAGTTCTTAAACAAGCATACGGCCCGCCTGATAGTAAGCGAGGCACGAGGCATCTCACGAGTTACCGAACCTTTTCCCCCCTACCCAGTGAGCTCTGGCTCGCTTACTCACGCGCAGGAACACAACATAAAGTTATTTGGCTGCGGTATTCTGTAAGCTGGAGGCACTTCCCCAGTCGAGCTGCTCTTTGAAACGTTCTACCTCTTTTATGTGTATTTTACAACGAACTACTCAATACAATGTTAGCGTAGGTATTAATTTTAGCAATACCAGATGAATTGTCAAAGATGCCGACCTTTAAGTGCAACTGCCGAAGCATACTGTAGATGCTAAGCGATAGATTTTTAGCTGGAGGTAGCCAGCTAGCCGAGTACTACAAGTACTACTACCGTGCTATAGTTTTGTAGGTTTTATGGCCTTTGTAGATTATAACCCGTGATGACCATATTCAACATCAATATCACTGAGCTATACAAATTAAAGAAATATTACTTTTATGTAACTTTTCATGATTACTAGCTGTCCTCTCCGGTTTTACCCATAGTCCCGGGATAAAATCTCTTATGTCCTTCTCTATACCATAGGCTATCTGCATGCCAAATTTCATGATGATCCGTTGAGTAGTTACATCGTGAAAGCCTAACAAGTAAGGATATACAGAAATAATGAGGGACTATGAAATCTACAATGTGGGTTCGATTACCACCCAGGACATGCATGTGTGTGCATGCACATGTTTGTATGTCCTGAGTCTGGGTGTAATTATATAGATTAAGACAAATAATTGGACTGTTTTACAAAAACCTTAAACCGACTTCAAAGTACACTAAGAAGTAATCAAATCCTGATCTGATGACAATGGGACCAAACGGGAAGCGTACCCTTTCAAATAAAAAAATAATTTTCCAAATCGGTTAATAAATGACGGAGTTATGAGGTAACAAACATAAAAAAAAAAAAAAATACATTCGAATTGAGAACCTCCTCCTTTTTTTGAAGTCGGTTAAAAAGTAGTAAGTACTTTTTTTTTTTTTTTTTTTTTTTTTTTTTTTTTTTTTTTTTTTTTTTTTTTTTTTTTTAATTTTATTGGGTAGTGTGGTGCAGTTTTTGTTTACCGACCGACCATAGATTATATATCGTGGCGCGGCGTGCGGCGGCTGGTCGGCTCGCACTTTCTCTTTGAGGACTGTCTGGCGACCGTCTATAGGTAAAAGGTACTACCTACCTATTTTAATCTGTCTGACCAATTAGTCGCCGCGTAGCTATATTTTTGTATATATTTGTATGTGTATGTTTCAAATGTTATCAATTTTATTTTTTTTATTTTTACATAATCTTAGTTTTTATTTTCAATTGTTAATTGTTTGTACTGTGTCGCTGTATGTTCGTGATGTCACGGACGTGGGCCTCGACTGAAAACCAGCGCGAGGGTTAGTTTTTCTTACTAACCTAAGCACATTGCTGAGTCGAGACCTATTCCTGGCATCACGCAACATTGCATTTTTGTGTAGTTTTTATTATTTGTTCTGTTTTTATATTTTTTATTTTTGTCATTAATGTAATGTTGTGTGTTGTCCTGAATAAATCCTTTTCTTTCTTTCTTTCTTTCTTTCTTACTTATATGTATTATATCAGTTGTTTGGTTTCCATAGTACAAGCTCTGCTTAGTTTGGGATCAGATGACCGTCCCAGGATATTTATTTATTTATTTTATTATTTATTTACAAACATGAAAGTTTCCTGATTGGTTTCTTATAGCACCCGGGCTAATAAAGGGTTTGTCGAAATTCAACCCGCAATAGGGATACGTGCTCGCTGAAAGGCGTGAAATCGTGGGGCAGACTGGTCAATGATAAAGCTAAATACATTAACATGACCAAACCCTTAGAATTCCCAAAAAAAACGGATCCCATAAAATGATATGCAAAGTTCATCCACCCAAAACAAAGTGGTCTATACAAAAAAAATGCTTCACTCCATTCCCTCAAAAGGTTAGTCCCGCACATATACAGGTTATTTGAGGTGGCGCCGTAACGACTGTTGGTGCGTTGCGTCCCGGTAAATTACTCGGAAATCCAATGGAGATAACCCCATACAGCGTAGAGGCGAGGAAAACCCGTCGGCAAATTCAAAGCCGTACGTGTGACGTAAATATAGGTATATAGTATATTGAAATTCGTACCGAAATGATACCCGGTTCTGCCTTATAAACCGGTATGTGTATTGAAAATGTGTAGTTGAATTTTCTCTGCGAAATTGGAACTTCTGGCTTACTGGACTTGGAATTTTCTTTTTAAAAGCAACAATGAAGCTTAATGGTTGTGCGTGGGAGCTTCGTAGTTGAGCTTGCAAAGCTTCCGTGGCTATGTAGCTCGTGGCAAAATTAAATATACGACTGTGTTTCAGAGAAGTATCTACTGGCTGGAAATTTCCAGTGATTCTTTGTAAAAATGTAGTTTTTTTATTCTTGTAAGATAATGCTTAGAGCCTGCCTGATAGCAATTACCGTAGTTTATAGACACTTTGTCCCACACTAAATTGAAAAAAAAAAATGCAGTCGACAGTCGAACTAAATTCTTAGATGCCAGCAACTTACTTTAAAAAACGTAATGACAAGAATAGGCCGAAGAGATTGGATAAAGGATAAAATTGAATAAAGAATTATCTCAATTCATTCACAGATTACAAAACCTAATTCTGAGCTAAAATAAATAGAGCTCTTTGATCTAAAATTCAAATGCAAGAAGTCGGGCATCGAATATTCCTTTGAACGTTGAATTGCGAATGAAAAAATAGTAAGCTATTTGGTGGAATCTAACAGATTTATTTTATTTATAAAACTATTGCTCAAACTCAAATAAAATAAAATCTGTTCATGCAGGTTATTTTATTGGAAAAGCACACAGACGCCATCTTAAAAAAACAGTATGGAAAAATGTTTGGGTTGCTAATTAAAACAGATAAAATAATTTCCTTTAATTTTTTCCTGTTCTGCTTGCAATTTGTTAACAAAAATTAAATTAAAATGTGAGAGAAAAATTAAAACATAAATCGTAATAAGAAAAGGTGATATTATCCTTGTAACACCTGATGTTTTATTTTCCGAAATAACCGTTTTTGTGGAGTTTTATAATAGGTACCTATCTATATTTAAATACGTCAAAATATTTTTAATTTTTTATACCACTAAGTTGACAAACAAGCACATGGCCCGCCTGATGGTAAGCAGTTACCGTAGCCTATGGACGCTTGCAACACCAGGGGCATCACTCGCGCGTTGCCGACCCTGAAGAAATCTTTTCACACCCTTTTTGAAGAACCCCATGCTGTACTCTATATAAATATTGTTTGTACACCAGCTTTTTCAGCATATAAGTCACGCGCACGAAGGAGAGTGAAATTAGTTTTTTCAAACCTAATAATTTCAACTACTTGTTGAACCATGTATGTTTTATTCTGATTATTTCAAGAATAACAGTATTTTAAGGGGATCCCTTAAATCTACACAAGCATATTTACTAATTAAAACAAGCTTCACTACTCATTTCCCTTCGGTTACAGTGCATAACCTAAATCTTACCTCAAAAAATACCTAGACTGTGAAATCCGCAATAAAATCCGCGCAATCACTGCGCGTCGATCGAGTTGTATAATGGACAGTAAGAGAAACTTTGCGTTTTATAATTTAGGTTAAGGAAGAGAGTATTTTAAGTGTTAAGGTTTAATGTCGAATTCCAAATAACAGGTGTAAAGTAACTTTTCTTCTTACCCTCTCCATTACCTTTCGTAACTTCTTACTCCCCCTGGCCCACCTGCGTAACAAAATGCAAAATTAAATCAATTGCAATGCTGAAGTTCAAGAAACGGGTGGACGAGGCTTTCTGCGACTGACGACCTTGCATACAGATTTTGGGGGCTCGTAATTTTGTTCTTTGAGTGTTAACTACTCTCATAAGTGCTTTATCAGGGCCTAAATTGAATAAATACTTTTTGAATTTGAATTTGAAATAGTCTTCATTTAGGCGCCGATCCCACAGAGAAGAGTTCTAGAGTTCTGCGTTCCGAATTCTGCATTCCGCGTTGACTGTAAGCTATGTGGGGCCTTTGAAAGTAAAAAAAGTGTATGATGTGCGATCAGTAGCGAATATTGCAGAACTCTAGACTGCTTACGGTGTGCACAATAGTCAACACGGAATGCAGAACTCGGAACTCAGAACTCTAGAACTCTCTCTGTGGGATCGGCCCTTAATATTACTGTTTTTGTTCCTACTATTTAATTATTTTTCCGGGACTATAAAAAGCCTATGTTTTTCCATGCCTTAGGTTGTTTTTTTTACATGAGGTAACATACAAAACACACTTTCGCAATTTATAATATTAGTAGAATAGGATAAGAATTTAGGGATATATCTATGGCGCCGATCCCACGGCACAGTTCTGCGTTCAGAGTTCAATGCGCGTTCTCCTTGATCGTCGCGGTCGCAGAGTGCAATGATCACAAGTGCATAGGATATCAGTGATCGCGGAACGCAGAACTCTGACCGCAGAACTCTAGACCGCTCACTGTGGAATCGGTGCCCAATGGAAAATCATTGAAAACTTACGTTGATTTAAATTCCAAGTAATGTTCATTACTAACAGCATCTTTTAGTGACTGTATTTCTTCAGTATTCAGTACAAAAATACTTTATAAAGAAAAAAGGTCTCCAAAATAATACGGAACTCTCCAACAACAAGTCCTCTTACACTTAGCCGGTTTCCATTTTTATTACATCCCGTGGCGGCAGACCGCGTCAAGGCTGATTACGTAATTTGCGACCGCGACTAATTGCACGATTTTCATTTTAACTGCGAACGTCACTCGACACCCGCCACTTCCCGTGCTAATCTGTGTCCCACCTGGTTAATTTGCAAAGATGATTATTGTGACAACAAATTCTTATTAATAATGTTGGTGACTAGTGGGCACTTTGCACTCTACAGATTTTGTGTAGTATGTAAAAAACTACTACGGACTATGCAGTTGGGTATATTGCTTGGTTTTAAGAAGAGTGAGGAATATTTTTTAGTATTGATATACTAAAGCGCTCGTAGTGTAGCATGATTAGTCGATCTAATCGATCGGCAAAGCTAAGCTACCACCGTCGTGGTCGGTACCTGGATGAGTGACCGCCTATTGGTATTTCAAATCGAGCGTTTCCGTGGTCCCGGTTATCACTTAATTGTGATAGTCGTTAAGCTAGTTGGATGCCTGCTAGGCGGCTTGAAAATATCCAACAGTAGGTTGACCACTAGCCTACCTCTACCGATCCGCAGTGGGCACGCGTGGTGGAGTATCTGCCCATTCCCTTTCACCCTAATTTGTGAAAGGAGGCCTGTGCTCAGTAGTTGGACATTATAGGCTGATTAAAAATATTACTATTCGATGACATTCACATGTTCGATTATTGTTTTATTATATTTTTAGACCTCATTTCGGAGATTATTAAAAGCAAGAATAACATGCAAAAGTAAAATGACGTCTCATAAATAATGTAACGCAGATTGCGTACGTGCCTCACTTACAAGGGGAGCTGTGACGTTATGTTGGCGCTTACGTCTATTTAGAATCAAAAATCTATCTGACAATATATGAAAAATATGGGTATCGTATATTATATATAATAAATAGATTTTCACAAAAAAAACCGCCTTCAAAGTACTACACTAAAAAGTATGAAATAACTCTAATCTGACACCATTTTGAATTTGTCACTGACCGAGGATTTGCATATCATTAATAAATTGTGTATGCTTCAATCGCGATGTCCATGGTCAGATCATGATAAAACGTATATGGAACTGCCTCGGTATCTACCGTGACATAACACAGTTTAAACCATCAAAATCGCATGAGCCTTTTACGAGTAATCGGTGAACATATATTTAAAAACACATACGCGTCGAACATGTTCTATGTTCCTCCTACTTTTTTTATGTCGGTTGTCAATTTTGCTAGGAACCATCGAATTAAGAACCTATACTTTCAAACGCCCACTACACTGTAAGCATTTCCTTTAGGCCATTGCCTTACCAGGTGTAGAAGGCCGATATCTCCTAATTTCCAAGACAAGGCCGTTCACAACTGCCATCGTTTAATATTTCGCATTTTGATAAAAGCGCTCTTCGCTAATAAAGACAATTAAGTTAATTGTCCCGTAACTTGAGCGACACTTAGGTGCCACTTTAACAGTAAACGTATTACCTTACGTAGACATTACTCTGTGTATGTATGCCAACTTTATGGCCCAAAATCCATTAGGACTATTTGCGTAGGAGAGCATGTGATGTTATGGGAGAGCCTCGTTGGAAGGTAATATTTTTTTACCGGAACGTCAGCATAAAGGTTTTAAAAAGTTGTGATGAACATGCTTCTGAAAATATAACACTGTATACGTGTCATGGAATAATGAATGCATAGTTGTAACCTTTTCAATTTCTGTGGAGACGTCTTCACAAAAATTAAATTATTAAAAGAAACAAAAAACCCGACTGCGTAAAACATAAATTAACTGAAAAGAGAAAAACAAGCTCTTAAATCTATAGAATTTTGAATATAACTTGAATTTTATGAGGTATTGCAATCGGGGACAACCAATAACCTAAGTATGTATTTTTTTGTAATATTTGTTTATCCCCGACTGCAATACCTTATAAAATTCAAGTTATATTAAAAATTCTATAGATTTAAGAGCTTGTTTTTCTCTTTTCGGTTAATTTATGTTTTACGCAGTCGGGTTTTTTGTTTCTTTTAATAATTTAATTTATTTCAGACTTTTTAGTTTTATACAGAAAGAGTTGTATGTATTAGTAAGTAAATGAGCGGTACGGTAAAGGAACGCTAACAACCATCGCAACTCTGTGATTTACGTATGGTAACGGCTCAGTACCTAGTGTCCTTGCATTGAACGTGGTTTTTTGCAGTTTACGTCAAAACGGTAGCACAAAAGTATTACAATATATACATATATGGAATGGTCTATTTACAAGCTTTCATTTGATACCCATATTGTTATAATAACGAAACTTTTATTTTTAATACCCCCCCTATTTTTTTATTCTTAGGCGCCATATAAAAATAATATACCCTATGACACTCCCCCAGTCAAGACGAATCTAACGACACCTCATATGCTTAAATCCATCAAGCCGTTTAGGCTGCAGAGCGGCACAAAGAAATAGACATACATACATACATACACTCGAAAAACATAACCCTCCTTCCGGGTCAGTCGGGTAAAAAGCTAGAGGTTTTCAATTCGATACATCTTCATTTTACAGTCGACCCATTTACAGATTTATTTACTTTTTAAATGGATTAACAAAATATGAAAAAGGAGGTTTTTGAAGCGAAAACTTCTTTAGCGGCGTTGTGCACTTTTTGGGATGGGTAAAAAATGTTAAACTTGCGTCAGATGTCACGTGACCCTGATCAAAAATTCGTAAGACGGAAGGAGAGTAGTTGCAAATTAGAATGTATTTATACTGGGGTTATGTTCAAATTCTTATAATATTCTCTAGCTAGCCGGACCATTTTTGTTCCCATTTTAAGTTAATAAAAAAAATCTTATTCAAAAGTATTATAAGTACATGTATCTTGAACTAGCTTTCCCTTGTATAAAAACACTATGTGAAAAATTTCTAGTTTCAAAAATGCACAACGTTAATATTCAAGTTTTCACTTCTGCCGGCACTCCCGGCGTATAACCCGTTGTTTTTTTTTATTTTTTTTTCCAAAAGGTTTTAAATGATACCTTCAATTTGCGGAGCAGCACCTTTAGGTGTATTACAGCAGCCAAACTTTCTTATATGCTATATACCTACCTTCGGCCTACAACACTTACCACGATGAAATTGTCAAACACAGATCATATCATCATCTACCTCTACTGTTCCAGCATTCACTCCTTTCTTTCTCCATCATCTCCATTTGTCAAACACAAGTCTATTAGATAGTGGCCCTGATTCTGTTGTTCACAACTAAACTAATTTTAATGTCACTATGTCTCTTTCTAACAAAGAACATAAGAAAAGGATGTAACAAATTTAGTCCTGTCAAATTAATCCAAAGCTTGTTTTCAATATAAATTTAGTCGCCATCTATCGCGGTTACGCCTAAATACACGCAAAATAAGACAGCAAAGATTAATTTGACAACTTAAAATATGTTCTATCCTTTTTCAATAATATTCGTAAGAAAGAGATGAGATGTGACTAAAATTAGTTTAGTGCGAATTACAACAGAATCGGCACCAGTACCTACAAAAAATTAAACAGACTTTGGAAAATATTCTAAAGTAACACACATAACTCAATTTGGAACCATGTTGGTATACTTATTTAGATCAAAACTTCAAAACAATCATTTCTAATGATTTTCAATTCCCAATTCCCCAATAAATTACACCATATCAAACCTTAAAAGAACATAAATCAAAGTAATGCATTCATCAAAGAGTGAACCTTTTAATTCCACGCACGGGACTCTTAATGCCCTCCCCAGGGTTTGACCTCCATCTTGCCCCGGATTACATCGGGCCACGGTAATTGACTGCAGGGATTAATACGGATCCCGGATATCGGTATAATAATGATTGGTTGTATAATATCTTTTTGAAAACCATGTTTATTGATGGTATTTTAATGGTTTGGTTTTGTAAGTATTACACATATACAATTTTTTTTTAAATCACACTGATATTGTAAACTAGTTGCCCTCCGCGGATTTACCCGCGTTTCCAGGTTAAAAAGTCCTGTGTCGTTCTCCATACCATAAGCTATCTGCATGCCAAATTTCATCGTGATCGGTTATATAGTTAAGTCGTGAAAGCGTAATGAACAAACAAGTAAGTAAGTTGTTGCCGGTTCAATCACGCATCAACGGCTGAATGGATTTGGATGAAATTTGGCGCATAGATAGAATACATTAGGTCCCTTTCGAACGCTGTTGAAACCACGTGACGGAGACTAGTATATAATAATAAAATCTTGCTTTTTAACTGTAATCTAATATAAAAAAAAAGAAATTACTGATATGAGTATAAGGTTAGGTAGAGGTACGAAATAGTTCGTTTAGGCCGGCCGCATATTATAAGAAATTTTCTGTCAGAAAATTTCGGACGCCCGCCGGAAGGCACGTTGCTCATACATTTTGTTCTAGACCCCGCATACTATCCGAATTCTGACGTGTCTGACGTCCGCTTCGGATGAGCACCGGATGCAAACCATCGGACGTCCGAATTTTTTCTGATCAGAATGTCGGATGTCGCGCTCGCCACAAATTTTTTACTACCCCGCACATCTATCCGAAATTCGCATCAGTTGTCGAGTGGACGCCGTGTGGTATGCACGCGTTCATTCTGTATGGCGAGATAAGATGATGATTTTTAAATGATTTCTTCACAAGGAAGTGCACGTCCTCTTTTTTTTCGCTTGTCTTTTAAGAACGATCTAACAGACATTCGATAGAAATTTGTTTTTTTTTATAATTAATGGGTTTGCGCTTGACCGCAATCCCGCCTGCGATGGTAAGCGAAGATGTAGCCTAGGGTGGACCCCGCGTACCCATAAGATGCCTTTTCACTCTGGCCTTGAATACACCCATGTTATAATTGTCTGGAAACACGTTGTCCGGGAGAGCATTCCACAACTTGAATTATATATTTAAATTATTTATTACATTACTAGTTGCGCCCCGCGGTTTCACCCGCGTACCCAAGGGATATCCTAACCTAACCTACCCTACCGTTAAGTTTGACGGGCCAGTTGGCGCAGTTGGTTAAGATTCCACCTATCGCGCTGCAGGTCGTGGGTTCGATTCCCACACAGGACATGCATTTGTGTGCATGAACATATCTGTATGTCCTGAGTCCTTTTATGTACGACTTTCTACGAATTATTAGAAAACATTTAAAGAAAAGATGAATGAAATCGGTACCTAAAGCCGTTCTCAAGTTATAGCGTGACCAGAAGAAATTGGGGTTCATTTTTATATACCCCTTGGCTTTTTTATTCGTCTTAGAAACGCAGGCCACATAATGTACCCATTGAATAGGTACTAATCATTGAAAGAAAATATTTTTTTTTTGTACATTTGTATATAAAACAAATATTATTCATTATGCCGCATAACGTAGTTTTGAATACCCTGTTATGAGCGCAGTCTACTCGGGTTGGTATTTTCTACCATTTTATACGTAAACTTTAATTATTAACTCGATTTTTCATAATTCTAATGATTTTTTATATATTTTTTATTTATACAAATGATCAAATTTTATTTATGAATGATTAGTACCTATTTATTGGGTACATTAAGTGGGCTGCGTTTCTAACACGAATAAAAGGTCACGGAGCATAATAGATTATACCAGCTATCGTGACGGCCAGTCGCGAACTAAGCTCAAACTGGCCGGAGCGAAATTTCTGATAGGTGTGCGGAGTGGTTCTGGATTTATAGTATGCGGCCGCCCTTAGTGTGCATATACCATGAAACTGTTACAAATGATAAATGTTTACATACTTATAACTGTTTTTCTTACCCATGTGTAATGCATACTCTGAAATGATTTTTATTGTACGTCTGTGGAAATGACATATGCATATATTTGGAGACACTTATTACCTTCTATTGAGCTATTATTACTATGAAGTAATATGCTTACTGCGATGAAATCAGTAAAAATGTCGGATCCGCTAAAAAAACGTTTAAATTGCTCACAGAACCTTTCTCAAAGGAAACCTAACAGCATAATCATTGTTTTTGCTGCGGACAAATTACTGGCAAAAGCCAGCGAGATTGATGTCGCCCGCCTGCCTCACTGCTAATTATGTAACTTCGAAATTTGCAGGAAGAATTGTTTAATTTTAGTCTTTGAATTTAAAATATTTATTATTATACATTTGTAAAATAAAATAAATAAATATCCCGGGACATTCCTCACACACGGTCATCTGATCTCAAACCTAGCAGAGCTTGTACACACGGCTACACATCAAGCTATACAATTCCACTGTACTCTGATCTCGCATTGTATAGGATTTCCGTACAATGAGAGGTCAGCTTGTATTGGAAATGTAGAGCTTTATATGTAGCCGTGCGTACTACTACTTTTTGTTTGTAAATATATGCTTAATATACGTAATTACATACAGACTCAGACATGTTCATGCACACACATGCATGTCTTGTGTGGGAATACTGCTTCCAAATGAAAGCAATATTTGTAATTATGGCCCTTACGGGATAGACAGAGAATATAATTAGGTTAAATTTTATAATTATTTAACACTTTCTAGTGTAGGGCTTTTTAAAGCGTGTTTTTTTTTTAAACTGCAATATATTTTCAATTTTTTAGTCAACATAAATTATTCATACCATTTTATTATGCTACTTATACCATTTTTTCACCATACATGGTCAAAGTTCATCTCACAACAATTCCAACAACCCCAAACATGGCTATGATACGATGCTCCACTATAGAGTTCCAGTGCTTACCCTCCTACTCCATCATCAGACCCTGAAAACCATACATGGTCAAAGTTCATCTCACGACAATTCCAACAACCCCAAACACGGGTAGGATACGACGCTCCAATCTCACGAGAATTCCAACAAGCCCAAACACGGCTAGGAAACGTTGCTCCGTTATAGAGTTCCAGTGCCTACCTTCCGGATCCATCATCAGATCAGCTCGATGGTACCAAATTATTGTATTGTCATCGGTACTTGATAAGTGTGCAAAATTTCAGTTTAATCTGACGATTGGAAGTCGATGAAAATTACGTTTGAAGATTCCATTGCATACAATACATACAGGTGAAGCTAATAAAAGCGTGTTAAAAAGAGACCATGGCGCATGCATCCCGCAAGTTTTGTATATTGATGAAATCTTCTCACGTTGCTTCGTGTTGGTGTTGTTGTCTTCTCAGTAGAAACCAGTAGTAGAGTAAACGTTTACTTAGCCTTATCACTGCTTAAATTGATTAAAGTTTTTTTCGACAAGTATTAAAAATAGCTTCCGATGCTAGACCGCTATCAAGTACTCTTTTTTCTTCCTTCAACTTGTAAAATTCCTTCACGATAATTTAATCGTTGTCGTCCTACTCGACAACACGACACATGTCTGCCGCAACCTTCACGAACAAAACTTTGTGAGGCCCGACAAATCACTAACTCGCTCTTGTATAGAAGAAGACAATCTTTTATAAGTTATATGAATTTTATATGTTATTTTCCAGATAAAAAATCAAGCTTTCTCTCTTAAACAAAAACATGTTCAGCGATACAACAATATAAGTTAAATTGGCTATATTATGCATGAAAGAGAACAGTTTTAGTATTTGTTATAGAATTTATACCAACACAGGCTTTAGGGCTTTATAAAAACATAATTCAGACTCTTCAACAAAAAAATATCTGCATTTTCCATCAGAATTACGTTCGATTCAAGCCTTTTTTGATGGATTTTTAAAGCATCTCACTTATTCTAACCACTGCACACTCGTTTGAATGAGCAAATTATTTTACGTAGTTTTCCATGCTATTGGTTTTTTAAATTAGTTTTTTTTTTGAGAAAAACATTAATTTCTGCTGATTGAATCCTTTTTTATGCGCTCGATTGATTATCATTAAACGTGAATCTATGCTATATTACCTCATCAAATAAAAAAAGCAATAAAAACGTTTTTTTTATCGTAGCAGTCAGAGTTCATACTTTATTTGATTCAACCAAGAAAAAAATCGTGAAAAATTACCACTCGTCAAATAAATGGGAAAATATGGCACCCAGTCACCGTGCGTACCTACTGCGTTGGATGACAAAATTACGTGTCGCCCAAGCACTAAATATTACTATGTTGTAAAAGGAGCTATCATTTCACTAGCACGTGTTGGCCTAGTTTTCGATCTATAAATCACGACTGTCTATCTAACTCTTTTTGTTCGAATAGTAATCAATGCGTTGTCTAGGCATCGTTTTATTATTCCACGCGCAGTGAGACTGGGTACCTCTTCATCGTATTTTCTCCTCTTTATTTTAATCTATGATCTCGATACATTCCGAAACTTAATCTGCTATGCAATCATTTTTTTTCTGCTGGCATTGTTTGCCCTATAACGTTGCTGAGTCGTAGTGGCAACAGCATAGTTCGATAACCTGTGCAATATGACTTTCAGATGAGGTTAGAGAGAGTCATGTTGCCTAAAGAGCTACCTTACGTGCCTTAGCTCCAGGGATGAAATTTGGTATCCAATAAAAAATAAAAAGTAAATCTTTGACAGAGTTCATTGAAATTGATGTAATGTAATTCAATTCAATTCAATACATATAATACCAGTAATAAAAATGAAATAGAGTATATCGACTTCAAAGATATTAAAAAAAGTTTTAGAAGAACGGCCATTTTACTAAAACGTGACATCTTGGAAGGACGTGTCTAACTGTAACATTACTTTCTATTAAATAAAAATAGGTCTTGGCTCGTTGAAAAGGATTTGGTTGCTATTTACTACAACAAAAGCAGAATCAAGTTACTTCATTAAAATACTTAAATACAGTAACTTGATTCTTGATTCAAAGACGTATTACAAGTAGATGCGTCATGGATCAACATTATTGTACCACAAAACAGCGTAAATCTATACCAGTACTTTCGCATGAAATGAAACTTTTTTTTTCCCACAGTTGCATAGTAAAATTCGCATAATATGTATCGGATCCTTACTGCCAATGTGAGTTTGTTTGTTCGGTATGTTTTCACGCCTTAACTACTCAACCGATCAAAATGAAATTTGGCACGCAGATAATGTATGGTACGGAGAAAGACATAGGCTACTTTGTCCCGAGAACGCAAGATTTTTTTCCGGCATTTTTTTTATGCAAAATGTTTTAAGAATTACGCTTGATGAAGGCCGGGCGTGTTTTAATATTACCAATATAGAGGGTGGGCAAACATACATTTATTTTTTATACCAGCATATTCTAAACTGTACCTACCGAGAGCTTTATTTTGTAAAAACAACTGTAAAAGAGATTTTTAGTTCTTCACAGAAGGCTTCAATGTGTATGTGCGGGACCTTTGACCCCTACTAATTTAGAGATAGTATACATAATAATTAAACCTGTAATTTGTCTGACGCTTCTGTGCTTCTTTTCTCTCAAACACTCATTTGAATGTGATTGACTCACAAAGCCTAGAAAGCTCACAAGTACAAAGTAAGTGCTTAAAAAAGGTTTTCAATTTGACAACCCTATACAGGTCGTTGTTTTGGTCAGCGACGAGCGACTCAGGGTCGATAATACAAATGATACTGGTGCAAAAAAAATATAAAAAAAATACTTTATTTTTTTATATTAAAAAAAATAATAAAAAAAAAAATTGAAAATCATGTAATAAGCTAAAGTGTAGACATAAGACTCAACGGGAGTACGAGGGAGTAAAGGGGTGGGGCGATGGCGGCTTGCGCCTAGCTCTAGTCTGTGCACGTGCCTAGTAACCATACTTTGCAGTAATTTTATTTCAAATTGAATAAGGTATTACTCAACATATTTACAGTATTTAAAGGAATTAAGTCCATTTTTGGGGAATATATATTTTGTACTACCGCTCCTGGGTCGCTTGTCGCCGACCAAAACAACACCCTGTATAGTTTAAAACTCGAATCTGACTTTATTATATAAATTCAATCGAGTGATAAGCCAATGAGTTTATAATACTTATAGTAGAGGTAAGCGTCGTGTCAGGAACCTTTATCGGTTACTTTATATGCCGGTTTATTTGGCGTCGCGCTCTTGGCACGGGATGGGCATCTTGACCTGTTTTTTCCCCAGTTTTATCTCAATGTTTCAGGGAAGTTTTGACAGCTACTTAGCGAAACATTCTTGCAAGATGTCAGTTTGTAAGTTAGTGTTGTATTACACAGGAGTTGTGTTTTATTTTGGTGTTTTAAATTATGTTTTTTGTGCAGGTGTGTGGAAGCTTGTAAATGAGAGTTTTTTTTTTTATTTTTTCAACGTCCATTGTGTTTTCGTTACTGAATAAGTACTAATATTATAGTACTAATTACATTACGAATCGAAAGTTAAAAATAAACCGAATATCCTCATTTATTTTTTAATTTAAACTAGGAATATCTACTTTTGGACATAGGCTATTACTATTGATTTCCGCAATAGTCTTACCCGCTTACAGCTAGCGCCAAGTAGTGACAAGTATTCAATCCAACTTGTGAAATATTGTCCATCAGCCAAAAATACTCCAAAGAGGTACCGCTGTCAGCCTGCTGCGAACCTTGCCGTTAAGAGCGACAGACTATCAACCTTGTTTATCAACCTTGCAGGGCTATATTACCAACACCATAAGCAACAACTTTTGACTTATAATAAGTTTCAATTCTGTATTTTGTTCTACTCCTCCCGTGCATTCAATGTTTTACTACGCGTAGTGTTCGTAGCATTTTCTGATGAATTATTAAAAGTCATACCACAGTGTATAAAAAGTGTAACATAACAGCTGGCAAGCTATGTAAATATTATGAGTACATTGTTCTAGTAGTAGTTTTATCTCCGAAACGATTTAAGTCCATGAATGACGAGAGTAGACGCATCTGGAGATGCTCAGAATGTAGGTGTAAACAGCCTCGGTCAGATAATACGAACACACCTGTCCGCTCGTCAAGTCAGTCTATACCTTCACCAATGGATAACTCTGAAGGGGAAGTTTTGTCTGATAATAGCAACATTACATTGCGTAAAAAGCTCGAGCACACAAACTTCATCTCGGAAGACAAGCTCAAAGAGATCCTAAACGCTGACAAGCAGGAGATGAAGGCTATAATACAATCTTCTGTAAGTGGATTATCTAATCAACTCAGTGAAATAAACGTGCAGTGTACAGGTTACCAGGAATCGTAATCTTTTTTGAGCTTGCAATATGATGATCTGAAAAAAGAATTGACTGATTTGAAGAAATTACTAGGTGCTACATCCTCTGAACTAAAGTGCTTGAAAGAAGAAAATAACCACCTGAAAGAGGATCTTAGTGCTTATGCCTCTCGAATTAAGTCGTTGGAAGAAGAGAATTTGAAGCAACAGCAATGGGTGAGGATGCAGAACTTGGAGATAATAGGCGTTCCCGAGGATAAGGATGAGGTTATTACCGACATTGTCACAAAGGTAGCGAAGCACATTGGAATTACCACTCAGCCCACAGACATAGAATTTGCACACCGTGTTCAACCGAGGCGTGCGAATAGTGGGACCCGTGCGCGCCCTATCGTCGTCAAACTCAGACAACGTGCCATCAAAGATCAACTTATCGCTGCAGCTAGAAAACACGGCAATTTATCAACTAACAACGTCGGTATTGGTAGTGAAGTTCACAAAATTTACATTAATGAACATTTAACCAGAGAAAACAAGATGTTAATGGGTTCTTGCAGACACAAGGCGAAAGAAGTTGGTTATAAATATATATGGACAAAAAACTGTCGCATTTATGTCAGAAAAAACGACATTTCGCCACCCATACCGATAAATTCGGCAGCGGATTTGGTAAAGATAGCTTAATTCAAATCTTTGATTTATATCTCCTTTGGCTTTTATGTACATTTAATTGGTTAAACTATATTTTTAGTGTTATTAAAATTTATTCTGATATAAATTACTTATCTATAAATAACTGTCATTGTAAAGTGGAATCATCACAATATTTTGCCCTTTTTTATATGTTGTATCAGTTTCCACTTCTTGCCACACAATCCTACACTGAACACATTTCTCGTAAACACAAACAAAACATAAAATACAATACATACAATACAAAACATACAAACAATATTTTATATTGGTTTCAAATTCATGTAGCTCAATTTTACCTTGAATACATTACTTGTCAATACACACAAGACATAAAAAACATATTATATCAAAGAGTGATAAACAAAAATGAGTTAACTGTGTTTTGTATGACTAAGCAAACTGTGAATAATTATTATTTGTATGAAATAATTATTTGTTTTATTTGCAAACCGCAATTGAAGGAATTATTTAACATATTCATAAACATAAAGTATAGGTTGTTAGTTTTACATATATATGGAATTCATAGGGGGATTATTTTTCATTTTCATTTCGGACTTGAACATGTTTTTATAAATGGATGATAAATTAGATAAATTAAAGGAATTGCAGTTATTTTATCAGAATGTTAGAGGACTTAGGTCAAAAACTACAGAATTTTATAATAATCTTTTGCTTTTTGAGCAGGATATAGTTATGGTCACGGAGAGCTGGCTGTGTAACGGGATATTAGACGCAGAGCTTTGTAATAGTAAGTTTCTTATGTTTCGTAGAGATAGAGGTACTAGAGGAGGAGGTGTATTCATTCTATGTAACTCACGATTACAAGCACGTGCGAGAACTGAATGGAATCGAGATGACCTTGAGTGTGTATGGATTACGATTCCTGGGAAAGCTATTGGCTCCACAAATGATTTACATATTGCTGTTGCTTATATACCTCCGAATGCCTTACTTCCACTAAGAACACAATTATTTATTGACGTACTTTCTTTGGTTAGTGATACTCATCCTAATGACCATTTTATATTGGCTGGCGATTTTAACCTCCCTTGTATAAATTGGGATACATGTGATCCTAGAATATTAAAGAAAGGTTCTGTAGAAATGCAAAATACAGCTTCAAATCTTCTGGCAAAATGCTCATTTTTGGGTTTAAATCAATATAATGTTTTGTCAAATAACCATGGTAATGTTTTGGATCTAGTTTTTTCAAATTTTCCACTAACAATACGTAAATCTTATTCATCTCTAGTTCCCGAGGATGTTTTTCATCCATCTTTATCAATAATAGCTTCTGACATACTAGTACCCTCAATTAAGCCTCGTTGTCGTATCAAATATCAATTTCATCGTGCTAATTATGAAAACATTAACCAGTCTCTTAGTGAACAGAATTGGTCTTTTATAACTGATGATGATAACTTGGATAATATAGTTGATACATTTTACTCGATTTTGAACTACCTAATACAAACCTATGTCCCGCAAGTTTATTGCTCCGGTACGTACACATATCCTATTTGGTATACCAGGGATCTTATTAGTTTAATAAAAAATAAATATAAAAAACATAAGGATTGGAAACTATACCATAATCCAGTTGACTATAATGAGTTTGCTGAACTCAGGGCGAAGCAGAAGATATTACAGGCAAAGTGTTACAGTTCGTTCCTTGAATCATCCCAAAAACGAATCAAATCTAATCCTAAATTTTTCTGGTCGTATATAAAATCTAAGAGAAGTAACAGCTCAGGCTATCCACAACAGATGACATACGGTGAATCTGTTTTAAACAAACATGAGGATATTTGTTCAGCGTTTAATAACTTTTTTAATAAAAATTTTAGTGAGCCTGCGGATGAATATACATCTACTCAGATTTCAGATAATTGCTGCCATAGTATTGACACGATTGGAGTTCTCGAGGCTGATATAATTAAGCTTATTCGTAGTTTGGATATAACAAAAGGGGCCGGTTGTGATAAAATACCTCCAGTATTTTTTACTAAATGTGCGGATACTTTAGCATCTCCTATTGCGCTTATTTTTAATAGATGTCTGCAAAGTGGTTACTTCCCAAAGATTTGGAAAAGAGCTCACGTAGTACCTGTGTATAAAAAGGGCCTTAAGGTATGTATTGAAAATTATCGCCCCATATCAATTCTAAACGTACTTAGTAAAATGCTGGAAAGGTTCGTGCATAGTCATATTTACCCAGTATTATCTTCTTCAATCCCGATTGAACAGCACGGATTCATGAAGGGGCGATCTACAGCGACTAATCTGGGCGTTTTTGTTGAACATGTTGCCAACTATATGGACGGCGGTTCGCAGGTCGATGTGGTCTACACAGATTTTGAAAAGGCGTTTGATCGGGTAGACCACATCATACTTTTACGAAAACTGCGTGAGCTTGGTATTCGCGGTAACCTTTTGAGATGGATGGAATCATATTTGCGCAACCGGTCGCAGGCGGTGGTTGTGGGTGGATATTGCTCGGATTTTATAAAAGTTCCATCAGGCGTGCCGCAGGGATCTATTTTGGGACCATTGCTGTATGCCTCATACTTATATGACGTTGGTGCTTGTTTCCGATACGCCAAGTATCTAATGTATGCTGATGACACTAAAATTTATATGAAAATTCATAATAGTTCCGATTGTTTTAATCTTCAAGCAGACCTTGATAGACTCAGTAATTATTATGCCACTAATCGTATAGGGATTAATATAAATAAGTGCCATTATGTCTCCTTTACTCGAAAAAGAAATCCCACCGAATTTAACTATGAAATTAATAAAGTCATAATAGGCAAATCATCTTCAATAAGGGATCTCGGGGTTACAATGGATGCTAAATTATCTTTTTCAGAGCATGTTGATAACATTGTAAATAAAGCTTCCAAAAGTTTAGGGTTTGTTTTAAGAGTCAGTCGCCCCTTCTCTGATATAGATTGCCTAAAAGTGCTATATTTCTCATATGTTAGAAGCATCCTTGAATATTGTTGCACTATATGGTGTCCACAATATATCACTTATATTCAGGTTCTTGAAAAAATTCAATGTAAATTTGTAAAACATCTAAACTATCGGTGTCATGGCGCTTTCAAAAATTATAATGAAGCATGTAAGCGTCACAAGCCCGCAACACTTGAGAACCGTCGTATACTGTATGATATGTCACTGCTACATGGTATCTGTAACGGATATATCGACTGTCCTGAGTTAACTTCTAGAGTGTTGCGTTTTTGCTGTCCTAAAACTCGAACAAGGCACACTGGTTTATTTGCAGTGCCATCAGCTAGGACTAATTATGCTCAGTGCTCATTGGTGAACCGAATGCATCGAACATATAATAAAAAGTTTCACTCTATTGATATATTTAATGAAAACAAAACTGTGTTTAAGAATAAAATTTTAAAAGTTTTGTGTAATTGATGAGTTGAGACCTTCAAACTTACACTTAGTAAACGCACTCACATACCCATACATACATACATACACATACACATAGACACACTCGCGCTCACACCTCACATGCTTACACTACACATGCTCACACCACGCAAGCTCACACCAACCACTACACACCACACATTATATATATATTCTTGTTTTAATTTAATACCATACAGAATACAGTATTAATGTGACTGCTTAAAACTATGTTAAAAAATCAAAATTTAAATCCGTAATTGGCTGTAAGTGATGTAATTAAGTGTGTAAAATTGTTGTAACTAAGAGCTGTGGATTTTGTCTTAATAAAAAATAAAATAAAAATAAAAATAAGTACGTAATTCAAATGTGAAAGGTGTGAGTCTATTGAGCTTTACAATATGTATTATTTTCCTGATGATACATTCGTTTACTTTACTTGGGGAGAGTCCCCTTCAGAAGATGTTCTTTATGACGTTAGTAATATAGTCCTGAGAGGTTAGATAGATATATAGCTCTTTATTCTAAACCAGAAAAACAGTTAAAAAACAAAAAGAAACGCGTCATACTTGTGAACAGGTGCTGCTTGTGGGGGTTGTTTGCCATTTAATTATTTACTTATTAAATATAGATTCAGTTTACTTTGTAGTTTTGCGGCCGCGCCGGGGCACGCAATTGTTGTCAGTGCGATTAGAATGTAAATATTATGTAATGAATCTAAGCTTGTTTTGAAAAGAGTAATTGCTGAGTTGATTGCCGGCTCTTCTCAGCAAATGCAACCTTCCAAACCGGTATTAGATAGAGTATTAGAGACAGACTTTTCATAAGTGCCTGCGAAGGTCTATTTGAATAAATGATTTTGAATTTTGAATAAATTTTGAAAGAAACTGTTAATTTAAGTTAAGGTTGTCAGTGGTTCTGATTCTGTTGTAAATCGCTCTAAACAAATTTGAGTCACATCACATCTCTTTCTTACAGACTTTATTGAAAACGGATAGAATATATTTAAAGCTGTCAAATTAGTCTTTGCCGTCTTCATTTGCGGGTATTTAGACTTAACCGCGATAGATGGCGACTAAATTTATATTGAAAACAAGCATTGGACTAATTTGACAGGACTAAATTTCTTACATCCTTTTCTTATGTTCCTTGTTAGAAAAAGACAGTGAGACTAAATTAGTTTAGTTGTAAATAACAGAATCAGCACCATTGTTTTAATAATAACCCTGTATATAGAATGTATTTTGTACATATTTGTTGTAAAAATGTTAATAAATAAAAAATATATATATTCTCGAGCCATTTAAGAGACTTCTTTTATTCTTATTTTTGTATAACAGAATGTTTTTTTGTATGACAAGCAAGCAGACGATTTATCTGATGGTAAGTGAATATTGTCGCCGATGGACATTAACAATACCAGGGTTTTTGCTAATGAACTTTTCTTGTGGGTCTAGACGACCTTTACAGGGTCAAGGCGAGATGCCCGAAGCCACTTTGTCAATGAGATGGCAACTAGGCCGAGATCACCTCGAGAGAGGTTCAAATTTCAGCTTGGGCTGAGGAGTGCTGATTGAGAAATTACGCACCACGGTGGTTAACCCGATTGATTGAAAAGTACCTGTGATGCGTATACGAAGTACTAGGATCTGACAGGCTTTCTTTTTTTTTACTGTGTATAGGCCTGTGTATGACTACAATCTCACGTGGTAGAAGGTGATAAGCATACAAAGCCTAGAACGAACTAGCTCTTAAGTCTTAACACGATAGGTGCTTGGCGACAGATTTTCAACTTGAAGGTGGTAGCCAGCCAGGAGGGTACTACAAAGTACCCTACAACCGTGCTATGGTTTCCACACGATGTTTTCCTTTACCGAAAGATCAAGCTCTTTTTAAGATTCGATCCCGGGGCCTTCGTTTCGGCATCCAACGTCACTACCATTGAGCTATCATCGACTTGAAGGTAATAGCTAGCTAGCTAGACACGTTGGACAAACGCTTTTCTTCGTCAACGTCTTAAACGTACGATATTACAAAACACATCGATGTATAAATAAACAAATACCGAACACCCCCCGATAAATTAATCGGAGTAATTCCTCAAACCCACCGAACTCAATTGTAGGTATTTTGTCCGAACAAAGAGCGATACTTAGTGAATATTTAAAAGGGTTCGCCGATGTGGCATCCATTAAAGCTCGGACACAAATGAAACGGCTTCAGTTTATAGGAATTATTTGTATAGGATGAACCTGTCTGAATAGCAAATACGCGATGTAATACTTAATTGTTCGCGTGCGGTATGTTGTGTAATTTTGTCGGGTTTTGTTATTTTCAATGCCTTATGTGCATACTTTTTTGACCTTGGATGGAAATATATATCGTCTAAAATCATATTTTACTGGGTTATGCCCACACCTAGCTATTTCTAGCTAGCTTAAGTCACAGCGTAATGATAGATTGCTTTAACTTCCACAAGAAATCCCTTAAATAACTGTGAAAATCGTAACATAGTCGCTGATATCATTAAGTTTTAAGTATACCTACAATAACTGACAGAATCAATTTAGCTTTCCGTAATAAACTTGTCCTGACAATTTAGAACACAACAAAAAAATAGCCAAATCGGTCGAGTCGTTCTCAAAGATGATCTTTCATACTTGCGATGATTAATTTTTATTTACGTACATAGATAGATTAGGAATAAAGATAGGGATTTATTGCTAAGGAAAAAAATATTCATCTCGAGGGTTCCGCGCTCTTTTTGGAATAGTATAAGTAAAGTAAGTAAGCATAATGATACGTCTGAGTAAGTAGTAAGGGGCTTTCGTGCTCTCTAAGTGCTGGTCGAATATCACGGCACTCGGCTATTAACGACATTATCCGCAGGGCTCTTGTTGTCGCTAACGTGCCTTCCGTACTGGAACCAGTCGGTATTGCGCGGGGCGATGGCAAGAGACCGGATGGTATGTCTTTGATCCCTTGGAGTGTCGGCAAGTCGCTGGTGTGGGATGCCACATGTGTCGATACACTCGCGCCATCTCACTTACCGGCGACTTGTAAAGCTGCAGGGGCAGCTGCGGCCAGTGCGGAAAATTCAAAATTCAAAAAATACGCATCGATTGGACCCAACTATATTTTTGTGCCTTTTGCGGTCGAGACCATGGGACCGTGGGGGTCCGAAGCTCGCCGTTTTGCTCGCACCTTGTCATCAAAATTGATCGAGACCTCCGGAGACCAGCGGGCGGGGAGCTTTTTCCGCCAACGCGTCAGCTTGGCTATCCAAAGAGGAAACGCTGCCAGCCTTCTGGGAACCCTGCCGTTAATCGGAAGCAGCGGCAGGCTTGAGGAAATTTTCTATATATAGATTGTATTTTGTACATATTTGTTGTAAGGGGATAAGTTTGAATTAAATTGCTTCTGAAATATGAATTTCTTTTTAGTTATTTATTTTCTACTTGACAAACAAAGTACCTTACCACTAGTGCTATAGTTTCCTAATGATGTTTCCTTTCAGCGAAATTTAAAGCTCATTATGGAAGCTACAATTTTCAACGTCGTATTAAATAATTTTCATCGCTATTTAATCTTACTTAAAATAATTGGACTGTTTTACAAAAACCTTAAACCGACTTAGTAATCAAATCCTGATCCGATGACAATGGGACTAAACGGGAAGCGTACCCTTTCAAATAAAAAAAGAATTTTCCAAATCGGTTAATAAATGACGGAGTTATGAGGTAACAAACAAAAAAAAAACATTCGTATTGAGAACCTCCTCCTTTTTTTGAAGTCGGTTAAAAATTATAGGAACTAGCTGTGCCGCGCGATTTCACCTACATTTCCAAGGGATCATATGTTTTCCCGGGATAAAAAGTATCCTATCCAGAACATATTCTATCTGTGTGCCAAATTTTATCTAAATCCGTTAAGTAGTTTTTGCGTGAAAGGATAACAAACATCCATCCGTAGATCCATATTCACAAACTTTCGCATTTATTATAGGATAGGAAGTAGGATTTCAAACCAACAAAATTATAATCATTGCAGTGTCCAAATAAAACTGGGAACTAACACAACGTGTAGGAGACAAGTGTAACAATAATTTCAGACACGGGTAGCTTATGTATTATTTATTTCACTCCCAAGGAATAACAGCCGTAACAATCCAACAGTTTTGGAGAAAAACAACATCAAAGTTTTCATGACAAACTTTCATGTTCGCATTTGTACCCTCATTTGTCATCGCCTCGGATACACCTGTGGTTGACTACAATAGCCCGATTGTCCCATGACTTAATAGATAATTTTCATACAATCAAACTGTTAGTTCAAAATTCATACAAAACTTTTAAAATAAGGTAATAGTTCCAAAAAGATTTATTTTAATCAAAATCAAAAAGAGGTTCTCAATTTGATAGCTTATATTTTAATGTGTGTAATTTTTATTTTTATACCGCTTAGGTGGCAAACAAGCATAGGCGCCTGATGGTAAGCGATTACCGTAGCCTATGGACACTTGCAACCAGGTGTATCACTCGCGCGTTACCGACCCTGCAGAAATCTCTTGACACCCCTTTTCAAGAACCCCATGCTGTACTCCATTGGGAAAACCACGGCGGGGAGCTCATTCCACAGTCTGAGCGTCCACGGAAGGAAGCTCCTTTGAGCCCGCACAGTACGAAACAATTCTGGTTTCAATATGTGAGGATGGACTCCCCGTCGATGACGAGAGTTGCAATAATTTGACGTAAGTGAAGAATTCGGAAAAAATATGTTTATTTTTCATGCACATTGTTCTTATCCACTATGCAACTTTTAACTGCGCGTGTTCCGAAACACACTTGGCCGGTTTTATCTAGAATAATACTCGTCTTAACCTTCCTTTAGCCTCTGACGTTAAGCCGCTACGTACCGACTTCAATCATTAGGAAGCCGGTATCCGTCAGAGATAATACCGACAAAAGTTACGTAGAAAATGGCCATAGCAACCCAACGAAATGATCGATAGACTTCCAGGATTCGTAAATAATGAGATAGCTATCTAAAATATAGTATAATATGAACCAGTTATCTGGTTTTTATAGTACAAGCTCTGCTTAGTTTAAGATCAGATGGCCAATCTTGTAAGTTATATTTCTCAACAATACTTATGTTCCGCATAAAAGTATGAAATTCAAAATGAAATACATAAAAATATCATAATAAAAATACATTTCACTTTGCTGAAACAAAATTCGCTTACTTGACAAATGTGTAGCAGTGTCTACGGCGTAGCGTCCGCGCTACAGCTACGGTGCTACGAATTTTATTACGTAGTTAGGCAGGCTGCACACGGCACTGCACGTTTGCGGTCTGCAAGCTCAGCTAGGTGTGCCTTGGCGAATTTACGTTATAGGTAAAAGCGATCGCTTTTATGCGGTATGCGGTTTCCTTTCTGGAAAATGGTTTGTGGAATTGCGTTACTTCTTTTGGGGTCTTCTTAGATGTATGGTTTTATTTATTGGAGTACTTCTACACTTTCTAAAACTGCATTGCACGTTATGCGATTCTGGTGTTCTGGTAGAGCCTTAAATGGACAAGTGAAGAAATAAGTAATTTTTCGCTTTTTATATTTAAATGATAACACTTTTGACTTGATATTGCACATTTTTTTGTAGGAGTTGATGTAATATGTTGATATGGATAAAGAGGAATTGTGCAAAACAGTAAAAAACAATAGAAAAATGCAAAATTAAATCATGTGGCCAAGTGCGAGTCGGACACGCAAAGGAGGGTTCCGTGTAATATTAACTAACTCAACTTTGCTATGAAAAAAAAAAACGCCAAAAATATTGAATGAAAGGTTTTCGGTTTACGATTTATGACGTATTAAAAAAACTACTTACTAGATCTCGTTCAAACCAATTTTCGGTGGAAGTTTGCATGGTAATGTACATCATATATTTTTCTAGTTTTATCTTTCTCTTATTTTAGAAGTTACGGGGGGGACACACATTTTACTACTTTGGATATTAGAAACCTCAATATCATTATTGAAGACCTATCCATAGATACCCCACACGTATGGGTTTGATGAAAAAAAATTTTTTGAGTTTCAGTTCTACTATAAGTATGGGGAACCCCCATTTTTTTTTGTTATTTTTTTCTATTTTTGTGTGAAAATCTTAATGCGGTTCACAGAATACTTACCAAGTTTCAACAGTATAGTTCTTATAGAATCGGAAAAAAAGTGGCTGTGACATACGGACGGACAGACAGACATGACGAATCCATAAGGGTTCCGTTTTTTGCCATTTGGCTACGGATCCTAAAAAGCATATATTTTTTCACATAATATGTTAGGTAGCTAAATAATATCACTTGTATCAAAAATATAAAGTGAAGTAGTCCACTGCAACATTAATTCATATTTCTTAATGAAAACGCCAAAAGTTAAAAGTAATTTGCATCAAAAAGGAAGAGTTTTGTGGGAACTCAACGAGGAGTTGCTAAATTAAAATTAAGATTTAACGTGTTTTCAGTGTTGCGGGACTAAAGTTTTTTTCCTGGCGTTATTTACGAGTCACTCAGTAAATTGTATTTTTCGTACATTTTAATTTGTGGTAGGTATTTTAACTAAGAATTCAAATGACAAAAACAAAACGTGGAAAAAGACATTAGAAGACACTATTACTAAAATAAAAATACGTTGTGAGAGTTGACCTAGTATCATAATGTAGTACCTACATATATCGATGATAATTATTTCATTTCTACATATAACTAAATTACCATTATCAAATTCAACTCAGTGCACCCACCACTAATCCACCTTACAGAATACCGCAGGCAAGTAACACAATGTTGTGTTCCTGCGCGAGTGTAAACTCGCCTGAACTCATAGGAGAGTAGGAAGGGTTGGTACAGTATTACCCAACTGATAAGGCGCGTCGTGAATCTTCGTTCGCACAGAAAAGAAACTATGGCCCCGAAATGCTTAAAACTTACAATCAACCTTAGATCACTACTATAAGGTTCGTAATACACTGCAGCTGTTAGTTTCGTCTCACTCTCAAGTCAAGCCCCTCCGCACGGCGCGCGCTAACACGGCGGCAGCTTTAAAAATGTATCTTCTGCGCAGGTACATCGGTAAGCCATATTAGTTGGGTACTACTGTAACGCGCGAGTAACTTGGGGTGCCCCGAAAGTTGCATGCGTCCATATGGCTACGGCAAACACTTACCACCAGGTTTGCCGTATGCTTTTTTGCCAACTTCCTAGGTAAACGTGTTATCTACTGCTGAACATAATCATCCTTCATACATTTCCAAAACGAATGGTCTTATGTTGAGGACCTCTCACGTGATTGCTTCATTAACGATAGAGACGGAGCATTGGGACACCACAGATTTATCTCAAAGCTTGAAGTTCTACCTTGACTAGGCCATCTTTTTCTGTCTCTTAATACGATGAGTTAATTCGCGAATGGATTCTAGTAATTATTTACCTTCAAAAATAAAGCTATACAATACTATAATCATTTTGGATTAAAATAGTAACGAGAAAAACTAAACTGTTAAAAAAAATTAACCAAGCAAGTAATCTTCCTTTTTTCGTATCTGCATTTTGCATAATTTTCTGCGCCCACAAACGTATAAATCGCAGTTTCACATTCTACATTCCCCAAAGTATTACTATATAAAATATGTCTATTTTATCCCAATTTTCTCTAATAATAAAGCCGTTTTCGAAGCAACTAATCTTCTCACGTACGTACTGCATTCTCTACAACGCTACAAAGTTAATTCACCGTATAAATTTTCTATTAATAAGCCGGTTTTGTCCGAGCCCAGTGGTGTAGCTGAAATAAAATGGTAATTTATTCTGTCTATAAGTCTCAAGGCGCAAACAGCGCCCTTAACGAGTCGCCCTGAGACCCCCATTTTTCCTTCCAATTTAACCTTATAAATAGACTTGGCGCCTTTAACTTGTTTATTTGTATATATTTTAGTAGCAAATGTTGTTTTTTTTTTCACACATGGTCATCTGATCCTAAATTAAGAAGACATAGTCATAGTTTGTTTCATAGACAAACTGTAGTGGGATAACATAACTTTAGTTCTTTTAGAAATTAAAAAAACTAAAAGATAGGTCCATTTAAGGAGTCATAATTTAGCACGTAATCCATTTTTGAATATCTTGAACGTTAAAAGACAAAATCAAAATTTTACTTTCGAAGCATTTGCTTGTCATCTTTACAAATAATACTAGGATCAGATAGTCTATTGAGAAAAAAGATACACGAATTGCTGCAATTCTAATGGTTAATATTTGAATGCGATTATCGCCGGACTGTCGTGTATCGTGCTACGGAGTAGACTCACTGATGCAATTAAAGCGATACTGTATTTTGAAAGTCAGTTACATAGAGCGCTGTCCTGTCTGACCACTAGTACCAGGCTCTAACGTTAGCCTTTCAATAAACTTGAAACAGGTTTGCACAGGACATAGCAAGATAGTAGATAGATAGATAGACTACAAGCGTAATCGTCAGGCATCGTTAAGGATGCTAGCAAGCGATTTATTAAGCCAAACTGAGCATTGGGTGCAGGTGTTTTATAGTAGGCTTGCACGGTAGGTTTGCTTTATTAAGACGGATAGGGAAATTAAATTTATAGTTTTGATGTTTAGCACTGTTAAAATATTGATAAAAATATCCTTATGGAGTACCTAAGGACACATGCCTACATAATCCATGTAATTATGTACAGTAGTACCCAACTGATAAGGCGCGTCGTGAATCTTTGTTCGCTAAGAAAAGAAAGTATGGCCCCGAAGATTAGCGAAAGAATGCTTAAAACTTACAATCAACCTTAGATCACTACTATAAGGGTCATAATACACTGCAGCTGTTAGTTCCGTCTCACTCACAAGTCACGCCCCTCCGCACGGTGGCCGTTAACGCGGCAGCTGCCGACCAATAGCGGTTTCCCGTACTTTGAAAATGTATCTTCTGCGCAGGTACATCGGTAAGCCATATCAGTTTGGTACTACTGTACGTGATGTTGCAGTAACTGTCATGACGCAGCCTAGTCTGTATTATAAGTAGATACCTATAACAAATAGTAGCTACTTTTCTCCCAAAAACTCTGGTGAAACACCGAGTGACTGCTAGTAGTGTATACATATTTGAGGTATTAACAATAGAGTCAAAGCCTGCATAAATAATTAATTTTAAAAACGTTGTATTTTCCGGATTTTTAACATTTTTAGCTAAGTGACCGACAACTAAGGAGGGACAATTTGAACACGCTTAATAAACGTAAATAAAGATATTTCATCCAATGCATGTCATCTTCCTAAATATATATACAGGGTGAATTTTTTTTTCTAGCCAGTGAGGGCAACTTCTGAACTACAGGTCTTAGAGAAAAACGCTGAAGGGCACCCCGAGCTAAATTTTGAAGAAAATAAAAATGCCATTAAAAAAAATGAAAAAAAAAATGTGTTTTTAATTTTTTTCTATTTTTTTTTTCTTTTTCTGCTTCTACTTCACAATACGAACAAAATTATGTATGACAATCTTGGTCTGAAGTTGCTAGAAGTTATCAAAATTAACCTCAATTTTTTTTTCAGAATGCTAAGTGCCAATTCTTTATGGCTAAACATAGTGAGGTCCCTGCGAGATCTGCTCCACTTCGTCAAACTTTACGCAGCATAAAACCATGGTCAAGGAAAATATAAAATAATATTTTGGATAACTTCTAGCAACTTGAGAGCAAGATTGTCTTACATAATTTTGTTCATTTTGTGATGAAGAAGCAGAACTTCGAAAAAAAAATTTTTTTTGAAAAAATTCAATATCTTCGAAAATACATTTTTTTTTAAATAAATTTTAATGCCATTTTAATTTTCTTCAAAATTCAGCTCGGGGTTCCTTTCAGCGTTTTTCTCTAAGACCTGTAGTTCAGAAGTTGCCCACACTGGCTAGAAATAAAAATTCGCCCTGTATAAGTGGTTGAAACAAACATAAAACAGAGTATCTCGTAATGTCAATTTATAAAACCCAAAATGGCATATGAAAAAAAATAAACGAAGATTCTCAGTCTATGTGAATTATCCTCAATTTGTTATGATTTATTATTCTTACGTGGATTGGACTTGTGATTCAAGAAATAATGTTATAGATGTGTCAATTAAGTTTATTTTTGCAGGATGCATCTTTATTGTCAATTATAAAATGCTATTAGATGACTAGCTTACTAAAATCTTTTAATAAAAAAAAATATTATCATATATAAACTATCGACATGATCCGCCCCGGCCTCCCGGAAGGCGACGTGTATGGCACTACAAGTCGGCAGATTGGGATGGATTGCGAGATTTCTACGCATCGTACCCGTGGAGACAGCTTTGCTTCGCATCAGATGATCCTGACACCTGTGCAGCTGCCGTCGCTGAGGCGATACTGGCGGGAATGGAATGTTATATCCCAAACCCGCTTGTGGCTGCAGGGGTGAAGAAGCGACCGTGGTTTAATCGGCCCTGCAAAGATGCTAGACAAAATAAGCAGACTTTGTTTGAGGCTTGGACCACGGCCCGAACTAATCAGGACCCTAAGATCTCTGATGCGAAACGCAAATTTAACGCTGCCTCGAGGTTCAGTAAGCGAATGATTGCCAGGGCTAAGTTCGATTTCGTCGGCAGGTTTGGTGAGAGACTGACTAGCCTTTCGTCTGGAAGTCGCGCTTTCTGGTCTCTTGCCAAAGCTGCTGAAGGAAACTTTTGCCAGTCGTCCTTGCCACCACTCCGTAAGCCGGACGGAAACTTGGCCCATAGTGCAAAGGAGAAAGCTGATCTTTTAGGCTATCTCTTTGCCTCGAACTCGACTTTGGATGACGGGGGCGCCACACCGCCTACCATCCCGCAGTGTGCTAGCTCCATGCCGGAGATAAGCATTACCCAACGGGAGGACCGGCGGGAACTGCTTTCTCTGGACATCCATAAGTCGAGTGGGCCAGACGGCATACCGGCAGTGGTACTGAAACAGTGTGCTCCTGAATTGTGTCCAGTATTAACGCGTCTTTTCGCACTTTCCTACACCAAAAATGAAGTCCCGTCTTCGTGGAAAACTGCCCACGTGCACCCAGTGCCCAAAAAGGGCGACAGATCAGACCCGACGAATTACAGGCCTATCGCCATCACCTCCCTTCTCTCCAAAGTCATGGAGCGCGTGATCAACACGCAGCTTTTGAGATACCTGGAGGATCACGAGTTGTTGAGCGACCGACAATATGGCTTCCGCCACAGTCGCTCAGCTGGTGACCTCCTTGTGTATCTCACGCACCGTTGGTCGCTCGCCATCGAGAGTCAAGGTGAGGCATTGGCAGTGAGCCTAGATGTGGCGAAGGCGTTCGATCGGGTCTGGCACAGGGGTCTTTTAACGAAGTTACCATCATACGGGCTTCCCGAGGGATTATGCAAATGGATTGCCAGCTTTCTGTCCAGCAGATGCATAAGGGCCGTCGTTGACGGTAGCTGCTCTGATAGCATGGACATAAATGCTGGCGTCCCGCAAGGCTCTGTGCTGTCCCCAACATTGTTCCTACTGCATATCAATGATATGCTGTCTATTGACGGCATTCATTGCTATGCGGACGACAGTACAGGGGACGCTTATTACACGGGCCGTGCAAATATCCCTCGTTCCGAGGTGGAGGAAAGCCGCGAACGGCTGATGTCTGAAATCGAGAGTACATTAACTAGTGTCTCCGATTGGGGTCGACTAAACCTAGTCCATTTCAACCCTATCAAGACTCAAGCCTGCGCGTTCACCGCTAAGAAAACCCCATGGTCTGTGGCTCCACAATTCCAGAACACCTCCTTGAACATCAGTCAAAGCATCGGGATCCTTGGCGTAGACATTTCTAGCGACGTTTTGTTCCGAAGTCACTTGGAAGACAAGGTTAAGCTGGCATCCAAAAAGCTCGGAGTGCTCAACAGAGCGAGGCAGTACTTCACATCGGGGCAAAGGCTACAACTTTATAAGTCACAAGTCCGGCCTCATATGGAGTACTGTTGTCACCTATGGGCGGGAGCACCTGGATACCAGCTTGCGCCTTTAGACTCGGTTCAACGACGTGCCATCAGAATTGTTGACGATCCCGAGCTCACAAGCGGTTTAGAGCCCCTTAGTCTAAGGAGAGACTTTGCCTCCTTATGTGTGTTCTACCGCTTGTACAACGGAGAGTGTTCTAAAGAATTGTTCGACTTGTTGCCCACTGCTACCTTCTACCATCGCAACTCTCGCCATCGACGGGGAGTCCATCCTCACATATTGAAACCAGAATTGTTTCGAACTGTGCGGGCTCAAAGGAGCTTTCTTCCGCGGACGCTCAGATTGTGGAATGAGCTCCCCGCCGTGGTTTTTCCAATGGAGTACAGCATGGGGTTCTTCAAAAAGGGCGTGAAGAGATTTCTTCAGGGTCGGCAACGCGCGAGTGATGCCCCTGGTGTTGCAAGCGTCCATAGGCTACGGTAACTGCTTACCATCAGGCAGGCCGTATGCTTGTTTGCCACCTTAGTGGTATAAAAAAAAAAAAAAAAAAAAAACACATTTATAATATAAGACGTACAGTAGTACCCAACTCATATGGCTTACCGATGTACCTGCGAAGAAGATACATTTCCAAAGCGCGGGAAACCGCTATTGGTTGGGAGCTGCCGCTATGTTAGCGCGCACCGTGCGGAGGGGCGTGACTTGCGAGTGAGACAGAACTAACAGCTGCAGTATATTATGAACCTTACAGTAGTGATCTAAGATTGATTGTAAGTTTTAAGCATTCTTTCGTTAATCTTCGGGGCCCTAGTTTCTTTTCTGTGCGAACGAAGATTCACGACGCGCCTCTTCAGAGCGCTTCTTTACAAGAAAAATACTATCTGTAGTTAAAATAATGAAGCTCTAGCGACTAGAAAAAAATATTGCCTTGATATACTCCCAATCAATCGACAAACAACGAAAGGGTATCCAAAAAGTCCAAAACAGATACGCACTCCCTCAACCCTTGAACCTTTCACGAGATATGCAAATTTAATTTTCCTATACATCTCAACCCCCGGCTGGAGTTATAAAAAATCTACGATCAGGTAAATCATAAAGCATACAGGAGAAGTGAAACATAATTTACTCAAACGTTGAGAAAATATTTTGTTTCTCTTACAGCGGTGCTTTGATAAATAATTCAAATCTATAGGGTTTTTTTTGCCTGAATCAGTTGGTTTGTATAGGAAATGTTACTTTGCCATGTTTTTTAATTTACTTTTAATTGGAAAAGTGAATAATCTTGATAGTAATAATAAGGCTATATTGTTTTAATATAATATACTTTGGCCACTAGGTTTCAGCACAGTGAAACCTAGTTTGGGCTCCTAAGTTAAATGTAGTAACCTAGTTAGTCAAAGTCAAGACCATTTAGGCCCTAGTAGGGCACTTATGAAGGTCAAATCAACTGAAGTTACCATTAGATTAAAATATTGTTCGTTTGCTTTTATGAGGAACTGAATGAACCTTTGTGAAAGAGTTATTATAAACTTAATTTTATTATAAAAAAAACTTGAATTTGAGTTTATGTTCCAAAATTAATGTAATTTTTACCTTTTAATGAAGAAATTTCAAACAAAGTTATTGTTTGGATAATCTGGCTGTAGGGGAGGGCAAGACGAGGTAGCTAAGGTTTGAAGCTCGATAAAACTAAACCTTTCCATTAAATCGAATCAGTTTTATAATACCTATCATCTTTGGTAATCAGTCTTTAGTATTATTTATTATTTTTGGTGTTATACAATAGTTATTTTAGAATTTATGTTAATAATTTGTGTGCTAAACTTACTTGATATAGATTTGTATTTCACAAAAAATCTTCTAAATAAATCAAAGTTTGTTGTTCGTTTTGCTACCACCCAACCCCATAACGCCTGAAGGGATTTTTATGAAATGTGTTATGTAAGTAGTTTATTATGACTATGAACAAGAATATTATACTTTTAATACCGGGAACGCAAGTGAAAACGCGGAATTAGCATAAAATGAATAATTGGACTGTTTTCCAAAAATTGAAACCGACTTCAAAGTACACTAAACAGTAATCAAATCCTGATCTGATGACAATGGGACCAAACGGGAAGTGTACTCTTTCAAATAAAAAAAATAATTTTCCAATCGGTTAATAAATGACGGGGTTATGAGGTAACAAACATAAAAAAAAAATACAAACGAATTGAGAACCTCCTCCTTATTTTGAAGTCGGTTAAAAAATAATTTTTAAAGGGTTTGAAGATTTGTGTACCTACATATTTTTTTTATTTGCCAGGCCCCGAATAAAAATATTAGAATTAATTATTCCTTTCGAATACCAAGGCGCCAATATCATAGCTTTAATAAATACTCGTTATTTAATAAATCTTTGTATTTTTTAACATACTTTCGCTCACATTATTGCTCGACAGTGTACGGAATACTTTCCCTCGTTTATAGCCATCATGTCCGCACGTAATATTGGAATTTTGTTATTTTTCTACAGCCTTCCTTTAACGATACATTATATAAAGAATTCAAATTATTATGCCAAATAAAAAACTAATACAAACCTTCTTTAAGCTTATATTCTGAAGGCTATGTTGTCTCTTTAATAAGCGTTTTTGATACGCTTATTTTCTGTTCTAACTTAATAATGTCTAAGACTTTAAAAAATAAGAAAACCTAAAAGTCTGTAGGGATGAACAATAAAAGAAAACCCACTGTGAGATCATTTCATAAAATAACATAAATAATAATTAACAAAAAGATTTAAACATAAAATTATGAGGCAAAATTAAAGCAATGCCATAAACGTAGGCCTTAAAAGGTACTCGTGTAACTAATTCCAGTCATAAATCAACTAAATATACCTGTACTTTGTTTAGTTTTAGTTAATGTGTACAGGGAATTAATGTACATAAGAGGCTTTACATATAGTTTGGTTTGGAGCTGGGTTGAAAACGAAAATATTTGAGGCGGTGTGTATAGCTACAGTCAAAAATTTTAATTGAGCCAGCTGGCGCATTTGGTTAAGACTCTGGATAAGATTCCACCTTTCGTGCCGCAGGTCGTGGGTTTGATTCCCACACAGGACATGAATTGTATGCATGAACATGTCTGTATGTCCTGAGTCTGGCTGTAATTATGTATATTAAGTATGTATTTACAAACAAAAAGTAGTATATGTATTATATCAGTTATCTGGTTTCCATAGTACAAGCTCTGCTTAGTTTGGGATCAGATGACCGTGTGTGAGAATATTATTATTATTATTAATTCTGGTTCCGTCACTTATGAGGCATGTCATTTTCTATGCGTTGGTGGTTTTTAACCACGTAACTTCATAATCGTGAAAAGTTAATCGAAGTTCGCACTTTTGGGATAAATCAATATCAAGAAGTATTATAATTCAACCGTAGGCGATGATAGCTCAGTGGTAATGACGTTGGATGTCGAGACGAAGGTCCCGGGTTCGAATCCTACAACGAGCTTGAGCTTTCGTTGAAGGAATCATCGTGAGGAAAGCATAGCACGGTGGCAGGGTACCTGGCTGGCTACCACCCTCAAATTGAGAATCTGTCGCCAAGCAACTACCGACGTGTTCAAAAGCCTATAATTCGTAAAAAAATATAAATACTTAGGGATAAATAAAAAAAGTAATTTAAAAAAATGTTATCGACTTCAAAATACACTAAAAAGTATGAAATAACTCTAATCTGACACTGATTTGAAGTCAGCGAAAGAGCACGATGCATTTCATTGAAAATATTGAATATTGAAATCGATTTAATTTTATTAAATATTTTTTTTTATTATTTCTTCAATCTTAGTTTTTCTTAAATGCACTAGAATTTGACCAAGGTTTTGAGATGTTTTTCCTTTGACACCACAACCGTAGGCCCCGTAGCTCGTATCAATAAGCCAGGCCGTCACACATATTTGTCCATATCTTGAAAACTATTGAACCGATTTCGATGAAACTTGCACTGATCACTAAGTTGAAGTAAATGTAAACTAATAAAAAAGAATGATTACAATATGATTGATATCTTCGGAGATATGCGTGGCGAACATACATACCTATGAAATTTGTGTAAATATACACTATGTAGGTCATCATATGAGAATATATTGCAGTTCTAATAATATTAAATACATACGTGTCGAATTGATAATCTCCTTTTTTGAAATCGTTTAAAAACACAACTATCGCAGAAACCATTGAATAAAGTTCATTAAGAATAAATTGGCATGAAAAGTTTTATAACTAAATGAATTATCATCTGGTACTCTCCTTCCGTTTTTACTAAATCAGTACGAGGTAAAAGCTTTACTAATTGAGACTTTGATCTTACGGAGTTTACTTGCGTAGGTACAAGAAATGCCTATATATTTAACAAAGTTTACTGAGAATAAATTGTTAATTGTTTACAGCGGCCCTGATTCTGTCGTTCACAACTAAACTAATTTTAATCTCACTATGTCTCTTTCTAACAAAAAACATAAGAAAAGGATGTAAGAAATTTAGTCCTGTCAAATTAGTCCAGTGCTTGATTTCAATATAAATTTAGTCGCCATCTATCGCGGTTACGCCTAAATACACGCAAAATAAGATGGCAAAGATTAATTTGACATAAAATATGTTCTATCCTTTTTCAATAATGTTCGTAAGAAAGAGATGAGATGTGACTAAAATTTGTTTAGTGCAATTTACAACAGAATCGGCACCAGTTACTGGCTAAACACAATTATTGTCATCGATTTCAAAATAAACACTCGTATTTTTAAGAGCCTAGTCCTCGAGCTGGTAATTTCTCATAGAGCTCACACATCGACACATTCTGCCTACACAGATGCGTCTCACAGTTATATTACACATTGCTTTGAGACAGACAACTATGATTTACGGCGCAATGGAATAATTATTTATACAGTGCGAGTTCGCGCCTGTAAGATTAGTAAACATGTTATAGAAACAGCGCAATGTATTAGCTATTCACTCGCCGCCCCGCAGTTTGCGAGTAGACGTGGTAAAAGAGATGGCAATATTGGCAATAGAAAAGGTTGGAGCCACAGTGTTCGCGTGATTCGTGCTAATTAGGTAAGCAGTACCGGATCATTCTTGATATTTTTCTTTATTGAGAATATTGATTAACTGTGTTATTTTTATATCAATCTTAACAACTACTTTACCTTTACTTACTTAAATCCATATAGGTATATACAAAGAGAAAATGGCGTAATGACTGATCCACACACAGCTAGATCGTAAGGTCCAGAATCTTGAAATTTTTGCCACAGATTATTCTTATAACTTACTAGCGACCCGCCTCGGCTTCACACGCGTACAATGTAGCTAAGTAACTAGGTACTATGCTGTGTGGTGACATTGCACGCGCGCCGCCCCGCCCGCCGCACGAGCACAGTATGGCGAATACTATTTTTGGTACCTAATTACCCGACTGACCCGGAAGGAGGGTTATGTTTTTCGAGTGTATGTATGTATGTATGTATGTATGTATGTATGTACTATGTCTATTTCTTTGTGCCGCTCTGCAGCCTAAACGGCTTGATGGATTTAAGCATATGAGGTGTCGTTAGATTCGTCTTGACTGGGGGAGTGTCATAGGGTATATTATTTTTATATGGCGCCTAAGAATAAAAAAATAGGGGGGGGGGGTATTAAAAATAAAAGTTTCGTTATTATAACAATATGGGTATCAAATGAAAGCTTGTAAATAGACTATTCCATATATTTTTTACGTGTCTTTTACTTTTTGGTTTTTTCTATTGAAATAAAAAGTCATGGTAGTAAATCAAATCAAAATCATCAATACCGGTTTGGAAAGTTGCATTTGCTGAGAAATGCCGGTAATAAACTCAGCAATTACTATTTTTAACATTTTAGATTTATTACATAACTATATATGTATACAGGTCGTTGTTTTGGTCAGCGACGAGCGACTCAGGGTCGATAATACAAATGATACTGGTGCTAAAAAAAATATAAAAAAAATACTTTATTTTTTTTTTAATAATAAAAATAAAAAAAATATAATTTTGAAAATCATGTAATAAGCTAAAGTGTAGACATAATACTCAACGGGAGTACGAGGGAGTAAAGGGGTGGGCCGATGGCGGCTTGCGCCTAGCTCTAGACTGTGCACGTGCCTAGTAACCATACTTTGCGGTAATTTTATTTCAAATTGAATAAGGTATTTCTCAACATATTTACAGTATTTAATGGAATTAAATCCATTTTTGGGGAATATATATTTTGTACTACCGCTCCTGGGTCGCTTGTCGCCGACCAAAACAACACCTGTATAAATGAATTAATGTTCGTTAGTCAAAATTACTGGTCCTAGATACTGGTCCGATTCACAAAACAAGAATCTATTCTCAAAATATTGATAAAGTGTCCGCCATGTTGAACTTTTTAGATACTGGTTCGATTGCTCTCAAAATCGATATTTGAGAGTCCTCGGGGTCACAAAACAAGAATCTATTCTCAAAATTTTGATAAAGTGTCCGCCATTTTGAACTTTTTAGATACTGGTTCGATTGCTCTCAAAATCGATATTTGAGAGTCCTCGGGGTCACAAAACAAGAATCTTTTCTCAGAATTTTGAAAAAGTGTCCGCCATGTTGAACTTTTTAGAGACTGGTCCGATTGCTCTCAAAATCGATATTTGAGAGTCCTCGGATTCACAAAACAAGAATCTTCAAAAGTTCAAAATGGCGGACACTTTATCAAAATTTTGAGAATAGATTCTTGTTTTGTGACCCCGAGGACTCTCAAATATCGATTTTGAGAGCAATCGGATCAGTATCTAAAAGTTCAAAATGGCGGACACTTTATCAAAATTTTGAGAATAGATTCTTGTTTTGTGACCCCGAGGACTCTCAAATATCGATTTTGAGAGCAATCGAACCAGTATCTAAAAAGTTCAAAATGGCGGACACTTTATCAAAATTTTGAGAATAGATTCTTGTTTTGTGACCCCGAGGTCTCTCAAATATCGATTTTGAGAGCAGTCGGACCAGTATCTAAAAAGTAGAAAATGGCGGACACTTTTTCAAAATTTTGAGAAGAGATTCTTGTTTTGTGACACCAAGGTTTCTCAAATATCGATTTTGAGAGCAATCGGACCAGTATCTAAAAAGTTCAACATGGCGGACACTTTTTCAAACTTCTGAGAAAATATTCTTGTTTTGTGACCCCAAGGTCTCTCAAATATCGATTTTGAAAGCAATCGGTGCAGTGTCTAAAAAGTTCAACATGGCGGACACGTTTTAAAAATTTTGAGAAGATTCATGTTTTGTGATCCCGAGTTCTATCAAATACCTTTTAGAATTTTATTATGTATCATCATATATTTCCGGTCGAGCTTTAATAATAATAATTAATAAGAAATGTAAAAACATTGAATAAGTTAGTACAAATACCTAAATTAAATAAAATCTCGTACCTTGATAAATCAATAAATGTATTTTCTTTCTTTATTTTACCTCAGCAGTCACGACCTACCTTTATGTCAATGACACAAGACGGTGGCGACCTTCAGCGAGCATCAAAGCGACGTGCTCTCACTTTGGACTCAAGGAGGACACAGGATGATTTTTTTTTTTTTTTTTTTTTGAATGGACATGAAGGTACTGGCCCAAAGCTAGCCTAAGTACCCTTACGCGGACAAGTTCGGCGAGCAAGCTCTCAACCGGTGATGATTTTTATGGGCGCATTCGAATTTATACAAATTCAAAATATGACAACCGCTCCAGAGTAATTACTATGGAAAATGGCGCACGGTTTTCATGCAAAAGCAAAGAATATTTTAATATTTTATGGATTGATATTGTAAAAAACTGAAAAGGTAGCGTTGGGGTTCAACCCTTTTGTGTTTTTATTTAACCACTAAGATTTTAGTCAATTCATTCGAAATACTATAAATGTTGCAAACAGCAAAGGTATATTTTGTGGTTTTGAGAGATTTTATCGAGTTTTTTTGTTGGAAATGAAGGATTATTTCACAAATATAACGTGATAACATTGTAGGTATACCTTTTAAGATTGTAAAATGCTTTTTAAATGTTTTTAAACGTACGATATCGAAGATTTTTCATACAAACCGTAACAGTCGTTTTGGCAGTTTTCAAGGACTACACTCTTAAGGTATCTCAGAACTCAGTCAACGTACTCTGTTTTGCTTCATAGATATTAAGTCTGGCGTCTAAGAACGTGTAACTCGTATCAGCATCTAAATCACCAGTGGAGGACGTCTCCAAACTATAATATAACAAAGTTATGCAAATGAAGGTAGGACTAGGGTTAACAACTTTTTTTTCATTAATATTTAGTATTTACAATGCCTGTAAATAAATAGTAGTTGGAGAAAAAATACTTATCATCATCATCATCATCATCATCATCATCTGCCTATAATGTCCCACTGCTGAGCACAGGCCTCCTTTCATAAATGATGGTGAAAGGGAATGGGCGATACTTCACCACGCGTGCCCACTGCGGATCGGTGGAGGTAGGCTAGTGGTCAAACTACTGTTGGAATTTTTCAAGCCGCCTAGGAGGCATCCAACTAGTTTAACGACTATCACAATTCAGTGATAACCGGGACCAACGGCTTTACGTGCCTTGCCTTCCGAAGCACGGAATATTTTCTTTACGCTTTAGAACGAAAAATTTATAATTATTTTTATTTCCAAATAAAATATACTAATTTTGAATACTATATATATATATTTTGAAAAAATATATAGTAAGTATTTGAGCCCCTAAATATGGTAGGATACTATATTATATAGTAGGGCTGGCAACCCTAGTGGAACAGACGTTTTACAAGAACCCTGTGCAACCTGTTCAGAGTATTTACATAAATATCGGCCCGGTAGGCTGGTTATCTGAACTTGCCTTATTTAAGAGAAAAGTTAAAGTAAGTTGTATTATAGGTATATATAGGTATATATAGCTATATTAGTTTGGGAATGTGAGAAAGTTAAATTTTAAACCATAAACGATCTGTGCTTTATGTGTTAATTCTTTTGAATTTGGTAACGGAGCCTTTTATCAGCTTAAGATAATGGTGCGTTCACTATTGGGGCTCCACATAGACCGTCCCCTTGTTAGCAATTATTAGTACGCGTCTGCGTATTTTTGAATTTGTATGCATTACAAGAAATTAAATTAAAATAACGATTGTTGACGATCCCGAGCTCACAAGCGGTTTAGGCTCTAAACCGCTCAGTCTGAGGAGAGACTTTGCCTCATTATGTGTGTTCTACCGCTTGTACAACGGAGAGTGTTCTAAGGAATTATTCAACTTGATGCCCACAGCTACCTTTCACCATCGCAATTCTCGTCATCGACAGGGAGTCCATTCACACACATTGAAACCAGAATTGTTTCGAACTGTGCGGGCTAAAAGGAGTTTTCTTCCGCGGACGCTCGGTCTGTGGAATGAGCTCCCTGCCGTGGTTTTCCCAATGGAGTACAGCATGGGGTTCTTCAAAAAGGGTGTGAAGCGGTTTCTTCAGGGTCGGCAACGCGCGAGTGATACTCCTGGTGTTGCAAGCGTCCATAGGCTACGGTAACTGCTCACCATCAGGCGGGCCGTATGCTTGTTTGCCACCTAAGGGTATAAAAAAAAAAATATACCATAGGTATTCCACTGTTCCTATAAAAAATACCATAAACTCCACTAATATTTGGTAACGTCGAAATCGTTGAATCTAATTAGGAACGTACTAATTGTAGAAATAGGTACCAGCCATCAGCAATACACTTTTTCCAAATATTTTAAATTTCTGTTAAGTGTCTGTTTCAGGTCTTTCTAGAGCGTGTATCACTGCGGCCATACTAGATCAATTATGATCGCCAAAATTTGCTTTCTCTGCCTAGACCTGCGCTATCATAAACTGCAATATTCTTGGCAGGAATGGATTACTTCATCTGGTTGTAAATGGTGTTTCCCAAGAATTTCAGGTGAGTATTACGTTTAGGCATAAGTGGATAGCAGTCACACAAGAGGTGCCTTACAGCAGAATCTGCCAAACAACTGCTTAGTTTTACAGTTAAAAAGCGGGCAATTCTGTTGAACACGAAAAAGATATACGCCGCGAATCTTAGCTGTAAATTGACAGTTGGAAGAGTTCCAACACCTGTCAGTATGCAGATCTGCAGATACTGTAGCTTCGAAGCCTTGGCAGTAATAATGTGACTGCTATACATTCTAATGGTTCAAATGGTTTCAATTGTGTCTAACGGCCTTTTTTCGATTGGTGGAAAGTAGACGGGCCAGTTGGCGCGGTTGGTTAAGGTTCACCTTACGCGCCGCAGGTCGTGGGTTCGATTCCACACAGGACATGCATTTGTGTGCATGAACATGTCTGTATGTCCTGAGTCTGGGTGTAATTATGTATCTTAAGTATGTATTTACAAACAAAAGTAGTATATGTATTATATCAGTTATCTGGTTTCCATAGTACAAGCTCTGCTTAGTTTGGGATCAGATGACCGTGTGTGAGGAATGTCACAGGATATTTTTTTAAAGACAGAATTTTCCATTCATTTACTTAATTTTAGAGTATGGTAAGGGTCAATTCACACCGAGGCGCGACGCGACGCGGCAAGCTTAGTGCCCGTCCAGAAGGGGCGAATGCATTACATACGTATGCCGACGTACTGGTCACTAATACATTACAAACGATTCGCCGCGATTTCGCCCTTTCTGGACAGACACTTAGATAGCAATAGATATTTTTTCTGCACAATAAGGTGCATATTTCAGTGAGAGAATACGTGACAAGTGCATCGCGCCGCCATGAGGTGTAGCCGAATTCTGTCCCTGAAATGTGTACCTTTTTGTTTACTTAATAAAGTTCTACATTCTATTGTTTTTTTTTAAAGTGCGTGCCGTGTCGCTTCTCGTCTCAGTGTGGGCTGACCCTGTTGTTAATATTTGCGATAATCAAGATAATTATAATAAAATAAATATCCTGGGACATTCCTCACACACGGTCATCTGATCCCAAACTAAGCAGAGCTTGTACTATGGAAACCAGATAACTGATAGGTATATACTACATTATACTACTTTTTGTTTCTAAATACAGACTTAATAGAAGCGTTTTACCTGAAAATAAAACGCATATTAAATACTTACCTTATTTGAAACTTTACATTTGAGATAGGCCCCTCCTTGTTTTCTGCTTTATTGTACCTTCTTTGTCTACCTTATATCGCCATCTCACTCGCATATCCCCCTACCATCCACGCCAGGCAGAGCGGCGGGCATGAGCCGCGCGATCTCGTCATTGTGTCGAAAATACCAGGCAGTGTTAAAAACTAAAGTTTCAAATAAGGTAAGTATTTAATATGCGTTTTATTTTCAGGTAAAACGCTTCTATTAAACACTTGACCGTTATTTGAAACTTTACATTTGAGACGTGTTTGTTATCGCCTGGTAGAAGTGGATGCCAATGTGACATTATGCTTAGTTCAGTAATAGTGGTAAAAGCATAAACTGATTTGTGATATACCTGTGACCTACGTATTTTCCCAGTTTGGGATATACGAGTACTGTATTCAAGTATACTTCTGGATGAGTCTGTTTGACCATATCGCGAGACAGAATATATCAACAAATATAAAGATGTGCGAGGTATTACCGTAATTTGATTTATAAAGTACAAACCAAAATATATAATTGACTAGAAGCAATTTCTGAAATTCTTATCAAATCATTGATTAACATAGAAATACATTTTTATTAAGTTTCATAAACATGTCAATGATATAAAAAAAAGAAAAGTAACATTCAAGTCTTGAATGAATCATGCGAGGATATTGTTATCCCGCTATTAGTGGCTTTTTGTCAGCTATAGAACTATCTGAAAGTATTGCATAATTGCATACCTATCTCCAATAGGCACGTGACCAGATTTCGAATCAGATCGGATAAGACCAATTTTGAGCTGCTGGGCTGGCTTTTTAGCTGAGCGTATGTTGCCCGGGAATGCATTATGCCCGCTCCTGCGATGATTTATTTCATCTTGCAGTACCTACTTACTGTTCCAGATGCAGATTTGACTTGTCATCTCAATCGAATAATAAGTTGATTTTCATTTCGGTAAGACATTTCGGTGTTTTACGTCTGTTGTGTAAAGTACGAGACATTACACACAATGTAATAGATGGCTATATGTATTACGTTACTATAGTTTGTGTGCCGACATTGTTATTCACCACCCTACCTCCACAACGTAAATCATAGGTACCTAATATATTATATCAAAACGTTAATTCTTGTGTATACTTAGTCCATTTTATTTTACTCATGTTGTATTTTATTATAATAACCAGCGACGTTATCACTCAAATATTTACCCGAATTATAAGTCCTAGCGTTCAGTCAAGGGAAAACATAATTATTACTTTTACATGTTGCAATTTAAATTTGGAAAAGTGAGGTCATGTACTCTTCAACCTGAATCCAATTACAAAAGTAAGACAACAGTGTATTTGATCTGTATAGTTATGCACAATTCGTAGACTATAATTTTGTTTCGAAAAATTTACACGAATCCATCGTAAGCTATAAAATATATCTCAAAATATGTCCAACGAGCACATGAGTGCACGAAACTGCATACGTATAGTTATGATATTAACTACTTGTATATTATAATATATCCCATAGTCGGACAAATGGATTAAGTTTGAGCATTTTATTTCAAGCAAGCTATGGTTAGAAAGCGGGTTTTGCTACAAACACGACATGGTTACAACAAAAGAGTATGTGAACCAATCTTTGGAAGTAGAAAAGCTGCCAAAGATTGACTTGAGGTCTGCCCTCCAAAATCCACTCTTTTTCCATGGAGGAATTACTAGCAAGTTTATGCCTCAAGCCGATCTTGCTGAGGTAGCAGTTTGGAGAAGGTAAAAATGGTTATGCTAGGTGCTTGGGCCTTCGTGAATTATGTATTGATGGTCGGTTTGGTCTAAACACTCAAAATTTGCAACTACGTATATGGGAATCCCATAAGCAAATAAATCTACTACAAGTATTAATTATAAATATTAATCTGTGTAGGCGTATCCGCTACGTAAGTGCTACTCTGGCGGTAGTCGATAATTAGTAACGATAGATGAAGAACTAATAAATGAAACAAACGATACATTCATATGATAACGATACGATTCATTAGATGATTTGGTCACCCTCGTTCCGAATCGACATCTCATTTGGGTCCTGTAGTGCTTTCAATTTCTTTTGATTGCAATGCAACTCTTGTTCCAGGATATACCACTTTTAAAAACTCGTCCGTTTAATTGGCATGATTCGATTACAGATTTCACTAGAAAATAAGAATGCATTTGCAGGTGAACCAACGACCAGTATGCTGAATCACGATAGTGCAGACTCGTTTGGGTTATGTATGACATAGCTTGGTAAGTTTAAACCGATTAGGCTCCAAGATGATTTTTAAGGAAAATAATTATTATTTCCGTATAATAAAACACACGTTACTTGGGGCATTGGTATTAGCTTGTCGAGGTTATTTGCTAACAGAGATAAGTAGCCTCTGTATAATTTTATTCATTCTTGTTTTAGAATGAAACATGACAACATTTTAGACGGGAGAAAGTCGTTCAAATAACCGATAATACATATTTATTAATCCCCTATATGTTTGTTACCCAATTGTCTAATTAAGCAAAGTTTCGGCTGAGACCGAAAGTAAGGTAAGGTAGGCAAGTATATGTATAATATGTAGCCGTTACTGGTCGATAGACATCTATGTGCGGTGCGTCGCACACATTCGCTAGTGAAAATATGCCTGTTTCTACCTTACACAACCAGGGTTGAAATAAATCGGAGACACTGTAAAAAAATATTTGTCCGTTAGTATCACAAGTTATCGTCATGTTATAGTCAGTGAGACCCGCCACTTTTTTGGATCAGCAAACCTTTTTTAATGGTGTGCCCGACTCGGTATCTAATAATATACTCTTAGTACTGAACCGATTGACTTGACTTTACCAACGGCAGCTTTTGGTAAAACTATATGCAACAACCGTGTATTATTTTCAGTATGTAAATCGGAGATTCGTAGATGTTACCACTATTGGTGGATTTTAAATTATTGCCCCGCTTTGAAAATGACAGTATCAGTCTTCAGAGTACCTCACAAGGACTAGAATACTAAGAACCCCGCGAGGATTGAATATGTTAAGGAAAGTGCGTAGAAGCACCAATATCCTAGTGAGGTACTTAAAAATAAATACACTGTAAGGGTACATTTTGTTACCAACCTCTGTGAGAGTTGATAATGGTGAGAAATATGTGTAAAGGTATCCCAGTGTAGGACTATGCGAATATACATTACATTTAAAACCATCTGTCCCCATGAGGGTAGGTTATGTTAAAGCATGTGCGCGAAAGTGCAATATTCAAGTAAAAAACCCTACGAGGGAGCATTTTAAATTATCTGCCGTTGCAATGGTTGATTATGATGGCGAATGTGCGAAGAACATTTATCTAAGTGAAGTACCCTGCGAAGAGGATAGATATTTGGGTTTTTTCTTTACCTACTAAAAATCTGCTTCTAAAGCATTTGATTCTAGTCTATTGAAAGGCAAAAAGTTTTTCGAACACCACCTGCCTTTTTAATGTGCGTTGAGGCACAACATCCAAAATAATACCCCGCGATTTCAACTCACTTGCCTGCCTGGGGTTGGTTATTATGGGGAATGTGTGTACGGGCACAACATCCAAGAGAATACCCCGCGAGGGTATATTAAAACTCACCTACCCCTGCGAGGAGTTGATTATTATGTGGAATGTGCGTACGGAGTACGGGCACAACTTCCAAAAGAATACCCCGCGAGGGTATTATAAAACTCACCAGCCCCTGCGAGGGGTTGATTATTATGGGGAATGTGCGTACGGAGTATGGGCACAACATCCAAAAGAACACTCCGCGAGGGTATATTTCAACTCACCTGTCCCTACAAGGGGTTGATTATTATGGGAAATGTGCGTACGGAGTACGGGCACAACATCCAAAAGAATACCCCGCGAGGGTATTATAAAACTCGCCAGCCCCTGCGAGGGGTTGATTATTATGGGGAATGTGCGTACGGAGTACGGGCACAACATCCATAAGAATACCCTGCGAGGGTAAATTTCAAGTCACTGCCCCTGCGAGGGTACATTTCAAGTTACGGCACCTGTGTGGGTGTATGTCAGCTCAGACTAGCTTGCAAAGCGGGAGCATTTGATCATTTTACTATAAAGGCAAAAATGTTTTACCGTTTTAAGCACTGTAGTTAACTCGTCTGGTATTAATAGCAAACGGAATCTTTTGGTAAGTGGATTACGAACCCTCATTCCTCACTTCAATAATTTCAGACCACAAATAAGTTGTAATTACGTTAACTCAATAACAAAAAATCTACCTTCAAATATAACTCGTAATGTTTCGTAAACTTCATGTAGGTTAAATCACTGTCTTTATTATTTCGAGTAATTTTAGCACACAAGACCGTTTCTCAAATCTAAAAAGCCGGATTGAATTTGTATTTTAATTATTGAATTTTTTTACATAATAAATTGCGACACAAATTATTTAGATGGCAGTTGATACCTTAACACTCTCTTGTGGTCATGATTTATTTTAGTTCAGAGAATTTGGACATCAGAGCGATACCCGTTATCACTTTTCCAACGTTGTGATTTATTACGGTCAGCACATGATGTATTAAATTATTGTTCAACTGTATCTGAACTAAACTGGAACCAACCTAGGAAAAACCTAGGATAAAAATGTTATAGTACACACAAAAATATCTTTAAAAAGTGGGTAGACTAAAGTATTTAAGAATTAGTTTGTTCAAAGCTTTGAACATAAAATTTCAACAATAATTTGAATTATCGAACGGTAAAACCGTTAAAATTATGAATTATTTCATATTATTAAAATAAGAAGGTATATAAATACAAATAACTTACATGTGTGCCTAGGCTACGCTAGCGCTAGGCACAACCGTGCGCTGCAGAAAACAAGACGCCAATGACGAGATCGCGCGGCTCATGCCCGCCGCTCTGCCTGGCGTGGATGGTAGGGGGATATGCGAGTGAGATGGCGATATAAGGTAGACAAAGAAGGTACAATAAAGCAGAAAACAAGGAGGGGCCTATCTCAAATGTAAAGTTTCAAATAACGGTCAAGTGTTTAATATACATAATTACACCCAAAAGGACATACAGACATGTTCGTACACACAAATGTAATCCTCAGGGGAATTGAGGGGAATCAAACCCACGACCTGCGGTACGATAGGGGAATCTTAACCAACCGGGTTAACTGGCCCGACAATTATTATATGTAGATAATTAAAATAATAGAATTTTATTTCAAGCCATTCAAAATTTATTTGTCTGTCTGTCCGTGGCCTTCAGACAACCTTCTGTAGACATTTGCATGTAGTGTGAGCAAAGTGTTTTATTAAAATTTTCAATGTAGCTTGGTTCATATACATATTTTAAGTAACTCTTGTTATAATAAGCACACGCACCAAGGGCAGACAAAAAGGCAGTTAAAAAGTTCAAAGAAACATCCCAACTAGCAAAAAAAAGTCGTACAAGTGCTGTACAAACGTTTCTGTTACAACTTAATGTGTGCAATTTAAGTCATGCAAACGTTATGACTTATAAAACATATTAATAATGAAATGCGCTGCCTTACGACTTAAAACTCCTAAGCTGACGCCATCATCAATATTGCAGGGTTCCTTAAATGAATTAAGTCGTAAGCACTATCTTTAAATCATAAGACAGTTGTGTATATGACTGTTGTATGGCATTTTAGTCGTATAACAATCGTAAAAAGCTTAAATTATAATTAGTCGTACAGTAGTCATTCTAAAAGCTTTTCTATGACCAAACTCCTGTAAGATGTTATACTGAAGTTGTAAAACCGGGGAAATATCTTGGCTAAAACTTTTGTATGACAATGATTAAATTGCTTTATTACTATATCATATAAACGTTTTTACAACTGCGTTATACAAACAATTTGAATTTAATCTAAAATGCGGTATAAGTGACACTTGTACACCGTTACGTTTTAAAACTTGCTTATTTACGACTTATCTACAATCAATCAGCCATAAAAGGTATGACTAATTTGTTAGTTGGGTATTGTTGTCCATTTTAAAATATACTTAAAACAAATGTCATTACTCGCAATAAATCTTGAAACAAAAGCCTACATAAATTAATTGCATTCAAAGAAACGAAAAGTATTTTTATTATTATTTATTCATTTATTTGAGAAAGTTTAAATTAATTAATTGAACATCAAGTCGACCCACTGATGTGTATCTACTAATTGAATTAAATTTAAATTGAGAGTCGCCCATAAATCGTTCTGTGACTCCATACAAATCGGTCAATGAATATTTAATGCTGTTACAAATCCAGACGCGGCAGAACTACGGTTATTTCTAAATCTAAATATAAAACTCAATTAGAGATTCAACATTGCCCTGACATTAAGAGAGTAGGTAAAATAAGTTAGTTAACATAACAGACCATGGGACCGTGGGGGTCCGAAGCTCGCCGTTTTGCTCGCACCTTGTCATCAAAATTGATCGAGACCTCCGGAGACCAGCGGGCGGGGAGCTTTTTCCGCCAACGCGTCAGCTTGGCTATCCAAAGGGGAAACGCTGCCAGCCTTCTGGGAACCCTGCCGTTAATCGGAAGCAGCGGCAGGCTTGAGGAAATGTTCTATATATAGATTGTATTTTGTACATATTTGTTGTAAATAAAGTTATGAAAAAAAAAACAAAAAAAAACATACAGAAGTAGAAATGTTTTGAAGCCTATTCCAGAAGTATTTACGAATTTATATAAACTTCCACGCTGTTATTCGAAGAAATCATATAAGTTTGTTTCTCGGATATTATTACGGATATGAAAGAAAATTTACGCTTGTAGATCTTTTATAATTATTCAAATCTTTTTGATAAATTCAAATTCAAATTCAAAAAGCATTTATTCAATTTAGGCCTTGATAAGGCACTTATGAACGTTAACAAATGGCTCTACACTATAATTTATTAACAATAACGAACCGTGTCATATCTATATATATACTCTATATAGGGTAAGAGCCCCGGCTTTGGCCACCATAAGGAAAGTTTTATATAAAAAAAATCACATCTAATTCAAAAATGGATATTATGTTGATTAATTACATTAATAAAGTAGGTCACATATTTAGCTTTCAGGTTTTTTAGAAGTGTTTATTGAGAGACAATTTTTTTTTAAAGAATTTTTAGAATTCATTGACTGTCAAATAACATCAAAATCAAGTTTCGAGACATTAATTTAATATACTTCAATAAGAATCCACGCAACAAATAAAAATTTGAGCAAGATATTTATGTTAAGAAATTAACGGAAATTATTATTTTTACTTTTACTGTGTCACAAAAAAATTCCTATACACTTACGGCGCCACTACAATTGCTCTTCAAAAGCAATAATCATCAAAGATTTTATTTACTATAAACGAGTTGAGCTAAAACGCCTTATTTATTAACTTTCAAAATTGCAAGTGGCCAAAACCGGGGCTGCTGCCCTATATTGTATATAATACTGTAAATATGTTACATGAATTACATGTGGTGGAACAAAAAAAAAATTAATAGCGTCGCGTTTTTTCGCAGAATATCGCAGTCAAATAACAAATGCACGCACATGTTCAAACCGCAGGATCCAGAAACATGAAAATTTTAAAGAAAGAAAGAAAACATATTTATTAACCCACAAGGATAAGGTATACATATTTTTATAGTAAGAGTAACATATTCTATGTACATGATCTGCGAAGAATCAAGAAAATACATTACATCAATTTGTTGTATGGGGTCAAAAGGTCCCTACCTCAGCATAAAACTGCTCTGCTCATAAAGCAGTACAACGCTGGTATTCTGGCAGAGCCTTTACTAGAGTGACGACACAAACATAAATAAGGTATAAGAGAAAAACATTAATATTATGAATCTATGTGGGTACTTATGTAACATAAAAAAATAACCGTATTAAGTGTGAATAATCTACTTAACTTGATATAATTTTATATAATAAAAATTTGCACAAAGTTTTCAGAATATTGCCCCTAAAGTAGTAAAAAGAGCAGCTGAAACCAAAGCGAAAAGTAAGTAAGTATATTCCCATGTCTTTTTTTGAGATAGTGCAAGAATATTGCTAGATAATGTGTCAATTGAACAATTTATGCAGATAGCGGTATACATTTCTTATAATCTCCACAATGGCCCACAAATAGTCGAATCGACGAATCCATTGCAAATCTAGTCGCATAAAGTTGTAGCGAATATGAATATGAGAAGCTGGAAAATTGCTACACGCCTTTTTTAAATGAAGGTTTGCAATATAAATGATCTAGAAAACTTCTTGGTGTTCCCTAAGTAAGAGTAACTCTTGGAGACGGTTACATATTTCTTTCTTTTGGGGTCAAAATAATGGGTTGCTGGGGTCCAGAGGCGCGCAGTTTGGTTAGGGAGCTGTCCAGACGCCTAATTGATACTACAGGGGACCAAAGAGCTGGCGCTTACCTCGGGTAACGCATTAGCCTTGCAATTCAACGAGGTAACATCACCAGCTATTTGGGTATCCTGCCTGCAGGCGGCGATTTAAACGCAGTTTTTTATATATAATTCTTTCAATGTATATATAATTTTAATTTTATGTAGTTCAGTAAATAACTTCTTTGTGTGTTGTTATTGTGTAAATAAAGTTTAAACTAAATATTTAAAAAAAATTAAGAGCTTTTAACTTTACTAAAGAACTTTAAAAATTGTATTTTCAGTGCATGTACAGAATATTTTGCAAAGTTGTCCAGAGACTCGGTGTTAACGAGCTGAATGTTCACTCGCATAATTAGTGATAGTTACGACTTAATAGCTCCTACTGCACGCTACGTCTTTAAAATTTAAATATTAAAGCTACTCTATTTGTTTATATTGAAGTTTTAACTATACATTAATATAAAGTATTTTTGTTGTTATATTTGTGCTCCAAATTAAGAACTTGTATAAATATTTAATTTTTACCCGCCTGTCTTATGTTTCTATGTAGGTTTCTATTTCACTTTCGTTTGCACTGCAATATGTTGTTAGTACATAAACTTACACAATGGTGCCGATTCTGTTGTAAATCGCACTAAACTAATTTTAGTCACATCACATCTCTTTCTTACAAACATTATTGAAAAAGGATAGAACATATTTAAAGCTGTAAACTTAGTCTTTGCCGTCTTCATTTGCGTGTATCTAGACGTAACCGCGATAGAAGGCGACTAAATTTATATTGAAAACAAGCATTAGACTAATTTGACAGGACAACATTTCTTAAATCCTTTTCTTATGTTCTTTGTTAGAAAGAGACATAGTGAGACTAAAATTAGTTAAGTTGTAAACAACAGCATCAGGGTATGTTGTGATCCTGCGCGTGATTAAGGTCGCCAGAGATCGTGTGTTGCAAGCATCCATATGGCTAACCGCTTACCATCAGGCGGCTTACGTACGCTTGGTAACCGACTTTATCAAAAAAAAACAAAACCGTACGTAAAATAAAGGTACTTTGTATAGTACAAGCGATAAATACACACACACATACACACCCCAACACACCCACAAAGCATGAAGTGGATGGAGAAATACTATCAGGAGTACTGTCACGCCATTACGGAACAGGCGACGACGGTGGGCGACGATCAATTAGCAGTGTGAAACCTAATCAAAAATACATAAAATTTACTAAACGCCGCATCTACGCAAATCAATCTTTGCATAAAGTATTAATTTAATTTATTTGTGGGCGTACGATCAAACCAGTGAATTGCACGTTGTCATTTAACGTATACTACGGACGGGTGTCATGACAAATAATTGTCGTTTTTGTTTAACATGAACACCCAATCATTCGTTTAAAATAGCCAACGATTAAATGCAATTTTCATTCAACCATTGATGGAGTTATACGCTCAGTTCACGAATAGGGATTTTATTTCATATTATTATAATTTATGGAATACTAGCTGTTCCGCGCGGTTTCACTCGCGTTCCCGGGATATAAAGTATAATACTCAGTCCTATAATACTCGGGGATAATGTAGCTTCCTATTAGTGAAAGAATTTTTCGTATCCGACTGGTAGTTCCAGAGATTAGCCCGTTTAAACAAACAAACAAACAAAAAACTCTTCTGCTTTATTATAGTAGTATAGATTCAAATATAAAGCAATCACGATCTATCAGATTAATATTATAGGTACCTAACGGAATCTCTCCCTGCCAGTACTCGTGTCGGCGATGCTGAGCGGGGATACGGCGTGGAGGGCCGTAGCCTCCTTCTGTGAGACCGTAATGGTCCAGAAGGAGGCTGCTGAGCGGGATCGGGAGAGGGCCGATCCCACCCCGGCGGCGGCGGCGGCGCAAACGTGCCTCGTCGCGCCCCCCTGCCCTGTAGCTCGGGTTTAGAATAACAGCTACGGTGTTCTCCTGCCTGTCGTAAAAGGCGACTAAACGGGGCCTTTGGGGTCGTGGGCAGTGTGCGCCCAGAAGTGACCCCAAGGAGGACGATGCGCCGATGTCGTCATGACTCATCGTGCGATAGCACAGCGAGGTTGCTAGGGGGAGGTGTAAACTTCCCCCGGGACGAGCTATCTAAGCGCCGCGCTTGGAGGGGTGAGCAGGTACGCGTTCAACACGAGAGCCCGCCCCCCTCTCTATAGCGCAGGTGGCGACCACCGTGGGGTTTCAGCCGGTAAAAGTCCGGCATAACCTGGCCGCTCCCTCCCATGGTGGTCGGGTATCCTATGAGGATTTGATGATTTCCCTAAGCTAATAAAAAAAGAAAAAAAAAAGGTACCTAACTTTAACTACAATTAGGATTATAAATAAGGTTGTGAGATTAGAATAGACGAACGAATAGTTTTGAGTACCTAACGTTTATTATTGTATTTTCTGCACCTCTCGTCATGAAGGAAGACTTTGGGCCGCTTTGGGCTTGGTGTTCCGTCGATTCCGTATTCTAGTGAAACTTGATAAAAATGTTCGTATGTTCGTTTGTAAGATATATAGGTGTATATGGCATATTGAATAATTCGGCATTTTACAAACGGCGTCGGCATTTCACGAACGCTCGCTGTTTTGTAAAATGCCGAAGGCAAATTATAAAATGCCTCGTCATTTTGTAAAATGCCGTGTAACCTAAATGACGATTCGAACGCAGTTTTACAAAATGCCGCGGCAAATTGTAACAACAAGTTATATTTTCTACCACCAGTGGCGCTGTTAGTCAAAACAATATCAATAATAATAATAAATAATAAATGTATTTATTTTTCTCTCACAAAAGGTTTCTTATGAACTAGGTTGGTACTACATTAATAAAATAAAGTTAAACCTGTTTTGTAAGAGACTGGTGCCTGAGCTAGGTTTATAAAAACCTGTATTACAGGTCACAATGGCGTCCAGTAGTGCAAATATTTGTGAAAAAAAGTGAAATAATATGTTTTCGCATGAAACAAATGAATTTGTACTACACTTAAACTTATTACACTTAAATTACTAATATAATAGTTAAAGCTTTGTTTAACGAACCTGGTGGTTCGTTGATTTAGTAAAAAAATGTACACAAAACACAAACTTGGATCTAGCGGTATTGTCACAGTTCTAACCTAACCTAACCAACAGTATTTGGAGTGCCCCAAATCGGTTCTGGTAATAATAACTTTCCAATCTGATATCTGTTTAGATTAAACATAACATAATTTATAATAGCGTATATCTTTATATAGAAAATTTCCTCAAGCCTGCCGCTGCTTCCGATTAACGGCAGGGTTCCCAGAATGCTGGCAGCGTTTCCTCTTTGGATAGCCAAGCTGACGCGTTGGCGGAAAAAGCTCCCCAGCCGCTGGTCTCCAGAGGTCTCGATCAATTTTGATGACAAGGTGCGAGCAAAACGGTGAGCTTCGGACCCCCACGGTCCCATGGTCTCGACCGCAAAAGGCACAAAAATATAATTGGGTCCAATCGATGCGTATTTTTTGAATTTTCCGCACTGGCCGCAGCTGCCCCTGCAGCTTTACAAGTCGCCGGTAAGTGAGATGGCGCGAGTGTATCGACACATGTGGCATCCCACACCAGCGACTTGCCGACACTCCAAGGGATCAAAGACAAACCATACATAATTTAAAAAAATACATACACAGTCTAGAAATTACTTACGATATGAGTCTCATATTTTAATATAACTAATTACATTACATACATTAGGATTTTATGCTTTTATATTTTATTAGATAGATTTGTTGTTAAATATTTTGAATATAGTTTATAAATAATTATCATACATTTATATAGTACGTGGTACATCATCTGACCACATTTTTTATACTACGCGACGACGTGGTACTAAGTGGTTATATGATTTCCCAGGTTATAAATCAATGAAATTACGTATAGAATTCAAATGATAGCCCGCCTGGTGGTAAATAGCCCCCATCTCTTCATTCGAGCTATATTCCATCTTCTCAATAATATTCTGCAAACTTCCCCACAGCAATCAACCGTCGGGCAGCCATTGCAATACTACTGTCGGTTAAGTACATATACCTCAAAATTATTATGCAATTACGGTCAATAAATTGCGTTCGGTGGTGGATCCGTGAGGGTTGTCAACTCAGTATTTCCACACCGGTTATTATCATTTTAAATTAAGTTTGTAGCTTATACAATGCATTTATTTAAAGTTTTAATAAATTGGACAATGGCCCTGATTCTGTTGTTCACAACTAAACTAATTATAATCTCACTATGTCTCTTTCTAACAAAGAGCATAAGAAAAGGATGTAAGAATTGTAGTTCTGTCAAATTAGTCCAATGCTTGTTTTCAATATAAATTTAGTCGCCATCTATCGCGGTTACGTCTAAATACATGCCAAATAAGACGGCAAAGATTAATTTGACAACTTAAAATATGTTCTATCCTTTTTCAATAATGTTCGTAAGAAAGAGATGAGATGTGACTAAAATTAATGAATCGGCACCAATGTAAAGAAAGGAATGAAAATATGCAATTTTAAAAATCTTTCTTAAAAAACTGAGTTTGTTTACAAAATGTAATGAGCGATGAAACAGGCCTGGGTTCTTTATTTAATTAAAAAACCTCTTTGCATATCTAAATAGTTACTGGACTATTATATCGCCTAGCGAGCCAAACAAAAGCTTTTATTTGAACAAGAACTTATGTAAGCATAATACAAGATATTATCTCAAGCGGATTTGTTTTTCTTCTTGCTTAGAAATCCCCAAGACAATCCGCGTTTCCTTCCGGTATAATTGGACTATATTTAATCTGGATTTCAAGCGCACAGCTTATGAAATTCGCATGGAAATCTCTACAGCAGTATTTTTCACTATGTTGGGGATTATGGAACGGATAGATTTGAGAATTTATAATATCACTGGTATTTTTCTTTAAAAAAGTGGTAAGCAGGTTAGTGATAGAATATTCCAAAGTGTGCTTTTAGTAGTACTAATGGTAGGATTTGTTTCTTCATTTTAAGGCGACCTGATATAACTCTGTTCTCTGTTGCGATACTATTAACAAATTTGCAAAAAATAGACAAATTCTACTAATATTACAACTGCGAAAATCAGTTTTTTTATTTGTTACCTCTTGATGCCACTACTAATCGTGATAAAATTGCCACACTGATAGATATAGCTAAAATAACATATAGGATACCCTGCATCCCGAGAAAATATCGGGGGGCACGGCAGTGCCCCCGCCGAGTCGAGCGCGAAGCAAACACTGGAACCATTTCGCCGCATTTTCAGGCCCCTATTTGAGAACCTCTGGATAAGACCCGAACGCAGAAATTTTCGTCATCCAGTAAGCTATAATCACATACTTAAAATCCACTCACTCACTCACTCACTCACTCACTCACTCACTCATGATCATCAAAATAGAACTAGTACTTCCCATAAACTCAGAGAGCTGAAATTTGGTACAGAGTTAGGGTTTAATGACCACATAAAGGGAAAACTATAAAAACTAGGATAATCGAAGATCTGTAGTACCTGGTGACCCTGATTAGAAAACACAAGAGCCCAACCAAACTATTAGAGATCGACATACCGCCTTTACATAAAATATTCAACTTGGTGATCCGCTTCATTTTCTACAAAAAGAAGTGAAATCCCATCAAAAACATTCTGTAAAAAACTAGCCAAGTCTCGATGGAGCTGCTTGTTTATCTCTAAAAAGTAAAGAAATCTAGACAAAGTCGTGCCAAGTCTAAGGTTCCTTACTGCGATTTCTTTATTATTATAGTTAATGTTGTGTGACTTGGCCGTTGATAAGATTTTAGCTCAATATCTATAGTGACAACCCTACCACCAACAAGCATTGTGTCCGCGCAGGTACATAAACATTTGCATTGGATAATTACATTTGGTACACTCGAGTAAACCGGTTACTTAGTTGAAGTGAATTCGAGTGAGACTGTGCTGTAAGCACCATTCAAAGCCTGAGATGTGTTCCGGTTCCGGTCTTCAGCTCATTCGGAAATGAGGCATTGCATGGACTTACGAGTTTACGTACTTGTATAATGTTTGTTTAGAATGAGTAAATAGAAATTTATTAGGTAATTTTAGACTTCTTCAAGAAGAGCGTGAAGAGATTTTTGGAAGGTTGTTGTTGCAAACTATCGCATTATGTAGGCTTCGATAACCGCTTACCATCAGGCGGGCCGAATGCTTGTTTATTACCTTAGTAGTATAAAAAAGCTATTACCCATCCGGTGAATGTAAAAAATATGCTGCACTAAAGTTTAAATATTTTTTATTTAAACTTATATATAAAAATTTATATATAAAATATATTTAAAAAGCAAGAATTAGATGGATATTGGCTGTCAAATATGCCTTTTTAAAATATCGAGTAGGTGATATTATTGTTATATCTTAACCTTTTGACCACCATAATATTAATGAAGCGACAAGCACTCCATGCCATGGAACACACAGTGTTATCCCATTGTAGAAAGATTTATTTCGATTTGATTGTTGGTCATGTATTGATGATGTTAGCGTGTGAGTCACTTCGTTGGCTGTGGCGACTAGATGACTGTGGCGGTAAAGAAAAAAATGATAAAACCATCCGAGGTATGTATATGATATTATCCGTCTAGAAGCTGAAAATTTTGCAGACGGTTCCTTAAGTGACGTGGGCGAGCATAATTTGTTTTTCGAAAAATCAATCCTTGATGTAAAATAGGTGGTCGCGGGAGAACGCGGGGCGTAAAGCTAGTGCAATATTATAATGACAACAGGGATGTAATTATGTTTGCCCATGGCGCAATGGCACAACAGACCTACGGGAGCCATAATGCGTCACCCCTTATGCAAGACCGCAGGCTATTATTACTAGAAACCGGGACAAAAATTAAGTTGCAACTATGTCATAGTTTGAATTTACTTTAAATTTCTGGCGTTATAAATCTCCGTAAATTGAAGTGGCAACCCTATTTATTTTCCATTCAATTTTACTTAAATAAATTACACTTCTTTAGTGTGAACTGAAAATTATTCGTTAAAAGAGTTAAGTGATAAGAAACACCGTCTCTTAAATAAACTGCGCTGGGAAAATAATTCGGGCCTTTTTCAAGACAGTTTTTTCGTCCTCCATAATTTAAGCAGTAAATCAGTAGGTAGGAGGTAACGAAGAGAAATTCTTAATTACGAAGCTTAAAAGGGCACTTAAAGGCATAGCAGAATTTAATTTTTGCTCTCATGCCTCCGTTACGGAGGCTTTTATCTGTTTTAATGTAAGCAAGTGTACCTTATATCAAGATGTTTATTTTACGGGCTTGAGACCGCCCTTCGTAAGATGGATGCCGACAATATTGCCTTCATTAGTCGAAAAGGCTCATGTATGTGTGACTTCGACATGACAGATTGTTGATAGATGCTTTTTTGTCGTTAATCAGCAGCAGCGGCATACTCGAGGATTTTTTTTATACGTGAAGATATATTTATCTATTAGGTTGGCAACTAATAAACCCGCCACTTTTTTCGATCAGTTTCTAAAACGTTATAGAACTATCTCGAATTTCTTGAAGTAGTATATAAATAAAGCAAGAGTTGTATGTCAGATCAGTTGACAACTGGATCTCGAATAGTAAAACTACAGTAAATTTTGGATCAGAAAAAAGTTCTTTTAAGTGTATAGTGGGGAATAAACGGAATTATAAACTGGGAGCTGTTGACATCTAACACTACAATCACGGCCAATATTTATCGTGACCAACTGGATACAGTAGCAGCGAGATTACCGAAAAATCAAAATAAAGTATACTTTTTGCACGATAATGCTCGACCACATGTAGCAAAAGCGACTCGTGAAAAATTACTTTCGCTTGGCTGAGCCGTCCTTCCTCACCCACCGTACTCTCCAGATATTATGCCCTCAGATTATCATCTATTTCGTTCTCTAGCCTACTACTTAGAAGATAAAAAAAATTAAAATGAAGACCAACTTAAAAGTGACCTTACAACCTTTTTTGATCAAAAGCCTAAAAACTTCTACGAGGAAGGCATTATGTCTGCCAGCGCGTTGGCGACAGGTGATAGAAAACGACGGTGCTTATATAGTTGAGAAATCATATGATTTTGTATAATTAAAAAAAAAAATTTTTTTGTGTACAAAGATGGCGGGTTTATTAGTTACCAACCTAATATTTCAGCATATTGCGTCACCGATAACCGTCTCAGTTATCAATGTTTATATGTTGCGGTCCTTTTGCGACTTCTATTGTTATTAATTTAAACAAATACATAATATAGATTTGATTTTACATTCTCGCCACTCACCACCGTCTCTATGTACATATTCAAAGTACCTTTTTTAAATCATGCTGTCGCCATACTCTGTTTCTCAGACCACGATGTAATCGAGTCAGACTTCCATCTCCCACCATAATCCACTTAGCTCAGGGCGACTCAACAAGTGAGATGGTAGCTGTTTTATTTTTACCAGACTGCACGCGAAACAGGGTGCCGTTACCCTGCTATTTGTATAAATATTATGCTATTTATAGATTAAAGCAAAATTACAAGAAGTAAATATAAGTTTCGTAATAAAGCTGAAAATTGTGTAATTGCTAATCTTCAGGAAATACCAATCGTTACAAGGCTATTTATAACATCTCGAGTAAAAACAAGGGGTAGGTTGAGCTAGTCATTGGTAGGGATATATTGCGGTGGTGTATGATTTTAGTGACTGTTAACTTAATAAACCTGATGTAGCTATAGTATAATAAGTAAGGGTTAAATTAAAAATTGCACATTTATTAATTAGATAGACAACCCTAAATTGCAGACACTCGGGGTATCTTACCTACAACCATTGAGCTATTATTACTACGTATCGAGAAGCTATCATAAGCAAAGGTTATGCCCCTTTTTTTAAGTCAACTAAAATTCTCTTTACTCGCTGAAACAATAATTAGTCGTCTAAGCAGACAGTAGAAACACGTAGCGCTATCAGAACGCTATTAGGAGTATTTTTCTCGCAAACACCGTGATTGCTTACGCTTTCGTTCCTCGTTATACATTAACATTTGCGGCTGGATGGGATACTGATGTGTGGCGTCTTCTCTATACGTAGTAATAATAGCTCAATGGAGATAGTAAATAATAAAAATCAATTAATGGCAAAAAAATTTTTTATTCAACTAAGGTAGCATACAAGCATACGGCCCACCTGCTGGTAAGCGGTTACTGTAGCCTATTGACGCTTGCAACACCAGGGGTATCACTCGCGTGTTGCGGACCCTGCAGAAATATTTTCATACCAGGTTGGTTTACTTTGCTTATTTCCATAGTTTAATATCCTACAGTCTTCTGCTGTGGGGCTCAGCTGCAGACTTTGAAACTATATTTATTCTGCAGAAAAGTGCAATTCGCGCAATCTATTGTTTGGGTCCTCACGAATCACTACGAAGTCGATTCAAGGAATTTAAAATTTTAACTTTACCGTCACAGTACATTTATGAAAATATTATGTTTGTCCGTAAAAATCGCTTTGAAATTAATAGTAGCCGCCATAACTTCCATACAATAAATAAAGATAAAATTGTGACACCTAGATTCAGGTTATCTAAAGCTAATAAGTCTTTTTTCGGGAATTGCGTTCGTTTCTATAATAAAATCCCACTGGAAGTAACTAAAATGTCTTATAATAAATTCAAAGATTTTATAAAGCTGAGGTTAATTGATAAAGCCTACTATAAGGTGGCTCATTACGTGGAAGACAAGAATGTTATGTATAGTTGTAGTAGCTGTTCTCTACACTTGCACCCCCCCCCCCCCCCCTGGCTATGTGAAAATTGTATGAATAAGCATAATTAATGTATATTGTATAAGTACCTATTTGGAACAAAAGCTGTAATTTTAAAAGATCTTCCACAAACAAAATAAAAAGACTCCGTCTTCTCAGTTTAAGTGTATTTCGAACCGGTGGTAAATTCAACTGTATGTAACAAATTAACGTTCAAAATCAAAATCAAAAAGTCATTTATTCAGTTTAGGCCCTAGTAAGGCACTTTATGAACGTTACATTGGTACATACAGTTGAATTTACCACCGGTTCGGAATACACTTAAACTGAGAAGACTCCGGCAAGAAACTCATAAGTTCATAAGTGCCTTATCAGGGTCTAAATTGAATAAACATGATGTATAACGAATCTAAGTGTACTTCAGCTCTGATCAAAAGCATTTTCCCTAAGATGTTCTTGTTTCTATAAAGTAACCTATACATTACAGAATCAAGAAAATTCACCAGAATTTCTAGTCTAGAAACTATCTCATAATCTATTTAGCAAACTAAAGCCTCGCCGCTCGAAAAAGAACATCATTTAGCAAAATAAAGCAGTAGCTACACCTACCTACGTCAAAGCGCCGAACATGTTCGCAGTAGTAATCACCCGGCGGACACCGGTCCCTTAAGTAAGATTTACATCTGAATCGGTGAGCGGAGTTTAAATATTAACCGGGTGCTGTGACAAGGGTGTAGTAGACCCGGTACACGCTGATAGTGTGTAGGTACTATGATAGAACTTTTGATGATTTAATGTTGTTGGATTTGAAATTGGTGAGTAATAAAATAACTTTGCAAAAATAATTGCGAAATGAAATGTAGTAATCTCACTTTTCCACTTAATTCGAATTAAAATCAATTCAAAATATAGAGATAGAATATATTATAAAGTGATAGCGTTATCAACACCTTGTGCAAAGCGTAAGCAGTTTGCATGTAGATGCATTTATAGATATACCTACACTAGTGATTTACTGTCAGAAAAAATAAACGATAAGATTGAATAAAAAAAACAACCAAGTGCGAGTCGGACTCGCGCCTCTACGCGCGGACCTCTATGCGTTCATGAGGAACTTAGTAAGTATAAAATTATTTAAAATATTTTTATAATATGATGTAACTAAAAATTTACGATTTTCGCAACATTTCCTTTATCTGTGCTATAAGACGTTGTTGCTTCGTACCAAATGTCAAGATTCTGAGTTCACGGAAAGTACCCTGTAGGTTTTGATTCCCTTGCGAGTGTCGAAAATTTGCAGCATAAACGGCTGTATCTTTAAATTGCCTTGGCTTAGAAGTTTAATTTTTTCACAGTTCCAAGTGACAGTAGATTTGAATATTTGCTACGAATTTCAGCTTAATACCTCCACCCGTTCCTGAGAAAAAGGGTCTTGACAGACAGATAGACGGACAACAAAGTGATCCTATCAGGGTTCCGCTTTTTCCTTTTGAGGTACGGAACCCTAAAAACGAGAAATTGGGATTCATAATTATGTACTTAGTCGTTCAAACTATGAACGCGCAGTTAGTGCTGCGGCTGCGTTGATCTTACTCGTGTCACGATTCATCCAAAGAATTTAAAACGTCCAGAAGGATAGTCGCCTCTATAGGAACACGAAATAAACAAGCCATAATTGACAGTATTTAAAAGTAATAAGTTTAGGTAATTAAAAGTGACAAAATCGCAATACTTACACATGGAAGGTTAGTTTTTTAGTTTTTCCTTGGTTTTTATAAGTGTTGTGACAGTATTTTAATACGCAAGTTGACATTTTTTATTTAATCAGTACAGCGAGTATGACGCGGTGACAGCCGTGCGCAGCACGAACTGAGAGCGATTTGCTCAGGAGCCCCTCAAGCGGAGTGATATTAAATGTCATGCTTTAGTAAGGCGGACTATCCATCTGGGTAGAGGCACGATGCCGTATGAAAATCTTTGGATTCATCTTACGTCTCATTTCTAGTACGTGATATATATTTTTTCCTTTAGTTTTTTTTACATTTAGTGTTTTTGTTTTTTTTTACATTTTGTTGTTTACATTTCGTTATTTTTTCTTGTTTTTATTGAAATTATATTGAAATATGCACGGAGCATATTATAGAATTTAGTATTCTATTTTATTTTTGCTATTTTGTTGTTTTTCTATGTGTTATGGGTTTGACAACAAATTTATTCTTATTCTTACAATCGCTCTATCATTATTATATCTCTATGATTCTATTTATAGTAGACATAGGAGCTCCATACCATTTATATTCCAGCACAGATCTATGACCACATTTCACCATAGTATTCAGTGTAGATCTAATTGTCTATGAATATTTAAAGCTCTATTCATTCCCGCTCTCATGTTTTACAGGTTAATTACATAGAGAATGTTTATTTGTTACTACGAAATTAGTTCTGTTAAAGTACTTACTTGTTTCCACTAGAATATCTAATTGGATTATTTAATTGTGTCTCTTGTTTTGTTTTTAGGTACTTTACTTGTCCCTAGTTTTTTGTCTGAATATGAAACTCTATTTATAAAGTTAATATGGTTTATTTAAAAATATTTAAAGATACAACAATAAACCTTAGACCTAAATTATTAAAGACTATTTAACTGTACAAATAAATAAATTTGCAGTATCTATTTGTCATAGCGCCAATATCCCTTTGATCAGTGTTAGAAAAACCAACAACTATCGGCTGGCCAGTCAACGTTATGCCAAGCCACAAAATATGTCCACATAAGACGTCCTGTACACGTATAGCCAGTGCATTGGTCCATATGCTGGCCCAATGTGAACTAGGGCCTTTACAGTATTAGAAACTATCATCATTTGTCTATTACATGTAAAAATATATACCATTTGATAAACGTCGTAAACTAAAGCAATGTTTTTTGTTATCTGCTCTTTGGTAAGTTCACAATCCTATCGTTTCTCAGAGAATAACGAGGAGTAAGGGTTACTGCTCACTATAACAGCACGGCTACGCCACGGCATTTACCTTGCCATGCAAGTGAGGCCTTTAAATCGTATGCGTTAAAGTAAATTTCTAATGACTAGGTAAAATAGTTGACGCCTCGCGGCAAGCGCGCTTGCCGCTTCAAGCCACTAGACTGCTGACCACACGCTTTCAGCGAGCGGCCCGCTCCCTTGCTGCGTGACGCCAGCAAGCGGTATCTTGCCAAAGCCGCGCCACCAATTTCACCGGCGCCGCGCCGCCCGCGAGCTGCCACCTCGCAGCCGGCGCGCTGGCAGCTAGTGGTTGGTTGAATTGAGTTGAGGCGGTGCCGGGCCGTTGCTGCGGTGGAGCGGTGCTGACATAGTGAGCGATGACCCTAAAAGATTACCAAAGCAATATTATTTTTATTTAAAAAAATATATTAAATTAATACATGGGTATTTAGTCGGGCCAGTCGGCGCGGATGGTTAAAATTACACCTATCGCGCAGAAAGTCGCGGGTTCGGGTCCCACACAGGACATGTATTTATGTGCATGAACATGGCTGTGTGTCCTGAGTCTGGGTGTAATTATGTATATTAAGGATGTCAAAGTCAAAGCCATTTATTTAATCTAGGACACAGAAGGGCACTTATGAAGGTCACATTAACTGAAGTTACCACTGGTTCAGAACCAGCCATTTGCCAGCTATGCTTTTCCTACACTGCCACATCAATATGCAGATTGGGATCATTTTAAAGTATTACCACCAAAATAAAACCAAAGTCTTCATACAAAGGTTAACCTTACTCTACCAAAATGTATGAAAGACATTTATTATGATTTCCAATACATACTAAAAGATTTTCGGACTAATTTCAACCCTAAACACTTCTGGTATTAGTTTAATAACAATTAACCCTGTCTATCTTTGTTTCAGCTAAAATACCCTAAAACACCTTAACCAGTAAGTCGCCTTTACCGTTATTACTGACTTTGTCTCCCGTAATACAATGGTTCATAAGCAGGAATATCGCGACTCATTCAAGATTCATACCCTGACTGTAGCCATGGGATCTCGGGCAACACTCCTGCTAAGTCCATGGGCATCAATCAAAGTCACGCGCAGAGGTCGAAGGGGACAGCATCAACACACTGCCGTGGAGAGCATCTGATATTTTAACTACTTTTTGCTGAGCGATTTTACCAGGTCCTTACGTACTAGGTTCAATAATTGAGATTATGGAATTGAATTGTCAATTTCCCTTTTGCAAAATTATCAGCATTAGCAGTTAGCGAAGCGAGCATGAGCCGAGCACACGCAGAGCACGAATTCGCGTAGCTTAAATGGACTTGGGAGCCTCAAACAAGCGTTCAACTCGCGCTGGACTGCGCTCCGTTGTAGGCTCATTTTACATCCACACTTGACTTCGCGAGCGACGAATGAAGAGCGGCTCGGCTCGAGCTCGGTTCGTGTAGCGTAGACGTAACCTTTAGGTTACTAAGAACTTTGATAGATGATGATACAAAACTAGGCAATAACGTTACCAAATTACTTTATAGATTTAACTTTGTTACTTAAACATCAACATAATCTACAATCACTATAGTAGGTATGAAAAAATAAAACTAGACTTAAACTACATTAAAATTATAAAAATATTATGTTTACATGGAAATAATTGTAAATAAGAAATTGCGTTTAAATCGCCGCTTGCAGTCAGGGTTCCCAAAAAGCTGGTGAAGCTACCTCGTTGAATTGCGAGACTAATGCGTTGTCTGAGGTAAGCGCCAGCTCTTTGATCTCCTGTAGTATTAAGGCGTCTGGACAACTGCCTTACCAAATTGCGCGCCTCGTATTGGTTAATCGTCTCGTCTGTGTGTATGACGTGTTAGCTGCCCGCGGCATTTGCGGCTTTGTACGTGATGAATCTAGGCAAATGTCAGTCATTGTCCGTGTCCGGATTTATTGTGCTACTCTAATATATAAAATGTATTGTCTATTCCTCTTGCAAAGCGATTTCAGAACGTTTCTATCACAACGGCTGTCCCATTTCAAAACCTAGTAAGGACTTAAAACGAAATTTTACAGGAGGGCGCATAGACATAAAATAGGTCAGCCTATGAAAAGTATTTATGTTAGGTAAAAAAATGCTATTGGTTGTAAAAAATACTAAATAATGAACACATAGTACTAGAAATATTTTTATACATGTGTATATTACATATTTTAAATCCCTTACTAATTTTGATAATTGACATTACATAGTAAGTATCATGTAGCAATTAGTTTCATAACGTAGTATTCTATCTTAGTATAGTATTATAACATTAAGTTACCATTTAAGAACCTAGCAAGTCCAGAGACTTACTAGGTTTTGAATTAGTTAAATTGACTTACTAGGTTTTAAAGTGGTCACGAGGGAGTGAATGGTGCACTTACTAGGTATCGATGTTTAAATATATCCGCTTTAATGTGAGTTTAAAACGCTGGTGTTTTTGTATTTGGTAAGGACTTATTACGTTAGCAAGATTATGCAATAAAACGATTTTTGTAAAAAGTGTCCCTTACTAGGTTTTGAAATGGGGCAGCCGACAATTTTATAGTTAGTCTACTGTTTTAACGGGCCAGTTGGCCTGGTTATTTAAGATTCCACCTATCATGCCGTAGGTATCAGTTATCTGGTTTCCATAGTACAAGCTCTGCTTAGTTTGGTATCAGATAGCCGTGTATCTTAGTATATTTATTTATTTACATAAATCTTTCGACACAATCCATCCAAACAACACCAAAACCACCAAATTAACATTTAAGTCAAATTTACACAAGCTTCATGATGGATGGCATCCACGTGCCGAATACGAGCATATCAGATAAACCAGCAAAATATCCTGTAGATAATCTATCACTGTACACTAGGCCAGGCCTGTATGTAGATTAGTGTTTGGAATAGGAGCGCTAGGCGTGAAAACGAGCTACATCGTATATTTTGTTGATAGATGACGCGACACTCGAAATGGGGACGATATCGTGAGACGTGGATTTGTCCATTTTTATGCTTTTGTTATCCTCTGTGGCAGTTATCAGGGGATATTTAGTTTGATGTGTCCGTATTATGGGTTTACAAAACTGTTTTTTTTATCCGTACCGTATAGTAGTATCGTGGTTAAAATGGACACACGTGGTAGATTATCTGCCCATTCCCTTTTAGTAATTCTACACTATTCCTAGGAAATGTATACAATGACGAGCCAGCTTAGGAAATGTGTAAAATAATTCGTTGAAAGTTAATTGACACATATCTCCTAGGAAACGTACCTGAATGGTGTAAATATGCTCCTTTTTGTGCAAAAATATGGATCTAGCACTCGCTGGCGCTGCCTCGGCACCGCACGCTTCGCTCGCTCGGCTCGCGCGGTATTTATTGTCAAAGTTCTAACCTAAACTAACCTAACCGTCTCTGAATCTGGTCGGTGTGGTAGAAATGTGCTACAATACAAGTTATCACGTAATGTAGAGCTTAACCCGTATGTTAATAATAATCAGTTTACATAATAAAAACAAAACTTCCGGACTAATCTCTAATTTAAAATTATTTACTTATAATAAAATATATTCCACACATTTCCTGCCGATTTAAAAACGTTATTAATATACCTATTACAACTTTTCTTTTTATAAATAACTAGCTGTCCCCCGCAGTTTTACCCCCGTTTCCGGGATAAAAAGCCTATGAACTTCTCCGTAACATAGGCTATCTGCATGCCAAATTGTATGATGATCCGTTGAGTAGTTGAGGCGTGAAGGCGTAATAAACACACAAACAAACTCAATTTCGCATTAGTTAGGACTAGGATTATTTTATGTTTTTTAGTATTATTTTAGTCAAAATTTGTACCGAACGGTCAAATAAATAGTCGGACATAAAACATGAAATTCATGCAACTTTAGAAATTCGATTCACGTAGGTAGAGAAACTAAATTTAATTATTGTATGCACTAAGGATACTTCAAATCTTATCTCGCAATGCAAATATCTTAATGCAAATAATACGTAGTTTTATTTCACAGACTCTCTCAAATGCATCTCCGTTAGTTAACTCAGAAACCATTTCACTATTCCTCTCTCTATCGCACTCTCCAAATAACTGTAAGTGCCAGTGAGAGACAAAATACTGTCATATTTACGTTCCGCTGTTAATTTCAGGTTGGCAGACACAATATTCCACTTAGGTGAGTGAACTGCGCTTTGAATATTAAATTAATTAAAAAGTAATCAACTTTATTACTTATAATAAAACTGAAAGGGTATCTGTGTTAGTTATTTGTATATTTTAATATAATTTAGCGAGTGCAAAGCGCGAAGCAACCTTATTTAATAAATGGCAAGCGCAACGTAGAAGGGTGATGCAAGAACAAAATGATATTCAAGATGTAGGGGATTCTAAATAGAATTTACATAGAGCTTAGTTGATTGGAAATATATTTCAACATCTAATCAAATATTAAATTTACATTATTAGAAGCAGTGACGTGCTCGTGTTATAGCTTGAATTAGCCGTCTTTAATCGACTCGCAGATTTTGAGATACCGAGTTCGAGAGGATAAAGAGTTGTTGAGCGACCGACAATATGGCTTCCGCCACAGTCGCTCAGCTGGTGACCTCCTTGTATCTCACGCACCGTTGGTCACTCGCCATCGAGAGTCAAGGTGAGGCATTGGTAGTGAGCCTAGATTTGGCGAAGGCGTTCGATCAAGTCTGGCACAGGGGTCTTCTCACAAAGCTACCAGCATACGGGTTTCCCGAGGGATTATGTAAATGGATCGCCAGCTTTCTGTCCAGCAGATGCATAAGAGCCGTCGTCGATGGTAGCTTTTCCGATAGCATGGACATAAATGCCGGCGTCCCGCAAGGCTCTATGCTGTCCCCAACACTGTTCCTTCTGCATATCAATCATGCATGCATCAGGCGGGCCGTATACTTGTTTGCCACCTTAGTAGTATAAAAAAAAACACAATGTTCCCTAGCTTTTTACTAAAATAATATTGCTTCTGATCTTATATCTCAAAATCAAGTTAAATTGTGGTAAAATGCAAGCCGAGTGAAATCTCCGACGTATAACATCAGTTACACCTGTAGAACACATCAAAACTCCCAAGTTAGATTCACAAACTCAATGGCTCTCAAAGGATGCCCTATAAAATATGTATCGAGCAATCCTTTCCGAGAGATTGCTCAACGGTCGCGCAACGACGTTGAGATATCGTGCGGGGTGAATTAAAATGTGCGTTATGAACGGTTGGGTATGAAATGAGATTATTTATTTAGCAGTTACCGTCGGATGAGCGCGCTGTTATGGGAAATTGACTCGTCTGTTGTTGAGTTTCTGGTTTAGAATGATGGGTTCATTAGGTGAGGCTTTTCAGGAGAGATGCCGCAAGCCGCTATTATGCGATATTCGGTAGTTTTGGTCATTTGTTCACCATTCTTCGAATAGCAATAATATTATATATTATTCAACAAAAGCAAAAAAAAGCAAGTACCTGAGTGCTACATATATTTTTGACAAAACACCCTTTCAACAAAGCTATAAATTGTCTAAGAATATATTGTTCTTAGTCTTGTTGCCCTTATGGGGAAGAGACTTTGTTCATGTGTTATTTTTTATGGCACTGATACAATTTTTACTTAGTCACAATGCTACACTAATTCAAAATGTTTCATTCTTTTGACCCTTGTCACTAAGTCTGCTGAACTATCTCTATATTCAAGTGATTATGAAGTCTATATGATCATGAACATCGGCGTACTTCTTTAATTATATCCATTATATGGTCCCGATGTAGGTCATAATTTCTTAAGTACCAAGGGTCAGTTACAACATTGTTTTTTTACAATTTGTCTATTTCGCAACTTGGCAATCTGTGATTATTTTCACAATGAGCCATTACGCTGTCCATATTGAACATTTCACAATACAGAGAGCTGGCTCCAGTGAGCTCTCTCATACGTTATCGTCAAATCTGTAAGCCAAACAAGGGACACTGTGTCTTTTAAGTCGAGAGTGCTTAACGCTTCCTGTGCCTTCCAGCTTTAGAGCCAATTCATTGGCGTGGCTCGAGAGTCGTTTTTGGTAGCTCTTGCTGTATTTAGCAATCTCTTGTTTTACAGTGTTAATATTTAAGTCCATGTGTATGTATTTGTTACTTATAAAATATGGTATGTTTAGCATTGTTCTTAAGAATCGTTTAATGACTTAAATGTAACTCTGTTTGGTCCAGCCCCAGAGCTGAAACACTTGCTTGAGGAACTTCAGCTTTATTTCTTTGATTTCTGAGTAGGTATCTTCTTGTCTTACTTTGGATATTTCTTTGGTATTTTATGATTCTAGTACACCCGTCACTTTGAGATGCTTTTTAAATTTGCCAAAATTATATATTTTTTTTAATTAAGGTGTTAACAAAGATTTAACCACGCTATAATCCAAATAACCCATAATCCTTGGCCTAAAAAAACCAACGCAGAACAATTTCGATAACAATTTATCCTTTATTATAATAAAGGACATTCCGAAGGCTCTACGAATATCCAGATTATCCCATAAAAACGCTGGTAAAACGAGATATGTGTCAATAATTGTCGTTTTGAATCGATATCGGGTATTTCTATACCCATAACCCTACATAGCTCTAAAGTGTTATGTTCAACATAAAAATTTATCAGAATGGTGCACTTTTGGGCGTTCCAGAATTTTATTTCAACAATTGTATAGAATTGTAGAAATCTCCCTCACTGAATGTTTCTTGTTAGCCTTTTCAGATCCATTCAAGTATTTGTGACGTTTTCAGGTCACTATTATTGTCGTAGTTTATAGCAGTTTAATAGAGCTTAGTTACTATCTTCTGTAATACTATCTACTACATAAAGTTAGATGCTGCAGAACTTTGCAGTGTCCACATTGGTTATAAGTTTAACAGACGACTTACGAACTGGTGGTAACTGTTTTGACCTTCATAAGTGCCTTACTAGGGTCATAATTGAAATGGCTTTGACTTTGGCTTTGAAATACTAGGTACTAGCTTCAAATGCTCGAACTATCGGTAAACGAAAACATCGTGAGGAAACCATAGCACAAAACTTTCTTTCGATAGCCTTGCTTATTGCCTTGCGTACTTGTTCACACTTATCTATATTCTGTCGTTTTTTTTCAATAAAATGCAATTGGTGTTTAATACTTGTTGTAGATAAGACAAAAGGACAAATAAACAACTGTCACACATCAAACAAGATGTTGTGAATGTCACTTGAAACTTAAAGCCAATTCTGAACTTTGCACGTCTTTCTTCTTCAGTGAGGAAATAAACCTACTAGCTTCTAATTGTGTGTTTGCATTATTCAATACGTTACGATTTCAAACAAACAACATTTTCCCATAAAATTGGGGATGGTTATGTTTACTCATGCTCATAGATTTTAATTTTTAATGATTCTGTAAATATTGACGTTTTCTCAAACTCTTTATGAGTGGGAAAAAGATAAGGTAGGCCTTTTAAGGCAGTCAGGACAAGTAAATATAATTTTGTATAGATAAAATTAAATACACCTAGAATCAGGTCATGCAGACTTGACCACGCACACCAATGCAATCGAACCGATGCGGCATGATAGGTGGAATTACGCCAACTGGCCCGTCATATATTTAAAACATGAGTTTTACTAGACTTAATTTAAACCATCTCGTGTAATAAGAGTTAATTAAATAAGTATTAATAAATAACTGGTTCATTTCCGTGGTAGAATGAGCACAGTAGGTAGGTATCAAAACAAACTACCTAGAGTGAACGTTGTGGCGACTGGATGTTTTCGCTAGTTCACCAAATAACGTCCCAATTTCGCCTGCCGAACCCTGCTTACGAACGACCCCTGGTGTGGATTATGCTAACTTTACCATAATATACCTGCTTCGTAGACATAGTTTAGATTAAACGTCTTGCTAAGACTTGCTTATCTTATATTAAACACGTGAATGAAGAGTTTCTGCGTAGGGATAAAAGCAATCGGCAAACATAGAAAAAATACAAATAGGTATACTTATGTTTTTAAGCGCGACAGGATATAAAAATATTCATGTTATGGTCCTATTTTTATTATTTCTTTGATATCTTTATCGAGCTTCAATAGTAGTGCCTGGCTTTCTTATTTTTTGTCAATGTTATTATGATGTTATAATGAAACATTGGATGCACTTGATGGGAATGCCAAGATGGATGTGTGGAGTGACAAGAATGGATAAGATAAGGAATAAGTAAATAAGGGGATGAAATCATGAAAGTAGCGCCAGTGACCGAAAAGTTGAGAGAGAATCTTTTATCGTGATATCGACATGTTATGAGGAGTTATGAGAGTACCACGGTACTAATGGAGTTATGAATATGAAAGTGAATGGATAAACAGGAAGAGGAAGACCGAAAAGAGATGGATAGATTGTGAAAGATGATGTGGGTAAGAAACGAGTGGATGCTGGTATGACATAGAAGACCTGAACGAACGAACGTACGAGCGTACCTAGCGCTGACCCCAAGTGATTGGGAACAGGGCAAATTGATTGTAATGATGTAATAGGAAAGTCAACGAGTCAAGAGCTTTTTCCGCCAACGCGTCAGGTTGGCTATCCAAAGAGGAATCGCTGCCAGCTTTCTGGGAACCTTGCCGTTAATCGGAAGCAGATATTTTGTACATATTTGTTGTAAATAAAAAAGTAATTTAAATAAGAAAGTCAAAGGACATGCTGTTCGATCTGCAAGCCCCCGAGTTAACAGTAACTGGGTTAACAGCTAAATCATTACGTAGAAAATTCCATTGACCCTAGTATATTCCACTTTTTGCATTCTTTCAACATTCAAAACAATGGAAGCACACAAACACCATGCCAAATAAAAAAGTCCATATTCTGATCCCCCTGGCGTACATACGAGAGTCATCGCAATTCACACACGTTCCAATGGCCCAATTAAATACGCTATTCAACAGAGGGTTAATTAAGAAGAAAATTATCTCCTCAAACAGAAGGGCGTGCCGTGAAATCGTTTGGTATACGAGAGAGCGGGAATTGAGACTATTAGATATTTTCAAAGCTTAATATTTTCTATTCACTGCTATACGGACCATATGGAGACCGCGTCAAAGACCTAGTTGCTAGACCTGTTAGCTTGTAGCCAAAAAAATTGTAGAATAACATGATGAGAAACTACATATAACAAGATAGCGTCATACTTGTGAACAAGTGCTGCTATTGGGGGCTGGTCTGCTTAAGATTGCTATTTACTAATTACGTAGCCAGTCTACTTTGAGGTTTATGCCGCCGCGCCCCGGGGCACGCAATTTTTGTCTAAGCTTGTTTTGAAAAGAGTAATTGCTGAGTTTATTGCCGGCTCTTCTCAGCAAATGCAACCTTCCGAACCGGTATTAGAGTATTAGAGTCAGACATTGTAATGATTTTGAATTTTGAAAAAAGTACGTAGAAGATAATTCGTTCTCAAGTGATTCACGGTAGGCTACTGATTTCAGATAAAGAAAGGTATAGCCGGCGGGTAGGTACTAATATTCATCCTGCTATGGATTTCTCACCGTTATTTTCATCAATGGAAGTTTGAGCATTGACGCTGTAAGTTTGTACCTCACGCCACAGATATAAACTGAACGACCGTCATGGCACTGAAATATGGCTCAAATTCCAACAGGGAATGCCTACTCGCACTGAGTTATAGCTAATGAGACGAATAATAAACGAATTAATTATACTCACCTAGTTTTTTCCCCTTTTTGATTACAAGAACGCGACTTGGTCTTCAATTTGGTTAGATAGAATCGAAAAAGTTGTATTTACATTATTTTTTCTTGTTGAGGACTTGTTAGTAAGCTTGGTAGCTAATTGCAACACTACTTCTCTATCTCATGTCATTACTTTCCAGTAATTTTTACGATTAAAATGTATGATCACCAATTAGATTTAAGTTTTATTAATAGTTTTTTGGCGACCACGTACTGGAAAGCGCCGAGCGGGACGACCACCCACCAGGTGGACCGACGATCTGGTCAAGATCGCTGGGCGCCGCTGGATGCAAGCGGCCCAAAACCGTTCGAAGTGGAAGTTTATGGGGGAGGGTTCAGCAGTGGACATCCCTAGGCTGATATGATATAGTTTTTTTTATAATGCCTTTATTTAACTACGATATAACTATGATTAGTGTGATGAGGCCAACGATGTAACCACACCAAAACTAGAAGGCACTCAAGTTCAACAGCCGGTACCTATCGATAAACGCTTACGTGAATGCGTGCTTATGTAATTTACTAATCTTGAAATGGCAATGTTAAACGAATCTTTTATTAAATATATATTTGGAATCAAAGATTCATCTTTACAAAACCTATGGTTGCTATGGGATGGGCCACTTTATATGTAGTTACAGATTGTTTGAAATATTACTAAAGTATTAGAGAAAATCGGATGAAGTTGTAAGCTAAGGTAACGACTGATAGGAATGGATGAATAAAAGCCGCTGCACCGACCCAAATAATAACCATACAACTACAATAAAGACTTTACCGCCTTTGAATTAAAGTTTAATAATGAATTTACAAATCTCTGGAACACCCAACGACATGAAAACATGGAACTCAAGGGTTTCACACAAGAATTACAACAGATGAACCTTTTGATCACAAGCAAACATGTGGAACGGAAAAAATAAAGCAAATTAACTAGTCCTATCTAATGCTTTGATCTCTAAACGATATCTACTAATAAAGATCTATTTTCGTACAGACAGACACGCTATACTGAAATGAAATTAATTAAACGGTAGTTTCAAGTGAATATGAACGTTTATTAATTTGAAATTGTTGTTTTTATCAGGGCAGAAGTTTTATCTATGGGAACTTCTCTTGTACACATTATATTGTTATTAACAAGCATCTAAAACAGAAATTAAAAGTATTTTATTGTATGGATAAATTTCAAAATCGCTTCTTAGCGATAAGACCGCCCATTGTACAGTCTTTTTAATATTAGTAATTTATTGTTATTTTTGTTTTATACTTAACGAGTAACACTCCTGGTGATGCAAGCGTCTATAGGCTGCGGTAACCGCTTACCATCAGGCGGGCCGTATGCTTGTTTGCTACCTAAGTAGTATAAAAAAAAACTTGTATATTTTAAAGAGTTATCTATCCATCTACACATGTGGTACCATGCTTTTCCGTATTGCTAAGACATACGTTTCTACAAAAGACGCAAGGTCTTCGGAGTCAGCTTTTCACATTGGCAATCATTCTAATAGCTGTCCAATCAGACCACTAATATTAGATGGACTATCCTTAAATTTTTGACGTGTGACGTACAAAAAAGCAACGCGCGTGTTTTACAGAAATCTGTAACGCATGCAATGAATTTAATAAGTAACGTCGCGTAACCGAACACATCACAGTCGTATACAAAGTACAAAGTAACAAGAAACAAGTGAGACATAAACAGAGCTAGCAATAAAACCCCTCGACATAGAATGCGACGCTTTAAAAGCTATATAATAACTGCCATTCGTTTTACACTGTGACATAGATTAGATAGGAGCACTTCCAATTAATTTAAGATGCGACATTGCTTTAAACTCGTGGTGATCTCATATTATTACCCTCAATTTGTGTCTGGGAATCACAAATGTCATTTTAAGAGACAGATTTTGATACTGAGGACTTTAACAATAAATTCTTATTGTGTAGAAGAATTGAAATAAAGCAATGTAATATGAACATCTTGTATGTTACTAATGATCAGAATTTTTCATATTATAGTTTTTTTTTTTTTTTTTTTTTTATACTACTTAGGTAGCAAACAAGCATACGGCCCGCCTGATGGTAAGCGGTTACCGCAGCCTATGGACGCTTGCATCACCAGGGGTGTTACTCGCGCGTTGCCGACCCTGCAGAAATCTCTTCACACCCTTTTTGAAGAACCCCATGCTGTACTCCATTGGGAAAACCACGGCAGGGAGCTCATTCCACAATCTGAGCGTCCGCGGAAGGAAGCTCCTTTGAGACCGCACAGTTCGAAACAATTTTGGTTCCAATATGTGGGGATGGACTCCCTGTCGATGGCGAGAGTTGCGATGGTAGAATGTAGCCGTGGGCATCATCTTAAACAATTCTTCAGAACACTGTCCGTTATACAAGCGGTAGAATACACATAAGGAGGCAAAGTCTCTCCTCAGACTGAGGGGCTCTAGACCGCTTGTGAGCTCAGGATCGTTAACAATTCTAGCAGCACGTCGCTGAACCGAGTCTAAAGGCCCAAGCTGGTATCCAGGTGCCCCCGCCCACAGATGACAGCAGTACTCCATATGAGGCCGGACTTGCGACTTATAAAGTTGCAGTCTTTGGCCCGACGTGAAGTACTGCTTCGCTTTGTTGAGCACTCCAAGCTTTTTGGATGCCAGCTTAACCTTGTCTTCTAAGTGACTACGGAACAAAACATCGCTAGAAATGTCGACGCCAAGGATCCCAATGCTTTTACAAAAAAAAGTAAAGCTAATCCTGCTATAGATAATCTTTAATATAATTTTGGCTATTGGTGCTGTTACGTATTAAAGTATAAGATATTACTCTCTGACCATCAATCTAAATTATAAGTTTAGCTGAAAGAAAGAACTCAACAAAGTAACATTACTTAGCAACTAATACGATATCTCGCCCAGACTGCTTACTCAAGTTTGAAGATTAATAAGTGCGTAAATGAGAGTTTAATATATAGGAGAACACATAAATCACTCCCGTACATGACTTGATCATGTACATAGATTTATTGTCGAAAACTTGATAATTTAACACTGAAGCAAAGTAGATTGTAATGGTTTACACAGTAATTAACAGTAATGGTTCGGTAACTAAATACTACAACTGCTCAATGACTAGGCAAAACAAAGTACGAAATTCATAGAGACTTCTCAATCATAGGCATTAATTAAAAATAAATATTTCAACTAGTCTATAAATATTTTTATCTGTGACTCAGCAGGCGGAAGGAATGTACTGTTATATTCGACTATTAAAGGAGATATTTCTGTTCGGTCCAGTCACGGTTTTAGGAGTTATGTCTGTGGTTGGATAATTGCCAATTTTGTTTTGATTGTTACGTTTCAAATTTATTTTTGTCTGGCTCTCTGCGAAATTAATCTGTTAACTCGATTGCCTGTTTCATTCATAGATAAAGCAATATGGGAGTTTCCATATTTGTGTGATGCTTTCATACGTTATAATATACATTGTACCAGAATGTATGTCTCTTTTATTAAAACCACCATTTTTTTTCAGAAGCGGGCTGAAAAATTATGTTTTTAAAATCATTTTAAATTTTATTTAACAATGCTCTCATCACGCTGGATCAATGGTAAACTGGAACTTCTTTGCGATAAGTCTTCGCCCAGTAGTGGATAGCTGTTGTCTTTTTCATAGTATATGGAGATCAAAAAAGTAGAATTCAGTAAATATATATGTTTTATAAATAAAATAGTCGATAAGATTAGTCAAACACAAGCCTATGAATTTGAATTATTGAATTGGTTTTGATTATAAAATCACTTAAACGACGTTTGAAATTTCATAATTACTACCAGCTACAGAGCTGTTAATAACAGTGTTTCAATTAATAACAGTCATACAGTAACCATTCAAGGGTTGTTTCATCCGTTAATCCAATTAAAGCCTGCTTTGTTATTAGCACAAATAAATACTTTGAAGTGCAGTTCAAGAGAACTCCAAACGAATTAGATATTACTGAGAAATTCGCGGTACCTTCCTGGTTTGATGAAGATAAAGTTAAGAAATGTGCTTGTGTATTAAGTTATGGAGAACTTGATTTTAATACCTGGGTCGTTTTTTCAGCATAATATCATCTACGTTAAACCAGATAGATTTCGTCACGCCGACCAATTAATACATGAAAAGGAATAAAAAATTATAGAGTAGGTCATTTTAGTACATAACAAGAAAGAAACTTAAAGCATTATAATAAATCTAACTACACATCAACTATAACGTAAGTTACGAAACTATTTCAGTACATAAGGGACGACTTAACAACCAGCCAACACAAATTATATCATTGTTTATTCAAAGAAGTCGAGTTACACAGACACTAACGCCTGTTACCTTCTCTTTAATCTTCTCGAGTTGAATTACAAACGAGATGTAGGTCTTCAAAGAGGAAAATAAAATTAGGCCAATGACAGGAGTTATAAAGAAAGCATTACATTTCATGGCAAGTTTAATTAACTAGTATTCTGTGAAAAATCTGATAGTTATACTTTAAAACGAATTGACAGTTGTTCTTAAACTTTCCATTGTCTCTTTGGCCTGCATATTACCTATACATATATATAATTACTTGTCCTGACTGACTAACTGATTCATTAACGCAGAGCCTAAACCGCTGGGTCTACAAACTTGAAATTTTGCACACAGATGCGTCTCTAAGAAAACCCCATTTGCTGTGGCTCCACAATTACAGAACACGTCCTTAAACAGTAAAAGCGTAGGGATCCTTGGCTGAACATTTCTATCGACGTTTTATTCCGAAGTCACTGGTTAATCTGGCAACCAAAAAGCTCGGAGTGCTCAACAGAGCGAGGCAGTACTTCACATCGGGGCAAAGGCTGCAACTTTATAAGTCGCAAGTCCGGCCTCATATGGAGTATTTGTGTAATTTATGGGCGGGGGCACCTGGTTACCAGCTTTATATTTTAGACTCGGTTCAATGACGTAGAGGGCTTGTATGCTTACTAAAAAAAAGGCATACACTAAGTGGTTTTTGAAAATTCAACTCAACGATAACATAAAGTAGTTCTGGTCCAGGCTTGCCAGGAGTTATCCATCGCCTTTCCATCAATACAGTAGATCTACTTGGTTGTAATTGACTCGTTATACAATGTTAAATAGTGATGACATTATGTGCATACAAAATTTGTCAACGGCACCTGACATGAAAGAGTAGGTACGATATGAAATTATATTGCTAAATATTTCCGCTAGATGGCGCTGTTCGTTTTTTAAACAAGCTATGGTTTGGTTCTCAAGAAATGGTCTGGCAAATCGATAGGGTGACCTCGTCCAACGGATTTGGATGAAATTTGGGATTTTTGAAATTGCATCTACCACGATAAATCGAGGTAGCCGTGCAAGCAAAGTATTAAATAAATAATAATAGATTTAGAATGATGTCAAGATGATTTATGTAGATCAATATAATAACTAATAACCGTTACGTTCGACCCGGTTGTTGCCGTTGACGTTGTTCGGTTCGATTTATATTCATGAATAAATTGCCTAATTCTAAAGTTAGACGGTGCTAACGTGTTGTGTTAGTGAAATGTGTGATGTAAATTTAAGTTTTCATGTAAATTAAAATTAAAGCATTCTGACAAGGACAAAAATTTGGTCCATAAATACGTGACCAATTAAATACAAATTACTTAACGAGTAAAGTCTTACACAAAGAAATACAACGTTAATTCTAATTAATCTATTAGGTACACCTATATTTCATTCTAATAGAAACATTTACTTTTTTTTATACGACTAGGTCGGTTAACAAACTTACGGCCCGCCTGATGGTAAGCGGTTACCGTTGCCATATGGACGCTTGCAACACACGAAGCATCGCTCACGCGTTACCGACCTTTCCCCCCTCCCCAATGAGCTCTGGCGACCTTACTCACGCACAGGAATACAACTCTACATAACATAAAGTTATTTGGCTGCTGTATTCTGTAAGGTGGAGGTACTTCCCCAGTCGAGCTGCTCTTTGAGCGAATAAACGCTACGCTCTACCTCTCTTAAAACTGACTTACTGCTGAGAGCCACATGCGAAAATCGCATACAAGCATACTTAGATTACCAAGTCATTGATTTCACACCCTTACGCGGACAGTAAGGGTGTGAAATTCTGTCAGATAAAAAAAAAACAAGTCATTATACACATAATTGGTAAGTAACTTTTTTTAATAATTGGACTGTTTTACAAAAAACTTAAACAGACTTCAAAGTACACTAAGAAGTAATCAAATCCTGATCTGATGACAATGGGACCAAACGGGAAGTGTACCCTTTTAAATAAAAAAAGAATTTTCCAAATCGGTTAATAAATGACGGAGTTACGAGGTAATAAACATAAAAAAAAAATATAAAAAAATACATTCGATGGAGAACCTCCTCCTTTTTTGAAGTCGGTTAAAAATTAATAAAATAACATCGCTTACGCCGCTGTATTAATAAAAATCCACAGTTATCTAAGTTTCAAAATTACCAATAATACTCCAATATGAAGCAGCCACAACTCCTCGATGTAAAGGGTTCTTCAATAAACAATAGTTGATCTCGAGAATAGGGCTGGCACTTAAAATTTGAGGGCAAGAAATAATGAAAGATATATTTGTCAGAGAAATGATCCCCATTTGAAGGTACTCTGTCAACCCTTGGTGCTTTAATCCCTTAAGGGCAGCCCTTTGGGAGGGAGCTACCACTCAAATACCAAGAGGAATGAACGAAATCTTTGTTTAAATATAGGTCAGAAAGAAGATTATTCTACTTTGTAAAAATATTAAAAAGGGTGTGTCATAAATTACTTTATTTACGATCAACTTTATAAAATTACTGGCCATCACAATTTTATAAAATAAAAAACTATCGACAATGAAAAAAAAGTAAGCATAATGAAATAAGCCACTTGCCTATCTAATAGCATAATAATAGAGTTACTTATCCGCCAGTTACTTGTAGAGAAGAAACTTAAATAACACTCGGTATGAATTCAGATAATTTCAGTTTTAATGTTCCTAATTTAATATTTACAAGTCAGAGTAAAGAGCATGACGTGTCTATAGAAAATATTTCGCTTTTTAGTGTACTTTGAAGGCGTTTATTTTTAATTTTGAGTTTCCTATGCGTTTTCAATACCTCTTAAGATTTGTACCTCTCTTGCACTCTGAATTTTGTAGAGCTAACTATCGGGTTTGAGCTTTGGGTGAAATACATGGGTAGTTCCATAAATATTCTACGTAAGCCGCTATCGAGAAATATCGTTAGCGCAAACTCGATAGTAAACGTTTACCAACATCAATTATTGACACAAAAGGTATTAAAGGAAGCGAAGCCTAGTCGTCACTTTAGCAATTTATCATTCTCACTAAATCCTGAGCATGAAGATGAGCTTAGTAGAGGAACTAATTGAACACAGACTCGCATTAATAAATGTAATCAATCTAACAGAGGCAGAGAGTTTAGCTATTTGCTACACCTTATAAAGGTTTCCTAATATTTTTTATATAATATTACTAGTTGTTCTCAGCGGTTTCACCCGTGTTCCCGGGATAAAAAGTAGCCTATTTCCATCTCCATACCATAGGCTATCTGCGTGTCAAATATAGTGATTGGTTGAGTAGTAAAGGCGTGAAAGCGTAACAAAAACACAAAAAAAACTCACTTTTACATTTATGATATTAGTTAGAATAGTTAGAATTAGGAAAAGTTAGGATAGTAAGGAAGTAAGGATAAAGAGGTAATGTTTGTATGTATGTAAGTTTGATGGATGTAAGGGTAATTTCAGGAAGTACTGATCCAATTCTGAAACTTCTTTCACTTATAGGAAGCTACATAATCCCAGAGTGTTATAGGCTACTTTTTATCCTTGGTACGCGGGTGAAACCGCGAGGACAGCTAATTTTATACAAGTGCAAAAGAGACAATATTATTAAATAAATAGAATAATAATTGGACTGTTTTACAAAAAACTTAAACCGACTTCAAAGTACACTAAGAAGTAATCAAATCCTGATCTGATGACGTTGGGACCAAACGGGAAGAGTACCCTTTCAAATAAAACAAGTATTTTCCAAATCCGTTAATAAATGACGGAGTTATGAGGTAACAAAAAAAAAAAAAACCTCCTCCTTTTTAACCGACTTAAAAAAAGGAGGAGGTTCTCAATTCGAATGTTTTTTTTTTGATGTAGGGGTATTCTCAGGAACTAGTGATCTGATTCTGATCACTAATAGGAAGCTACATTATCCCAGAGTGTTATAGGCTACTTTTTATCCCGGGAATGCAGGTGAAACCGCGAGGACATCTAGTTTTATACAACTGTAGAAGATACACTATTATTGTACGGTTTCAACACCGTACATTTTTCTGTGTACGCAGCAACCTACTTTTGTCGCCCGCTAATAATAGCATAAATACACGGATTCTAAACATTTTACTAGAGTGCATTATAACGTTTTATATCAACAACATCAAGAGGAACGAATCACCAAACTTTTACTGTGAATATAATCAATATACCTTTGATACTTCACAAGTGGTTTCTCTACGCACTCCAACATCAACTACAATACAAATGTACTGGGCTAACTACTACTAGGCCCGTACATTTAATGGTCCTTCGAGCATAAGTTTCTTGGTGTTTTTTGTGTCTCTCGAAACAGTAGCGAATCGGTTTAGCTGGCCTCCCAGAAGCGGGTCTCACCAGTCAAATTGAGAAGTCGCATATATTGTAATGAGAGTGCAAATGCACTGAGTAACGTAAAGCGACCACTACAAGTCTGAAGAATCTAGAATTCAACAACTCCGAATATCAAGAATTTCAAGGATTTGGAAGAAGAAGCTGTGGAAACTTCATAGTCTTCGGGTCGTGAACCAACGCACTTTACTGAAGCTGTCACCATCAACTACGTGTCAGACTTACAACAAACAACTAACTAACTTACTCTGAAGCTGTCACCGTCAACTACGTGCCAGAATTCAACTAACCAGCTCTGCAGCTGTCACCGTCAACTACGTGTCAGACTCGCCGAAGCTACAAAACTTACTTTGAAGCTGTCACCGTAAACTACGGGTCAGACTTACAACAAACGAACAACTAACTAACTTACTCTGAAACTGTCACCGTCAACTACGTGCCAGAGTTCAACTAACCAGCTCTGCAGCTGTCACCAACTACTGCGTGCCAGACTCGCCGAAGCTACAACACGTTAAGGCTGTCACCGTAAACTACGGGTCAGACTTACAACAAACAACCAACTAACTAACTTACTCTGAAGCTGTCACCGTCAACTACGTGACAGAATTCAACTTACCAGCTCTGCGGCTGTCACCAACTACTGCGTGCTAGACTCGCCGAAGCTACAACACTTTAAGGCTGTCACCGTAAACTACGGGTCAAATTTACAACAAACAAACAACTAACTAACTTACTCTGAAGCTTTCACCGTCAACTACGTGACAGAGTTCAACTAACCAGCTCTGCAGCTGTCACCAACTACTGCGTGCCAGACTCGCCGAAACTACAACACTTTAAAGCTGGCACTGTAAACTACGTGCCAGACTTACAACAAACAACTAACGAAAAGAAAGAACTTTAACTAATACCATACAACATGGGACAAATAGCTCAACAGTTAAAATGTTTTACAAACATTAAATCTTTATGTACTAACTATAGTAAAGATGGCAGTGAGAGAAAAACGCTTGAATATTTGAATATACGTCTATCATCATTGGAAGAACAGTGGAACGACTTCCACGAGAGGAATACCATTCTAGTAAATGAGATTGATGACAAAAACATTCAATACTTCCAGGATGACATATACGAAAAAACTAAAGCATTGTATGAAAAAACTAAAACGAATATTATGCAGAAACTTTTATGTTTACAAGATCAGCAAAATGCAGCTCAATTTGATTTAGCTGGAATACTCGAAGAAGGGAGTAAAGATCAAACGAAACTATTGCTGACAAAACAGGAATGCAACGCTAAAGCCATTGATAGAGCTATGTCAAAAATTGACATCTCTACCATTAATCAAAAATGGGAAATGGAAGATCATCTTGCGATTTTAAAATCGAAATGGGATACATTCGATAAACTTCACTGGGAGCTCGATGCGTTACTTCAAGGTTCTAATGAACATTATTACGAAATGTTCATCAACATCGAACAGAAGTATGACGAACTAAGAAATCAATTAAACAGCAAGATATGGTCAACAGTTCACTACCAACATTCCGTTCCACGCATCCAAGTTCCAGAATTTTCAGGAAGCTATAATCAGTGGATTTCTTTTAAGGATCTATTCCTGGAAACTATTCATAACAACCCGACAATTAACAAAGCACAGAAAATGCAGCACCTAAAAACCAAACTGAGAGGTGAAGCTGAACGACTGGTTAAGCACTTAAACATCAGCGCAGATAACTATGCATCCTGTTGGGAAATACTTACTCAAAGATATGACAATCGTCGTTTGCAATGTACGTCATTCATAAACACCATGCTGCAACTGCCTACCATACAAAAACCTGATTCCTACAATTTGAAGAAAATGCATGATGTCATAATTGAATGCTTAAATGGGCTGTCAAACATCGGCCTAGACACATCAACTTGGGATCCAATTATTGTACATTTGATGTCCCAGAAACTAGACTCCTGCAGCTATAACGAATACATAAAAGAAGTACATGACAACAAAGAGCTACCTGTTTTGAACGAGTTCATATTTTTCCTGGAAAGCAAATTTATAGCATATGAAACGATAAAAAACTCTAAGAAAGACATACCCAACAACTCACAAAAGCCAGCCATAACAAGTCATACAACCCCTATGAGAAAATATAACAATTGGAGAAAACCTATGTATGACGAAAATAACCATGCCTCGAAAACATATCATACTGCCTACGGTCAATGTCCTCTTTGCGATGGATCACATGTTTTGATGCATTGTCCGAAGTTCATCGACTTAGATGCAACGCAGCGAAACAATACAGTTGCAAAACTAAACCTATGCAAAAACTGCTTATACAGCCACGGTAACTTTGAGTGCGCTTCGCATAAAACTTGCAAAGACTGTAATATGAAGCATCATACGCTGTTGCACAACAGTTCAATGAAAACTATGCCAACTGGCGACAACAAAAATAAATACTTGGGTCAACGACCATCTACAAGTTCCCATCATTTATCTACAGATGAGAAAGAGGTTTTGTTGACTACTATACAAATACAAGTAAAATCCATTGATGGAAATTATGTTACATTGCGAGCTCTCTTAGATCAAGGTTCGCAAGTAAACTTAATAACTGAAAATGCGGCTCAATTACTGAGATTACCGCGAAATAAACTAAATGCCACGATATCTGGTGTTGGATCAGTATCTGGCGAATGTAAGGGAAGCTTGGAACTAAACTGCAAATCGATCCACTCTCATTACACATTCGATACTCATGCACTTATTATGAGAAAGTTAACTAACAAACTACCGAATGCTTCATTTGAAAAAACTAACTGGCCGCACATTGAAAACTTAAAACTTGCGGACCCAGACTTCAATATATCACGCCCTATATACATACTTCTAGGGGCCGATATCTACGCAGAAATCATCCTGGACGGAGTTCTGAGAGGAGTCCAGCATTCCCCCATTGCTCAACAAACGCAATTGGGATGGATTTTATGCGGAAAGCTACAAACTTTCAACTGTCATATGACTTTAATCAATTTGAACGAATTAACTAAATTCTGGGAAAACGAAGACGTAACACAAAGCAGTGAAGATATTCCCAAAAACGAGCTATGTGAAAATTTCTATAGCAAGAACGTTCAACGAAGTCTAGATGGGACATATACGGTGAAGATGCCCTTACAATCAGATTTTACAACTTTACTGGGCAAATCAAAATCTATGGCTGTATCACAATTTCTTCAGCTGGAAAAAAGACTTGAAAGAAATAAAAAACTAGCCACAATGTACAAAGAGTTTATGAACGAATACATCGAATTACGTCATATGAAACTTGCATCTCCGATTACTTCACTAATGCCCGAGTGTTATTTACCACACCATGGCGTCCTACGGGAAAACGCTATTACAACCAAACTCAGGGTTGTATTCAACGCATCCCAGAAAACTACAAGCGGAAGAAGTTTGAATAATTTACTAGAAAAAGGCCCTAATCTTCAGAGAGATATTCAAGCATTAATCTTAAAGTGGAGGACCTACAAATATGCCTTCACTGCCGATATAGAAAAAATGTATCGGTGTATTTGGGTGTCTGAAGATCAACAGCAACTGCAAAAGATTATATGGCGAGACTCGCCACAAAAAAGACTACAGGAGTACCAACTTTGCACTATAACATATGGAACTAAGTGCGCCCCTTGGTTAGCTATGCGAACTCTGAAACAACTAGCAATAGACGATGGTCACAAATACCCAGCTGCTGCTCACTCTCTTCAAAATGAGTTCTACGTGGATGACCTAATTAGTGGGCACAACCAAATAAAAGAGGCTAAGGAACTCCAGAGGTCACTAATAAACCTACTTAAAGGAGGTGGCATGAACTTACGCAAGTGGTCAAGCAACCACCCATCCTTACTTGAGAACTTATCAAATGATCAAATATCAATGAAAAATATATTTGATTTCAAGCACGAGGAATCAATGAAAACTTTGGGACTTGGCTGGAACCCAAATTTGGATACATTTATGTTTAACTGGAGCTTGGAAGAAAACTTAAAACCACTAACTAAAAGAGTACTGCTCTCCGAAATCTCAAAACTGTACGACCCTCTTGGCTGGATATCCCCAGTTCCTATTACTGCTAAACTATTGTTCCAAAGGGTCTGGATGAGTAAACTCGAATGGGAGGAAAAACTACCGAATGATATCGAAAAGGAATGGTTAAAACTTAAAAGTGAACTCCCATGTGTACAAAACATTAAGCTAAGCAGATGGCTCGGCGGAACATCTCCAGACATCGAGTTACTCTGCTTCTGTGATGCAAGTGAAAAAGCATATTCTTGCGTTGTTTACAGTCGTATTAAAAATAATGACGAATCGGTTATAAAACTTGTAGCCGCTAAAACAAGGGTTGCCCCATTGTCACAAAAAATTACATTACCAAGACTTGAACTTTGTGGTGCTTTATTACTGTCACAACTCGTCGGAAAAATAAAGACCACCTTAACTGAAAACAAGATAACAATACAAGCATGGTGTGATTCCCAAGTAGTCCTGGCCTGGCTGAACGGAAACAATTCAAGATGGGAGAAATACGTAGCAAACCGAGTTACGAAAATCAAACAAATCATACCAGCAGAGCAATGGAACTATGTCAAATCAGAAATCAACCCCGCTGATTGTGCATCCAGGAGGTTGTATCCAAGCAAACTACAAAACTTTAAACTTTGGTGGCAGGGACCTGACTTCCTAAAAACACTCGAAGTACAGGATCTCCAGAAAAACAAGACCTGCTTATTTACAACTAATATCGGAAGCGCAAAACAAAAGAAGACAACCCTTGCAACAAATCATAATAAAGAACATTTTATTGATGAACTACTTAACAAGTATAGCACGTTGACTCGCGTTACTAGAGTCACGGCCTGGGTAATGCGATTTAGTGCAAACGCACGAAACAAAGCGAAATCTGATACTAAGCACCTATCTATAAGCGAATTAATTGCAGCTAATGAACAAATAATATATGATCAAACGAACTTAACAAGTGAAGTTCGATCGATATTATATGAGTACGCTTCATTCGAAGATATAATAACATGGTAGTCCTTTTAACCTACAGGCAACTTCGCACGGTATAATAAAAAAAAGAAGTAATTTAATTTCCCTTCCTGTGGGTAGGCGCTGCGACAGCTCGTCATTCTTTAGAGACAGTCACAAAATTTTATTTTTCGGGTTTTGGGAGGGTGGGAGTGTATATCTTCGAATGAAGCGTACTCATATAATATCGATCGAACTTCACTTGTTAAGTTCGTTTGATCATATATTATATTTCGTCGCTTCATTCTTCAGATATAATAACATGGTAGATGTTCAGAGATACAAATTTTGTGAAAGTAAATAAAAATATTTTTTCAAATTTATCAATTTTTATTGTTTTTGCGTAATATCCAAAGTAAAAAATATTTAAACTTAGAACATAATTAAGTACTTAATTAAATAAATCACAAAAACATGATACAAAAGTTTATGAACTTGATCTAATCAACAATAGTAACATGTTAGGGTTGTAATACGGATCTCGCAAAGCTATTCTCGTCTATAATTTGGCGATGATAGAATTTAGCAAAAGTCTGTGACCTATTCGTCCAGCCTGCTGCTTTCCTAATAGCATCTAAAGATAGGCCGGAGGCGCGCGCCGCGGACGTGGCGGCGTGACGCGTGCTGTGTGCGCTGAACGTCGCCACGTCCACGCCACTCGCATGAAGCACCTGCTTGATCCATCTGCTGATGGACTGGGCAGTTGCAGATCTATGCGGCCGTTTGTATGTTAGTATCATATTGTCGGTTACTTTAGGTCTGATACTACTAGTAACATGCAAATAGTCCTCTATGATTGTTGCGGGACATATTGCTTTATTTTCTTCAAAATAAGGTAAAAATAGTACCGGTTGTTCACGGCCTGCGGCTGATGTTTTGATCACATCCGGAATACCTATATTGATGCCGGCAGGACCTACTTTAATATTTATTAGTTTTATAAGCGCCAGCGTTTGAACTCGATGCGCTGTACACAATGCTAGAAGAACGACTAATTTTTTGGTGATTTTTTCTATGGACAGATCCCTATTGGGTACCCAGTTAGCGACAAAATTTAAGACTAACTGTGGGTCCCAGGTATGAGTGTATTTAGGAGCGGCAGGTCTCAACTTATAAACGCCTTTAAGTAGCCGTTTAACTTGATCGTCGGAAGTAATATGGCTACCAAATAATAAAGTTAACGCTGACCGGTGGCTATTCAGTGAGCCGTAGGCGGCTCCTTTAGTAAATTGTTCGGTTAGAAATAACATTATAGATGATAAAGAACACGTATATGGATTTAAACTGTTAGACTGACTAAACTTCCACCAGAGTTTGTAAGTGCCACTATATTGGAGTAGTGTATTATTGGAAAGTGACGCCATAATTAGGTCCAATGAAGCTATTGGTGCTCCTCTTGCTGCGAACGCAGTCCTGAGAGTAGTGCTGCAGCCAGGGTAAACTGCCTCGGAAGTTGTTGGCGTGTCCTGGAAGAGGACGATGAGGTATTAATATCACGAGTGAAAAATATAATATCTGAACGAATTATTCTTTTGAGCAGTGGGAACCAGGGCTGAGATGGCCAGTAAGGAAACACTAAGATACCTTCAGCTTCGTCGTTAATAATTTTTTGTATGCATTTTAAGATCAGCGAAAATGGTGGAAATGCATAAAAAAACCTGGGTTTCCAGCTAATAGTAAATGCATCTACTGTTAGGGCATCCGGGTCCTGTCTCCAGGAGACGTATACTTGGCATTTGGCGTTGGTGCGAGAGGCGAACAGATCAATACAAGGTTCGCCAAAAGATGCTACTACCTGCTGATATTCGGCACCGGAAAGCTGCCATTCGATATCGGGATTTATTTTCCTAGACTCTTCGTCAGCTTCTACGTTATCTTTTGTATTGATATAAGATGCGAACAACCAAATGTTTCGCTCCTCACACCACTGCCATATGTTCCTGGTTAATTCATTCAAATGAGGGAATTGGATTCCTCCCATTCGATTGACATAACTTATGGCTGTCGTATTATCTACACGTAACAAGATATTACAATTGTGTTTATCGCGAGCAAAGCATTTTAAACCGAGGAACACAGCGAGCAATTCTAAATAATTTATATGAAAATTACATTCATTGCTTTTCCATCCACCATTTACACGTCTATTTTCACAAAATGCACCCCAGCCCGTTTTGGAAGCGTCTGTAAAAACTTCCATGTCGAAGGTAGGAACTACAAGAGGATTGGATGAGTTAAATATATTTTCCTTCCACCACACTAGATCTGGTAAAATTTCTGCAGAAAGTGTAAACTTTGCCTCGTATTTTTGATACTTATTAAGAGCCAAAAATTTCTGTCGTTCTAACCTTTTAGTATAGAGCCAACCATATCTTACGGCTGGGCAGGCTGAAGTAAGAACGCCAATTAAGTGTGCAAAATCTCTGATCGTACAAACCGGTAGATAGGAATTTTTTTTTGCTAATTGATATATCTTGTTACGTTTGTCTGAAGGAAGAGATATCGACATATCCACTGAATTATACACAAAACCTAAAAACTTACAACTTTGTTGAGGACATAAACAACTTTTTTCATAATTAACAACGAAACCTAGACAGTTGAGTAACTTTAGTGTTTCGTTAACATTTTCTAAGCACTCCTGGTAGCTATCACCTATACAAAAAATATCGTCGAGATATATAACAGATCTAAACCCACGATGCCTTAAATTGCTTACTACTTCTTTCATTATTTTTGTGAAAGTTCGTGGTGCAGAGGACAGGCCGTAGGGCATGGCATTGAACTCGTATGTAAGTTTTTGAAAATGTTCATTTTCAAATTCAAATCGTAAGTATTTGCGATAAGAGGTGGCTACAGGTACTAATAAATAAGATTCTTTGAGGTCTATGGTCGCCATAAAGCTATTTTTAGGAATCATTTTCATTGCAGTCCTATGGTCCTCCATTTTAAAATGGGATTTATCGATATAATTATTTAATTGCTTGAGATTGAGAATAAATCTAAAGCCGCCGTTCGATTTTGGGGCCAGAAATATATTAGATATAAATTGATCATTACGGGGCTTACATTTTGTAATAGCACCTAAATTAATGAGATTACGAATAGCTAAAGTCATTTCCCGCTTCTCTTTGATCGTAAAGGAGTTTCGAGGAACATAGTTCTGTACTACTTTACGAGTGAAAGGTATAGTATAGCCATTACGAATCCAATTCAAAATAACAGAATTTTTTGTGAGTGGTATCCAACAATCGTAATGGGACTGAAGTCTACCGGCATGTACCTGAGTCACTGCCGAGTTGGGGCACGCTTGTTGGTGGTCGGCGTCGATGAGTGGCGAGGCGGAGGCGCGCGGCGGTACGGCTGCGGCGCCGGCGCCGGTGTCTGCACGCCTCGGTAGAATGCAGTCCGCCCCCCCCTGCTCGACGACGGAAACCGAGGAGGGCCTGACCAGTTTCCCGGCTGACGAGGACGAAAGTACGAAGTTGAGGCACTTGATGTTGATGGCTTCAGAATAGGGCCTTTTTTTATCTGTAGACCCTGCTTCTCGATCGCCTTGGATGCCTTGATTTTTTCATGTAGTTTATTACCAAAAAGAGTCTCATCTCGGTCTTGATCTTGAATCACGCTCAGAAAAGATTTGTCCAGCCCTGTTGTGATCAGCTTAGTCCTCATTTTTGTCTCGTAAAAATGAAGGTCTGAAAGTATTCTACAACTATCCGATAGGATTTTAATCGCTTGTATTTTATCCTCACTGGTCAGTAGCAACGTCATAGCTCTATTGATGGCGGTTATGCCCAGACCTAGTTGATCTTGCTTTGTCTGTATATTTTTGTCTCGATACCTCATTATATCCGAGGATGCTGCCGATATTTCGGCATTTAAAGTCGGTGCTTTTAATAGTTTACAATTATCCGGAATGGCATATTCTTTCAAAAGCTTTTCTTTTGTCTCTTTTTTGATGCCTTTCGTAAGGATCGGTAGCCAGCGTTGAGCTAAATCGATATGTATACTCGGCCCATATACTGGTGTATCGTCAGGTGTGTCTCCCAAAGCTTGGAGTAACTCGGGGTCGAGTTCTGGCGTGGGGTCGACATTATTTTGGACCTCATCCGATGAAATGTCTGGTGGCGCTGGTGGCGGTGCAGCCGGTGCAGGCGATGCCGCTGATGGCAACGCTTCATTGTGTTCCTCGTTGTTAAATGCTCCGTTATCTGAACGAAGAAAATATTTTTTAAAAATATTTAATTTTATGAGGGTATTTTAGGAGATACCGTGAAACAAATAGTGATCCAATGAATATTTTGATTATTTATAGCCTATATTATAGAAATCCAATCTGTATCACACAGATTGGGTTTCACGTTCGTATATATTGACTCACGGTCAACCCCCAGCCCAGATGAATTTTTTCACATAGCCCAATCTGTATTACACAGATTGAGTTTTTGCACCTTCGTCCCTCAGGTTTATTTTTCAGATACCCGAATCTGTATTTCACAGATAAGGTTTTACACCTTCGTGTTGACTCACGTTCAACCCCCAGGTTTATTTTTCATATATATATATATATATATATATATATATATATATATATATATATATATATACCCGAATCTGTATTTCACAGATTGGGTTTTACACCTTCGTGTTGACTCACGGTCAACCCCCAGGTTTATTTTTCAAATCGTCATGCTAAACCGTTGTGTTAACCCGCAGTTAACCTCCAGGATAGCTTACAGACGCTGAACGTACGATTGTATTTGAAATTATTCACTATAATTCACTTCACTTTATTAAATAAGTAGGTATTTTATAAACTTACCCGATCTGTCCTCGGAGTCAGACGAGGACGAGTACACAATTACGCGCCGACGATTTTGAACAAAGTTTTGTTTTTGTAATTTCTGAATCTTTGCAGTATAATATTCAATTTGATCATTAGTACTGCGTTTAGACATTTTAATATAATACTATAATAAAACGAATATTTTCTCTGTTGCGGTGTGCTAGTTGCCACGCACGATAAAAGAATGGCGAGCTGTCGCAGCGCCTACCCACAGGAAGGGAAATTAAATTACTTCTTTTTTTTATTATACCGTGCGAAGTTGCCTGTAGGTTAAAAGGACTACCATGTTATTATATCTGAAGAATGAAGCGACGAAATATAATCAAACATAAACAACAGACAGAGTTTCCACAAGAATATTTGCAATTGAGTAACAAAGAAGCTGTGCCAATTAAGAGCAATATTTACAAGTTAAATCCTTATTTAGACAAAGAAGGAATCATGCGAGTTGGAGGACGGCTAAACTTATCTAACTTATCATTCGATAGAAAAAATCTAATGATTTTATCTCGGGATGGGAGATTTACTCAACTACTGATCCACCAAATGCATCTACAGACACTGCACGGTGGAGCTAGACTTACACTAGCCCAAATCAGACAACGATACTGGATCGTTGGTGGCAATAGAGCCGTTAAAACGCAACTACGCCAATGTGTGCGATGTCAACGTTTCAAGCCACAAGAGAACTACCAAATTATGGGAGACCTGCCGAATCAAAGAACAACCCCTTCCCGACCATTTACACACACTGGAGTCGATTTTACTGGACATGTGGATGTCAAACTCAGCAAGGGTAGAGGAGTGAGGACCTCCAAGGGATACATCGCTATATTCGTGTGCATGGCAACGAAGGCTGTACACATTGAGCTAGCATCCGACTTAAGCACTGAAACATTTCTCAGTGCTTTTCAACGTATGTGTGCGAGACGTGGAATACCTAAACACGTCTATTCGGACTGCGGGACCAATTTCATCGGAGCTTCAAGGGTGCTACGCAATGAGTTCCAAGAATTCTCCCAACTACTGACAAAAGAATTCTTTGATGAAATTGGAAAATTAGAGGTCGAATGGCACTTTAATGCTCCTGCGTGGCCAAGTGCAGGGGGTCTATGGGAGGCTGCAGTTAAGTCAATGAAGCACCATCTTCGACGGGTACTAGGGGATCAGAAACTTACATATGAAGAATTCTCAACCTTGCTAACTAAGATAGAAGCTTGTATGAACTCCAGACCCCTGTGCCCTCTTACTGAAGATCCCGAAGAATTTTATAACTACTTAACCCCAGGTCATTTCCTTACCGGTAGTCCAACGATGTCATTACCATTATCAGACTACAACGACGTCACAACTTTAGATTTACGTCGGCGCTGGCAACTCACTGAACATATGCTGCATCAATTCTGGAAGAACTGGTCCAATGACTATCTTTGCCAACTACAGACGCGTTGCAAATGGAACAAACTCCAGAAAAATATTGAGGAGGGTGCCATAGTCCTGGTTAAAGAAAATAATCTGCCACCTGGAAAATGGGCTATGGGACGCATAATCAAACTTCACCCTGGTCGCGATGGTAACGTCCGGGTAACAACTATAAAAACGCAAGCTGGTACTATCAAGCGCCCCATAGTGAAACTGACACCCCTTCCCGTCGCAATAAACTAGATGCATACAATCATGGGATGCAATTACTCCATATTACTACAATCATAACCCACATTCAACTAACATAACAGAAATAGGCCATGTGAAGCAAAAATTATTGGGTCATCGAACGTCCTCACTGACGCCGTGTGAAATAAACAGCGCACGATGCAAGGACGCTTGAATCAAATTACATAACATACAAACGACACTCGGTCAACAATTTACTACGAACATTGCGCACTTCGCACTATATGCAAAAATGACGTCACAATATAACGTCAGGCATTACGTTACTTTAGGCATAGTTCAGAAACGCAAGCACAGCGCTCCCTACCTGAGGAACCAAGCAACGAAGAGCAGCTCTATCAACGAGTCGAGCAACCGCATCGGGATCATACAGCGGCCCAAAAATGTTGCGTTTAATTTTAATTTTCTAACTTTACTTTAACTTGTTACGTTTACTTTGTGATGGTTTTTTCTTCCTCTTGATGTGATCGATTCTCCTTTAGCTTCCTTTGGGGTTGCCAACATGTACGGTTTCAACACCGTACATTTTTCTGTGTACGCAGCAACCTACTTTTGTCGCCCGCTAATAATAGCATAAATACACGGATTCTAAACATTTTACTAGAGTGCATTATAACGTTTTATATCAACAACATCAAGAGGAACGAATCACCAAACTTTTACTGTGAATATAATCAATATACCTTTGATACTTCACAAGTGGTTTCTCTACGCACTCCAACATCAACTACAATACAAATGTACTGGGCTAACTACTACTAGGCCCGTACAATTATTAAATAAATAGAATAAAAATAACTTCAAACAATATCCATGTCAAAAACATAAAATTGGGTTACGCAGATATACAATGTCAAATCAAAAAGAATACGTTTTGCTGTGTCAATATAATACACGAAGGTGTATGTAATTTCAGACATATTTTTATCTTCGTTTGGAGGACTACTTTTACCTGTCAATTCCAAAATTTGATCGCAATGTATGTAGTTTGATAAGTAAGTACTATGTCTGTCATTTTTACAAAGTGCTGTGTCATAATCGATGAGATACCCATGAGGTCACTCGCGTTCCCTAAATAGAAAGTAGCCTATTTCTCCATACTATCTACCAACTGCTAGGAACAATTCAGAGTTGGTTGGTACTTTCTATGTTCTGCCGTTAGGCGTACAAATTCTTAATACAATCAAATTAAAATGGCAATAAAAGTTAAATTCAATATTAATAATTAATGTCTTATTACAATACAAATAAAAGAATTAAACGAAAATAATAATACAACATAAGTTAGAGCATTACCTAATTAATTAATGTGGACATAAAAACAAAACATGTCAGGCTAGTTATATGTCATATCTAATAGCAATAATAATAAATATAATTTCAAATTTTATCAGTCATAAATTCATCAATAGTGTAGTAAGCTTTGAATGTCAATAACTGTAATAAAAGTTTCTTAAATAAATTTATGTTTGCACATTGCTTTATATTTTGAGGAAGATGGTTGTACAAACTTATCGAAAAAACAAAAACACTTTTCTGATAGAGAGCTGATTTTGAGGGTACAAGGCACAGATTGTCTTGTCGTCGTTTACTACTGACTTGAGTAAATTTATCTAAATTATTTCGAACAAATATTGCGGTTTCATAAATAAACAATGAGGGAACAGTTAATATTTTAAGATCTATGAAGTAGTTTTTGCAGCTGTCTGTACGTTTCAGATTACACATAGATCTTATGCACCTCTTTTGTGCTTTAAAAACCATTTCCTTGCCTGAAGCATTTCCCCAAAATATTATACCGTACCTTAGTACTGAAGCTGCTAGGCCATGGTAGGCTGTGAGTAGTGCAGCTTGATTGACTACTTTATTTAACATGTATAGGGCATATGCAATTTGGCTTAGTTTGTCACACAACGATTGAATTTGTGTTGACCATTTCATGTTGTTATCAATATACAACCCTAAGAATTTTGTAACACTTGTTTCAGAAACATTTTTACCGTTGTAACTGATGTTTAGTCCTAATAATTGGTTTTGCCTTTGTTTAAAGTTCATAATATTGGTTTTGTCTAAGTTTATAAGTAAATTATTTGATTGCATCCAATTAATAACAGATTCAAGATTAGCATTAATTTCATTTTCATAGCTACAAATGTTTTCTTTACAGAATAGGACAGTGCTATCATCCGCAAATAATACCATAGGATGATCAATAGCCTTAGGCAAATCATTTATATAAATGATAAATAATAAGGGTCCCAAGACGCTCCCTTGTGGAACCCCATATCGAACCGTTTTAGAGTCAGATGTGTAATCGGTTTCGGTTTTAGTTTTCACGCAGATTCTTTTGATGATAGTCTTTTGCTGTCTATTACTCAAGTAAGATTCGAGCAATTGTAGTACTTTCCCTCTTACCCCATACATATATAGCTTTTTTAGTAGTATAGTGTGGTCCACAAAGTCAAATGCCTTTGACATATCCATATATAAAGCTACTACGGGTAATTTCTTGTCCATACGAAGCATGATTTTATGAAGGAATTCATAAATGGCCATGTTTACTGATTTACCCGTTCTAAACCCTTTTTGTTCACTTGTAAATAAGTTATTGTTTTCAAAATAATTATTAAGGTTATTGTGGATGACCTTTTCAAATATCTTTGAGAAAATTGATATGAGTGCAATAGGTCTATAATTATCCATATTATTCCTGTCATCTTTTTTGTGAAGAGGCTTTATAATTGATACCTTTAACCTTTCTGGAAATATACCATTTTCAATACAGGCATTAACAATATAACTTAATACTGGTGCTATATACTGGGATACTGATTTTATTACTTTTGTGCTAACATCATCGTATCCTGTACTATTACTGTTTTTTAAATTCAATATAATTTTTTCGATGTCATTAGGGATTGTAGGATACATAAACAATGACTTAGCTACACTATTTCTACACGTATTTTTTAATCCATCCTTATTTGACTTAGATTCTACTCGACTCAGAAAAAAATCGTTAAAAGCTTTTGCTATAATTTGTGGTTCTGTTATTATATGATCTTCTACTTTTAATTGTGCATTGTTATCTTTTGGTAAATGTGTTTTACTCAATGTATTCTTTATGATTTTCCAACTTGCTTTGGATTTATTTGATGCTGTTTGTATATAATAGTTATTTTGTGATCGTTTCGTAAGTTTTATTATTTTCTTAAACCTATTAGAGTAGAGCTTGAATTTATTTCTATTGCCTTCATTAGGTTCTTGCTTGTATTTCCAAAATAGACATCTTTTATTTTTACTGCATGTTCTAATGCCTTTCGTTATCCATTTCGGACGCACAGTTGTTGAAATTTTGGTCCTTACTATAGGGAAACATAAATCATAGAGTAGCAAGAATATACTATGAAAGTGATTGAAGGCATCATTAGGATCACTGCTTTCATACACTTCGCTGAAACTTAATTTATTAATGCATTCTTGAAACTTAGTAATATTGGTTGCAGAATAGTCTCTTTTTTTGACAAACCAGTGTTTCAAGGTGCATGATTTTTTAACTGGGCATGTTAAAAGTTGTCCACTGTGGTCAGAAATAGAAAAATCAAAGGTTTCAGCCCTACATCCACGAATATTGAAAATAATATTATCGATGCATGTACCGCTAGCCATGCGTGTTGGAACATTAATTCCTAATTTTAAGTTAAATCTCAAAAGAATTTGTTTGAATTGTATTACATGTTTAGTCTTTTCCAATATATTAATATTAAAATCTCCACATATTATAATTTTTTGATTTTTATTAAATGATTCTAAAATGTCACTCAAAAAGTTAAAGAAAATATCATATGTCTTATTTATGTCATTGTTTTTAGGTACTCTGTATACACATATAACCACTATATTATGTTCATTCAACTGTATGGCACAACATTCTAAAACATTCTATATCATATTTTTGTATAAACATAATACAAGTTTAACATAAGCGGAGCTTTTTCCGCCAACGCGTCAGCTTGCCTATCCAAAGAGGAAACGCTGCCAGCCTTCTGGTAACCTTGCCGTTAATCGGAAGCAGCGGCAGACTCAAGAAAATTTTCTATTTATAGATTGTATTTTATAATTTTTGTTGTAAATAAAGATATTTTATAGTACAAGTGATTAATTTGAGGCTTTTGAGATCAGATGGTCGCGTGTGAAGAATTTCTTATTTTTGTACCTTTGATAGCAGTGCTTTAAAAACTATGCTATCTCTGTCAATGAAGACAGAATATCTACATATTATCTGATTTCCTAAACATTATCTTCGAAATTCGGATGTAAATTCACCTGAATACATAAATAAGCCCATGTTACCTGACAAATTCACGTTAACCATTTACGTGATACATGAAATCTGAGACGGATCTTATTCGTAAATTGGCACTGTTGTACACTTGCTTTATAATGCGGCTGTCGCATGGACGATGGTAATACAGACATTTTATAAAATTACCAGACGGAGTTTAATTTTGCCACATTATGCAGATTCATGTCACATATCCAAATTGTATGTTTTGCCATAAATTAATCCATCTCAACCTAATAAGGACTAATCAATTAATTAAATTATTGAAAATACAAATAATCTTCATGCACAAATTGCAGTTTTAAATTTTTTTTTCAATCAGGCACGTAATACGAAGCTGCAACTGTGGCGGAATTAACCTCCCAGGTGTTGCTACATTTGGTTATACATATTTCCTTTGTATCGGAATTTAATCAGTAAATACATCAATAAATAATACTGCTTGCCTAATATACGACATTACTACATGCTAAAAAAAAAACAAATTTGAAGCATCGAACACCGAATTTGAAATGAAACCTCGATTTGTATTAGTATTTATGTATGGAAAAAGATCTTACTCAAATCTTTTAATAGAATAAACGTAAACAAATACTGAATTACACTTTTATCAATAGAGATTCGAACTTCTAACTTTCATACCTAAAACGATAAATAAATTTTAATACTTAATGCATAATATAATAAAGATAGTTTTATCAATGCAATATCAATTTTCGCAATTAAAATCACCGCTTGACTGTAATGGTGAAAATTTTCTGTATAGCAAGGTACCTCTGTATTTTGTATATTTGTTGTAAATGTTAATGTATTTAGACAATTTATTAAATGCCCGGTGTATAACTCGACCAACAACATGAATACGAATACTCAGCAGTTTCAAAGATGTCATAGCGTGGAGGGCAACGGCCCCTAAGCAGCTGAATATAGCTTTCGTAAGTAAATCGTAAATTTGGTGGCGAAAATACGCTAAAACGACTCACTCGTATCCTCTTATTTACGATTCACTAGATAGAGATAGACTGTGTTAGAGAGAAAAATAGAGATGGTATTTTAATAGAGTTACTCTACTAGAGTATGTGCCATGAGTATGGGTATGTGAACGACTAAATATACATTATGAATGCCAATTTCTCGTTTTTAACCGACTTCAAAAAAAGGAGGAGGTTCTCAATTCAATTGTATTTTTTTTTAAATGTTTGTTACCGCATAACTCCGTCATTTATTGACCGATTTGGAAAATTCTTTTTTTATTTGAAAGGTTACACTTCTCGTTTGGTTCCATTGTCATCAGATCAGTATTTGATTACTTCTTAGTGTACTTTGAAGTCGGTTTAAGGTTTTTGTAAAACAGTCCAATTATTATTGGTAGTGTTACACAGAACAAATGACAAGGAACTCATATCAGACAATAAATCACTAGTGTATGTATACGAAATCGATTGGTACGTCTACGCTACGCGAACAGAGCACTAGCAGAGCCGTTCGTTCGTCGCTCGCGATGTCAAGTGAGGACATCTAACGAGCTTACAACACGAGCGCGATGCGAATCCCAGTGTTCGTAAAAAAACTGACAAATGGCGGAGCGCAGTCGAGCGCGACAACGCTACGCTACGCGAATTCTTGCTCCACATGTGCTCGGATCGTGCTCTGTTCGCGTAGCGTACACGCACCTTATAAATTCACCTATATGCAAACTAATCACGCTTCGCACAATGTAATATTGTTATCGCTATCACTCTATCAATATTGTTACTCTATGGAGAGAAGTAAATACAATTTTATATTACCATTTAGTAAGTAAGAAGGATTTATTTAGTGTTTTGTATCTCATTTATATTCTTTATTTCATAGTAAAATAGTTTGTTTTGAAGAAGGACTGAAAATTCTTTAAAAAAAGGTTGGAATAATACCTCTTCATACATGGTGTGAAGATATTTTTGCATGGTTGGTAACGCGCGAGCACCTCAAGCGTCTATAAACTTCTGTAACCGCTTACCAACAGCTGGGTCGTAGCTTGTTGGATACCTGAGTAGTAATCTCACTATAATACTACATATAAATGCGAAAATCTTGATGTTTGTGGCTCAATCACGCTGATCACGCATAAATGGCTGATCGTATTCAGATGAAACTTGGCACATCGATATATCCCACTCTAGAATAACATATAGGATACTTTTCATTCCGGGAAAATAAAAGATCCCTCGGTAACGCGGTTGTTCCTCGGGAAACAGTAAAAATAAACTATATAAAATCAATTAAAATGATCTGAAAAATCTGGGTTTATTCAAATTTGATTTTATACGTTAAATATTGATAATTAGCTCGCAGATTCAATCGCAGTGTAACTTTAAATAGAATTTAAGCTTCCTCTATAAACAAGCTTAAAAAGATTTCTTAATATCGACTGGTACACACGGCTACATATCAGCTATACATTTCCAGTTCAAGACCTCTCATTGTACTGAAATCCTTTACAATGCGAGATCAGCTTATACTGGAAATGTATAGCTTGATGTGTAGCCTAGTTCCTGAGAATCATCACCATCAGCCTATTATGTCCCACTGCTGAGCATAGGCCTCCTGCACACAAATGACAGTGAAAGAGAATAGGCAGATACTCCACCACGCATGCCCACTACAGATTGGTGGAGGTAGGCTATTGGTCAACCTATTGTTGGAGTTTTCAAGCCGCCTAGGAGGTCTCCAACTGGCTTGACGACTATCATAATTAGAAGATAACCGGGACCAACGGATTTACGTGCCTTTCGAAGCAGGGAAAACGCTCGAGTTGAAATACCACTAGGTGGTCACCCATCCAGGTACCGGCCATACCGGTGGTAGCTTAACTTTCCCGATCGATTAAGAACGGCTATTCAAGCTACTCCAAGCGCTTCAGTTCCTAAGAATAAACGAAATAAAATAAAATAATGAAATAAAATAATAACGGGCCAGTTGGCGCAGCCTTACGCGCCGCAGGCCGTGGGTTCGATTCCCACACAGGACATGCATTTGTGTGCATGAACATGTCTGTATGTCCTGAGTCTGGGTGTAATTATGTATATTAAGTATGTATTTACAAACAAAAAGTAGTATATGTATTATATCAGTTATCTGGTTTCCATAGTACAAGCTCTGCTTAGTTTGGGATCAGATGACCGTGTGTGAGGAATGTCCCAGGATATTTATTATTATTATTATTATTATATATTGTGAAGCGCTCGTGGTGTAGCATGATTAGCCGTTCTTAATCGATCGGCAAAATTAAGCTACGCCTGTCGTGGTTGGTACCTGGATGGGTGACCGCCTAGTGGTATTTCAAATCGAGCGTTTCCGTGCTTCGGAAGGCACGTAAAGCCGTTGGTCCCGGTTATCACTTAACTGTGATAGTCGTTAAGCTAGTTGGATGCCTGCTAGGCGGCTTGAAAAATTCAAACAGTAGGTTGACCACTAGCCTACCTCCACCGATCCGCAGTGGGCACGCGTGGTGGAGTATTGCCCACTCCCTTTCACCTTCATTTGTGAAAGGAGGCCTGTGCTCAGCAGTGGGACATTATAGGCTGATGATGATTATTATTATAACATGCTTCAGCATTTTATTACTACTTTATCCACAGATAAGCTTGTATTTATATACAATGCCAGCATGGTCAGCGATGAAGTAAGTACACAAAGCATAAACGGGAATTGGCACTATTTTTTAAAATACTTACCAATAATTTTAATTCAATTACGGGCCAGTTGGCGTGTTTGGCCGCAGGTCGTGGTTTCGATTCCCATCCTGGACATGTAATTGTTCTGTTATTGCTTGAGATACTTAATTATTCTGAAATATTTTGGCGAACCCATCACATAAATTATTATTTTTTTATACCACTAAGGTGGCAAACAAGCATACGGCCCGCCTGATTGTAAGCAGTTACCGTAGCCTATGGACGCTTGCCACACCAGGGGCATCACTCGCGCGTTGCCGACCCTGAAGAAATCTCTTCAGACCCTTTTTGAAGAACCCCATGCTGTACTCCAATGGGAAAACCACGGCGGGGAGCTAATTCCACAATCTGAGCGTCCGCGGAAGAAAACTCCTTTGAGCCCGCACAGTTCGAAACAATTCTGGTTTCAATATGTGAGGATGGACTCCCCGTCGATGGCGAGAGTTGCGATGGTGGAAAGTAGCTGTGGGCATCAAGTCGAACAATTCTTTAGAACACTCTCCGTTATACAAGCGGTAGAACACACATAAGGAGGTAAAGTCTCTCCTCAGACTAAGGGGCTCTAAACCGCTTGTAAGCTCGGGATCGTCAACAATTCTGATGGCACGTCGCTGAACCGAGTCTAAAGGCCCAAGCTGGTAACCAGGTGCTAAAATGATTAAATAAATTTCTAGTCTTTATCACAACGTGCTAAAATATGATGATGTGGCCTTACATGGCTCCCACTACATAATGGAATATATGTCGAGAAACATGGGTTATTTTTAACCCAAATAATAACATTTCCCTGAGGCGCGGGTGAATAAAAACCATATACATTTCTTTCACAAGGAACCTTACAATTACATCAGATACTAAGAAAACATTCAATACATCTCCCCTTTCGCTCAATGAAATGACGAGAACTTCACAGAGTACGAAAAAGTTAAAATAAGTCCAATTCGAATGAAGAACGCAATTTCCCGAAAAGTCATCCCGGCACAGTTTCAGTTTGATTAGTATTTTTTACACGTCTCCCTCAGCCCTTTTAAAGAAAATCCTTTTTAATTAATCAAAGTTTAAAAAAACCTCGTCTATTCCTAACGGATCTCAAACGTAAATGGAGCTTAATTACATCTATTCTCTCATAATTTTCAACGCTGTCGCATTTCAACTGAATTAAAACAACCGTCACCACGCCACGCTCACATTCGACTGAAAGAAAATTTACTGAGGAATTTTTATAGTACGACGTTACGTGCATGTTTGCTATCCACAATTTATGCATTGCGCAATACGGTCGCGAAATAAATATTTTTATGGTGGTAGACTGACTAAAATTATGGGAGCATGGTCCGCGGGGCGGGCGGGTGCGATTCACGCAAACTCGCGCCCATGGGCCATAAGCTCTCCGTTGGTTGCGAGGTACGAGCGTCTCGTCCCGCTGCGTTCCTGAAACACGTCGAAATTCGAATTCTGGAATTCAACATTCTTCTTTAGAATTTTATGTCAATGTGATGTTGTGTGCGTGTTTGTTTGTGAAAAGGACATTTTATCAAAGTGTACTCTGAACGTATCAGCAATGTGGTTTTTATGTGTTGTTGTGTTCTTTTAGTAGGAACCCCTTGTGCCTCTCATGGTGAGTACCAACCATTGTTTTGTTTATTTATTCTTCGTCGTTTTTCGTGAACGAGTAAATCTGCTTACTGTTTTGTAACAGTATATCCCGAGTTAATGTTATTAGTTCTCTATGGATTTGTACAATTTCCGCCTCGTGTATTTACGAGGGTATGAATAAATAAGCGGTGATTCATATTAAACGTTTTATGTTTCATGCGTATATTCCGCTCATCAAACAATACATTCAGTAAATTAATTTTATTAATGAAATTCTGAAAATAAATTTTCTGGCATTTCAATGAGAAACTCTACACGATGTATTTTATCTTTTAAGATCGGAATATTATATTAAATTAATCTTTAATTTGTTATGGAAGAAGTATATATTGCGTCGACCCCAAATTGGGAACAGGCCAGGCATGATGATGATGAATCTTAAATTTGTACGTGAAACAATTTTAATTAATACACGTTAGCTAATAATGATTTAGTGAGATTACGTTTCCGAGGCATAATATATTCACAAGTAGAAAATGCGGGAATTAGGCATACCTTTGACCTTCACAAGTTTCTTTGGGATCCAGCTAAAGCCACCTTAAATTCAATTAGTTTTTCATTCATCGGAAAATTTTAACATTGACTTTTCAATATAAAGAAATCGTCTACCACGTCTTATAATATTACGATGGAAAATGATGAAGAAAATTCTACATTTAATAGTTTCTGATTTCAAAATTAGAAACTCAATAAAATTATGCTCTTAGTTAATTAATTCTTTATTTAAATGATAACTCGAACGATGATTCTTAATTCAAATAGTCGGTTCTTCTTACATAATGAAATTAAATTAATCGTATAGTTTTTTTTTTATTATCTCAATTGATCGAATAAGTATCTCAATTAATTCTTCCTTTTTTTACTTTCTTGAAGATGAAAGTTATATAATTTTTTTTTGATCTACTTTATATATAACGTAATTAAATATGGATTTATCTCAATGCCTATTACTATTCTGACACAAAAGGTTACTTATTTGTATGGTGGTAGAGTACACTTTTGCTTACTTTTTTGCTGCCTTTTGATTATGCCACAATACGACGGTAATTTAATCAATCGCAATCTACCAAATTAAATATAAGAAACCCTATTTAAAAATCGTTTATTAAATTTATTTATCGTTAAGATTCTAAAAGCTTTCATTTAGTGTTGCCATGCCTACTCAACACAAATAAATAAATATACATTTTAAAGGACCTTTGGGGAACTTACGATGAAGAAAGTTGATTAACCATTCTACAAATATCGATGAATATTAATTAACAGTAAATCGTTTAAGCTTTTCTAGGAACTAACGAAGACTTGAGGAGAACGAATAAATTGCATCTACCTTTTATTTAAGACATATCAATTTTTCTCCTTTTTAGTCAATTTTACCTTTACATGTTCATATTGGCTGATCGGATTTAGATACAATTAAGCAATTCCATGGATTACCTTGGAACATGAGGTTACTAAGTTAGTGGCTTCTAATTTTACAATGAGCTTCAGCACAGAAAGTAAGATTGTGGTCATAAGCATGAGAATAGTTAAAGAATAAAGTACCTAATTTCTATTCATTTCCATTCTAAAAATACATTTTTCTCTGAAAGCAGATAAAACCGCAGAAATAATGATAACGGCGAACTTTTCACATTAAATTAATAATACATAATACTTCAATATCGTGAACCTCCAGGCTTTGTGACAAACGAGACGGTAAAGGTCCTTTCAACCATATAAAGAGCATTTGAGTGTCTATTCATAAGGCCAATTACCCGATAAAGCTATATATGAATCGCTTAAACAGCCTTTTGAAAGCTATTCGTATTTTGTAAAAGGATTATCAAATAAGACGATAAGAAGAAGACAGTCTTGAAATCCAAATAAGGATGCTTTAATAGGTAAAAATTATATGTAGAACAAAATAATTTTTCAATTAAATTAGACTCCAGATTCAAAAAATCAAATTAATTATCCCTAGTAATTGTTATTTCTGATTCCTGTTCCGAGTGATTTGAAAATACAGTTCATTAAAAAAAACAATCCGACTAGACTATCTAAAACTTTTAAATAAAACCCGAAGCAAAAGCTTTCAGGCCGTTCTGTCCGAGCTTTCCAACGCGTCCGAGCTTTATAAGAGTATTAGTTATAACCGATCGGGAGCTATAACGCTTCGCAATGCTGCTCAATGCTCCTATTAGCGATCGTTTTGCTTTGCAAATATTTGTTAGGGACCTTTTTATGGCAGCTGTTAAACGTACGTTTCAGAGTTCAGGTGTGCTGTAAATTGAAATTGAACGGTTCGATTCGTATGTATTTTTTGCGGTAGACTCTGGTAATAAAATGGTCGTATAGCTTTTCAATATTTGGCTATGTGATTTTAATAATACGTACTGTTGGGTTAGGATTTTATTTGCGATAGAAATATTGTATAAATCCATAAACCTATACATAGATTCAAAAAAATAGTTAAACAGAAGTTATGCACGAATGGGTACTATAAAGTTTCTGATTTTGTAGATGACAAGAATGCATTTGAATGAATTGTTCGCTTCGCAGGCTATTGTTATATATATTTTGTAATAGTAATACTTCTAATTATATATTTAAAAAAATCTTGCTGAGTTTCTTGCTGGAGTCTTCTCAGTTCAAGTTGTATTTGGAACCGGTGTAGAGTCATTTGTTAACGTTCATAAGTGCCTTATCAGGGCCTAAATTGATAAATGCTTTTTGAATTTGAATTTATAGTTGATAGAGATAGAGGGGTTTGACATAAGATTTAAGTAGCAAGCACTCTTGCTTTCTTGCTTCTTCAAGAAACTCAACAAGGTCCTTTTGTTGAGTTTCGTGACGGATTATTCTCAGTTGAAGACCGACTTCCAAGCCGGTGGTAACTTCGGTAGCTTTGACCTTTATAAGTGCTCTACTAAATAACTGGCCGAATAAATCGCTTTGACTTTGACTTTGAATACCTTGACGGGTTCAATTTTCATACCTTTATCTGTATCTTTATTTTTTTAAGTAGCTTTAGTATGTTCTGGGTCTGGTTTGTATCTATTTAAGTAAGTACTAGTAGTGTGACTAGTATATTGTCTGGTCTCCATAGTAAGTTTAGGATCCGATATCCATTTTAAATATATCCCAGGAATATATATAGTAATTTTGAATTAGATAAGACTCAGTATCACTTTTTCCTGCTCGTGCCAGTTCTGATTTTAGCACAGATATCTATATCTGTGGATTTTACTCATGTATAAATATTGTTCTTGAATTTCAATTCGAGCGTTTCCGTGCTTTGGAAGGCACGTAAAGCTGTTGCTCACGGTTATCACTTAATTGTGATAGTCGTTAAGCTAGTTGGGGGCCTCCTAGACGGCTTGACTCCAACAGTAGGTTGACCAATAGCCTACCTCCACCAATCCGCGGTGGGCACGCGTGGTGACGTATTGCCGATTCCCTTTCACGCTCATTTGTAAATGGAGGCCTGTGATCAGCTGTGGGACATTATTAGATGATGATGATGATGATGATGATCTTTCTTATAAGGCAATGCTCATTTACAACTAGGCATATACAATTACAGCAAGCCATATTTAAAGAATTGAAGCATTATTACCTAAACTTGGCAAGCGAACTTAGGAATCCTATTTGGCAGCGAGGTGCCGTTCCCAAAGGATTTTTTACTGATTAGGTTTTGGTGTGCCAATAAAAGAGTCATTTAGATAAACTTGACAGTTTCACAACTTAATAAATGTTTTTTTGCCGTATATAGGCCTGTTTTTGACTACAATCCATGGTAAGTGATGATGTGGCCGAAGGTGGTAAGACACACAAAGCCTAGAAGGAACTGGCTCTCTAGTGCAGCTGTCGGAACACACCGGTAGGTGCTTGGCGACAGATTTGCAAATTGAGGGTGGTAGCCAGCAAGGCGGGTACTACAAAGTACCCTACTACTGTGCTATGGTTTCCTCACGATGTTTTCCTTCACCGAAAGCTCAAGCTCATTGTAGGATTCGAACAGACTAAAAAGTCATTTATCCAGTTTGGGACCCGATGTGTGTGGTGGTTTTTAGACCTAAAAATATATGAATAAAGCAAAAAAAAAACATCGGATAGAGTTCATTGACTCTCATGAATTGAAGGTTGTATAGTTAATTGAATTTTGAAGGACATTTGGGTAAATACGTTTTTTTATGTATAACATTTTATTTTTATTTTTAAATTAAATTTTATTTGAGACGAAACATATGGCCGTCTAAAAAAAACTCAAATTATTTTCATAACATCTTCTACAAAAGGCGAAAAAAAAATACCTTAATATACCTATATATTGGGTTTATCATAGATATATATAATAGTACATTATGATACATGTGTGCAAAGTTAGTTATTAGCACTCCAGGTGGTATTAAGCGATAAGGGAGCCCAGAGTGTAATCATCAATGCACACGCGTGTCATACGACGTTTTCCAAAACACTTGCGAGGAAAAAAACAGACTTGTATTTTGCAATAAATGTCACATTACAAGAGAGTGTGTTGAAAAAAAAATTATCTATTAGTTTAAATAAAAATCCTAATGAATTATCTAATGAATTACCTATATCTCCGCTAAATACCTTTGAACAAAATTTTCCAATACATTTAATTAGTCTGGCTAGTCCGGCGACACGTCACAGGTTTTTTTCTTTATTCAATTCACGGTCCGACACGTACTTGACCTATTTCTCGTCTGCTCCATTTATGTCCGTGCCCCCAAATCTACTTTTAATGAGAAAATGGTGCGCCGTAAAAAAGATTTATCATTTTTTTTCGCAATCCTACAATAAATGTACTAGTACTTCATAAAGAAAGTTACAAACAATTGTAAGAGTTCTATGTTATTTTTTTATTTGTATTAGATATAGTCTAGCTTTTTTACACGCATTTGGAACTGTAATTTTCCGGGACGATACCTTTTTTTATAAAGCGATTAAGATCTTTATTACATCGGTTGAAATGCTTGACATGGTTGGTTAAGATTCCACCTATCGCACTGGAGGTTGTGGGTTCGATTCCCGATTACATGCATTGTATGAATTACGATGTCTGCATGTCGTGAAACTGGATGTTATTATGTATGTTAAGTATATATAACTGGATATGGAAGAAGAGAAAGAAAATGATATAATTTTGTTTACTTTACTTTATTCCTTTTGAAATATATCAGACCGTATTACATCCCTTTGAAATACGGTTTACATTCAATGATATTATAATAGAGATATGCTACCCTCATACGAAGCGGCGTTCAGTTATTGTTGAATTAGGTGAATGCGATAGATAATACGGAACGTATGGTACAGAAAGAGATAGCTATATGCAGCCGCTAAGCAAAATTACGACAATTGTCTGAATTTGTCTGCAACAATTAGCGTGCGTTAATCCGATATCTACCTCTTTTTATTATAATATCATAGGTTTACATTAAAGAAAATTACAGTCCAATTATGCTAACCATGTGTACTGTTACATTCCTATCTGAGTAGATGTTATCCCGCGGCTTTACTTGCGCAGGACATTGAAAATACAACAAGAAGTTTCTTTATATTATCATGCGGTAGGGTGTGCGATAGTCAATCATTCATGTTAGTCACGAAATGATTTTAGGTTTAAAAGTTTATTATTTCAGTTTTTATGACAGACAGCTAGTCAGACATAAATTTTACCTCTCGATTTATCACTCCTAAAAACACCCCAAACTGCTAATTTAAATGTAATCGTTACAGTAGAGCGGTATCCAAAGGCGCAATTACAAACAGCCTGGTATTTAATTACATCTTAAGAGGAAAGGATGGTTGCAAGAAATTTGAAAAATAGGTTTTTAACATATCTATTGCTATCGCGCTGTGCCCGAGCTATGGCGCCCAAGGGCGATATAGACAACTACAGCTTGGACCGATTATACCTATTTAAATTAGACGAAATCGCATTTTCGTAATCCCCGGTTTTCTCCTCCAAAATTGGATCGATTTAAAATAAAATCAAGAATCATAATAAGAAGGGTTTTGGCTATGTTTGTTGGTTTACCTTTGTTTTTTTATATTCGTCATATTTGTTCGCTGGATGTGTGATAAGGGCGTTAAAAATGGTAAGTTTTTGTGATTTTAAAAGGCTCGTAATTGTTATAATAATTAATTTATGGATAAAAACACAACCGAGGGACATACAGTGGTACTTACAGATTGCATGGTAAAATAATCATTGCTCTATAGTCATTATCCAGAGACAAAACTCAGGATTACGATTGTATGGAACAAACGCCACCAGCATTTCCTCTTAACGAAACTTAATATAATATGCTACAGCAAGTAATTTTATCCGGTTAGCAATCAAATCTTAATTTTAATCACATCTATATACATAATCCTCCTTACTTATATAACGCTTTTTAACCCTTCACCTACAAAAATGATCATTGTGAAGCGAACGCCTGGGCACGGTATCGCGAATTATGTGTTTTGGTCATTCTTCTAACTAAATTGACCGAGCGAACGAAGCGTCTCCGTTTCAGCGTGGTCAAAAATGCATTCGAATGTCCAGATGTCCGAAGGAAGGTTGTTCTCCTCCACATGTGGCATTTCTCAACCGATTGTCGTGAAATTTTGTGACCATCTGAAATCGCGAAAAGAATCAACCGTTCATACTAAATATCAACGCTGCACGATCAAAATGTAAGAAAGATGTTTGTTCATAGCAAAATTTGTTCATAATAAGGACTAAAATAACCTCTAATAATTTGCTACCTTCGAACAGTACCCCTGTATAACTAAAGTTATATGTTTTTTTAAACGAGAAAAAATTCTGTTGACTTCGTCGTACTTTTTTTATTTTTTTTATACTACTATGTCGGTAAACAAGCATACGGCCCGCCTGATGGTAAGCGGTTCCCGTAGCCATATGGACGCTTGCAACACACGAAGCGTGGCTCACGCGTTACCGACCTTTCCCCCTCCCCAATGAGCTCTGGCGACCTTACTCACGCGCAGGAACACAACTTTACACAACATAAAGTTATTTGGCTGCGGTATTCTGTAAGGTGGAGGTACTTCCCCAGTCGAGCTGCTCTATGAGCGAATAAACGCGATGCTCTACCTCTCTTACTTACTCAACGTACTCAAAAACCTGTATCTAACAAAACGACTTGCTACGTTCTAAAAGAACCGTAGCAGAAGAGAAGCGCCAAATGAAAATTGAAGAAATTACATTGAGGCACTTAGCATATTACAATTTAAGCGTTCCTTACTCAAGTTGGCACGAGACACTAGGAAATGCTTTTATAATACTCTTGCCAACTATTTGACTGATTATTTCGAAGGAGCCTATTTTTACTCGGCTATATTTCAAAGGGTTTTAACTCTAGCTATAAAGTTATTTTATTTTCATTAGTAAAATAGATAGGCCAGGATTTCTGTTCTAGTGCTCCGGTCGTGTTCGCAGACAGGTGGCCATAAAATAAAAATAAGTTTTTTTATTCTTGGGCTTTACAAAATGATTTCCATAAATGTGATGTGAACAGAAATGAGTGATGAACAGTACTAATATCAGTATTTTTTTATACTAAGGCAGCAAACAAGCATATCGTCCCGCCTGATGGTAAGCGGTTACCGTAGGCTATGGACACTTGCAACCTCAGGGGTATCACTGCCGCGTAGCTGACCCTGAAACCTCTTCACACCCTTCTTGAAGAGCCCCATGCTGTACTCCATTGGGAAAAAACGGAGATCATTCCATAATCTGAGCGTCCGCAGTAGGCAGTTCCGTTAAAACCGCACAGTGCGGAACCATCTCGGTCGATGACGAGAGTTGCGATGGTAAAAGGTAGCCGTGGGCATCAAGTAAAACAATTCTTAATAATGAGGTTTACGATGTGATTATTGGCCCCAATAAGCCTACAGGCCGATACACAAAGTACCCACGAATATAACGCAGCGGAATTCAGTTTAACGCACGGATAAAGTGACACGGTAATAAAATACACATTCCCGCGGGTTCACCATGATTAATTACCGAAGTTTATAAATGTTGACAGGTTCACAGTCGCTGTGACACTGCGGCGTAATTATTTTCTGCGCCGCAACAATTTCCTTATGATTATAAGCTTTGCTGTGCCGTTTTTAGGGGTTTTTACCCTCCTCGTTTTTGTGTTATTATACGTCAGTACGTACGTTTAATATGCGCTATGAGGAACATACACAAAAAAACTGTGTAACATTATTATATTTATTTAAGTTATTTTGGACCGTCATCGGGTACGGTCCAAAATTATAATGTTTTTGTGTATAATAATGTAAATGTCTCACGGACTGTACTCTAGTACAGTCGCTATTAATATTCTAACTAGATATTTTTTTTTATTGTAGCAGCAATAGAAATAAACATACTGCGAAAATTTCAACTGTTCACTTATTACGGTTCATGATATACAAGTCCAGAGACAGGCGGACGGACGGACAGCGGAAGTTTAGTACTAGTATTCCATCCTTAAATTCTAAATTATTATTATTTATTTATTTATAATGTTAAAAGATAAACAATGACCCCCTTATTCATAATCGCTTATTAACTAAATCAGTGTAATAGTGTCCTCCGTCTCACTCTTTCGATCACCAAATGTCACGTGTCAGATAAAGACTTCGGAATTTTAGCTAATCAATGTTTGTTAACTTTTCTAAGAATAACTTTATTAAAATGTAAATAAAAAATTAAGAAATATACATTTATGTTTCAATTTTATTCCATTTCGTGAAGCAAAAACCCACGAGATAAGCATCATTTGCAATAAAAAAGGCTGGTACTTATAATTCTGAGTATGACGAAGGCATGACGTTTGAAACACAAAGAAACTCTCCTGATGTGAGAATTCTGGACGAGAATATCAAACAATTTTATGAACACAATAAGGCGTACTTGCGTCATCGATGGGTTAAAATTATAACCATTTAACCCGAAGATAAATAACCCGATCTACATCACTTTAACCCAGCTTTTGACGCTATCCCTCATAGCGTCAAAAGCTGGGTTAAAGTGATGTAGATCGGGTTATTTATCTTCTGGATCACCATTTCTGTGGCCACCAGTTTGCGCCACTAGCGAGTGGGCCCTATCGCTGTCGTTGAAAAAGTATTCTTTGCATGTCAGGGCCAATAATAACCAAATAAATAAAATATTGATTATGTCTCAATGTTGCGCAGTCCCGTTTTATTCCGAAAAAATAAACTTTTTAACAAAAAAAAATAAACCGCCTTCAAAGTACACTAAAAAGTATTAAATCTGGGGGCACGGAAGTGCCCCCCGCCAAGACATCCAAGCGAAGCGAAAGGGCACTACCTACCTTTTCTCGAAGCGCTTCGTCGTTTTTTTGAACCCTCATAACTTGGGTTTGGATTATACCAGATAAACAAAATTCTCAGGACATGATGTCAATAGTGAACTTATTAAACATATTAATTTTCAATAACATAGCTCTTATACTTTAGATTTTATTGATATCTAAAAAACTCCGATTTCGTCACTGACTCACTGATGATCATCAAAACTCATAGGGTACTTCCTGAAGTCCTAGAAAGCTGAAATTTGGTATGTTAGCTTGTATTAGTACACAAACAACAAAAAAATTATAAAACTTGGAAATTTCAAAAAAAAAAAAACATAAGCAACTTACAAAAAGAAGTGAAATCCCATCAAAAACATTTTTATGTAAAATGTTGCCGCCAAGACATATGGCTCGTACTGTAAAAAAGTTATCAGATCTCATGTAGAGCCAAGCTTATAACTCTACATGCACTTACTCTACAAGCCCTAACTTCACAAACTCTACACACCGTAGTCAAAATATGTGGCTTGGCCGTTTCAATACTACAAGAACTATTGAATAACAGAAAAGTAATGAACAGTGAATACATTTTTCACCTTACTCCCATGTGACAGTAGCGAAACGGCCAAGCCACATATTTTGACTACGGTGTGTAGAGTTTGTGAAGTTAGGGCTTGTAGAGTAAGTGCATGTAGAGTTATAAGCTTGGCTCTACATTAGATCTGATAACTTTTTTACAGTATGAGCCATATGTCTTGGCGGCAACATTTTACATAAAAATGTTTTTGGTGGGATAACTCTTATCTGACACTGTTTTGAAGTGAGCGAAATCGCATGAGGTCTTCTATAGAAAATAATATATTTCGCTGACTTCAAAACTGTGTCAGATAAGAGTTATGTAATACATTTTAGTGTACTTTGAAGGCGGTTTATTTTTTTTGTTAAAAAGTAAATTTATTTATATTTTTTTTACTTTCATGTATATGAATTTATATGGGACTATTTCGGAATAAACCCCTTTCGAACAAAAAAAGAATTTTGCAAATCCGCCTATATATGACGGAGTAGTGCCCGAACATAAATAAAAAAATAAATATAAACATCTGAATTGATAACCTCCTCCTTTTTGAAGTCGGTTAAAAAGGAGGAATACGTTTCCGAAAGACAAAACTCGCTTAAAACAGTGGTTGGTAGCGATTCCCAGGTATGTCTGCCATAACTATTCTGGAATGGCATAATTTTATAATAATAAATATCCTGGGACTACTTCAATTAGTAAAAATTCGCGAGCAAACAGTAAAATTTCAGTACATTTGATATTTATAGAGACCCACGCTACACTAGCGCCTCTCGCGGATAATTCAAGGGCGTTTTCCATTGGATTACAATGACGTACGCGTTAAGTTTTAGCCCAGGTTGACGCCAACGGGCGTAATAATATTACTCGTACAAATTTAAATATCCAGTGACATTATTTTCCTTATTGTCATTGTCCAACAATGTGACGTTATTTACGTGACCATTTATTTAGTGTTAAATTATATAGCGTTCTGTAAGTTAGGCGATAAGTCTAAATTAATTTTTAATACAAGCTTTTTTTGGTGACTGTACTCTTTGTTAACTTTGCTTGCATTCTCATCCGATATACGGAAGTGGGTGAAATTCGACTCGCAAGATTCCACCCGAACATAGCTAATACATACATACATTGCAAGTAAAATAAAAGCTTGTAAAAAATAATTAATGTTGTGTAAAAATAATCTTTCAGTAGATAACTAGTGCTGGATTGATATCGTATGGAAATTGGTTGAGAAATGCCTCACTTTATGTAAAAACATCCTATTTATTGACAAAGCAATACATCACATTATAAGCATTTAGGTCAGTATTTCATAAAAAATAAACAATGAGTAACGAAAGAGTAACCTATATAAATCACTTTGGTTATAATAAATTATATGAATGTCTGTTTGTTTACATAATTTAAAAAGCATTAGGTATGAATGTATAATTTTATTGATATATTATTTCTTCATTGACGTGTGAACTGTTGATAGAGTTTTAAAAAAATATCTGTCATTTGAACTCTATGCATGATTCGGTTAGGCGCTGGACCAAATTTCTATAGAAAAACAAAATCGTCGGCTAAAGCTAGTAAATATCAGTAAGTTGAAGTGGCAATGGGTTCCGAACCGGTGGTAAATTCAACTGTATGTACCAATTTAACCTTCATAAGTAGGCACTTATTTTAGTAAGGCTACTAGGAGCTACACTGAATAAATGCCTTTTTTATTTTGATTTTGATTTTGTTCCGATTGTGGTGGACCGACGACTTGCTCAGAGTTGCTGTGCTTAGCTGGAGGCATGCGTGCATCCGGTGTGGAAATCAAATAAATCAGCAGAGATGCTTTTGCTTATGGTGACTAGTGGCCCAAATACAGATCAAGATTCGAACATAATTCTTTTTTTTTTTTATGTTAAATGGGCTTGCGTTTGACCCCATGAGGAGTTATGACGAGGCCGAGGATGTAGCACGCTTACCCAGAAAAAGCCTATTCACTCTGGCCTTGAATACATCTAGGTTATAGGTGTCGGGAAACACAGACCCCGGAAGAGAATTGAACAAAAATTGCTCTCTTTACATTTAAACATAAACCTTGCCAAATCTCATATATTATTTCCGTGCACGCAATTTACATAAAAAGGTGACTGAAGATTTCTCTTCGGATATTTATAGATAGGTATATAGATTACGATGAATTCTTCTTCTTACGATAAAATCTAATTTCTCGTGTATACACGTTAATTTGTATTTTCCTTACAGTATTTGGGATGGAAGTAGATTCTTTTATTTATAACATAATCCACAGCTCTTTAAAAATAAATACATGTATCTTATTAAATATATCTTATAGCCAATTACGGATTAACAATTTAATAACTTATCATTTAATTAAAGTCAGAAAACATATAAAAAACAATTAGACTCGTAGTTTTTTTTTACAATGGAACCAACGACCTACTCTGTTGCAGTTACCCCAGCAAAATACTGCCAGTAAATTCTACACTGTGTCATAATTATCTCGTGTGTATTAATTAATATTGTATTGTCTGTATGTCCTGCATGTGGTTACATATAATATTTAAAAAAAAATACATTATAAAAATTCGGCTCATTTAAAAATAAATTAAGTTGATTTCTTGTATCGATTTAACCGAAAACAGATCAGAAATTTAGGAGTATAATGCACTTACCATCACGCTGGGCTGACCATCCAAGCACTGTTAATGGTAGTGTGGGCTACCTCCATTGTAGCTTATTTAATCGAATATCATGATAAAAATGCTCTGTACTATCCAGTCAAATAAAAATCTATTTTTTTTTTTTACCACTAAGGTGGCAAACAAGCATACGGCCCGCCTGATGGTAAGCAGTTACCGTAGCCTATGGACGCTTGCAACACCAGGGGTAACACTCGCGCGTTGCCGACCCTGAAGAAATCTCTTCACGCCCTTTTTGAAGAACCCCATGCTGTACTCCATTGGGAAAACCACGGCAGAGAGCTCATTCCACAGTCCGAGCGTCCGCGGAAGAAAACTCCTTTTAGCCCGCACAGTTCGAAACAATTCTGGTTTCAATGTGTGTGGATGGACTCCCTGTCGATGGAGAGAGTTGCGATGGTAGAAGGTAGCCGTGGGCAACAAGTCGAACAATTCTTTAGAACACTCTCCGTTGTATAAGCGGTAGAACACACATAAAGAGGCAAAGTCTCTCCTCAGACTGAGAGGTTCTAAACCGCTTGTGAGCTCGGGATCGTCAACAGTTCTGATGGCACGTCGCTGAACCGAGTCTAAAGGCCCAAGCTGGTATCCAGGTGCTCCCGCCCATAGGTGACAGTTATGTTATTTTTGTAAAGTTAAGAAGTGGATTAATGTTGTTTGAATAAAATGAATAGTAATTTTTATTTTTTACGTTAATTAAACTTTTATCAAACATGTAATGTTACATGAGTAAAATAAAAATGAATATATTGAACATTTAAGCTCTATAGTCTCATTGATTCTTGTCATATTTAATGGATGTATCCAATAATGCCTACAACTACGGCCGTTTTCTATGTCTATGGTACAAGTCAATCACTGTAAACTCTGTCGTCTGTCCATTTGGTACGCGTGTATTGTCCGTCCGTGAAATATGGTTACAGACAGCGGATAAGAAGTCTTGCATGAATGTGTACGATGAACCAGACAAGAAATTTGTCTTGTCGAACGGTCGTGTCTGATAATGTGCAAAGGCGCTTAGTGTTATCTTATAACAGATTTATTTATGTATAAGTGGTCACGACATGAAAAAAAAAAATATTATGAATTTTGGGTCGGCAACGCGCGAGTGATACCCCTGGTGTTGCAAGCGTCCATAGGCTACGGTAACTGCTTACCATCAGGGGGGCCGTAAGCTTGTTTACCACTTAGTGGTATAAAAAATAATAATAATGATTTATGGTTCTAAATTATAAGCTGTAATACTTTGTGTGTGATATACATTGCTGAATTTTCAATTGCATAAGTGGTTTTTGAAACCAGAATAAATAAAAAATAATTATCTCAAATCACGATAATGTTAAAGAATCGTCAAAAAAAATATACATCAATTCATAATAAAATAAAATTTGTTAACCAATAATTAATCTCCTGCAAACTCAAACTGTTTAACTATCTCACGATAGTAGCAGTTCCAAAAATGTTATATCTTTATAAAATAGTGTTCGTGTCCACAAAATAGACTAGGCAACTTAGCCATTTGGTGAGAACGTAACCATAGCGCGTTTTAAAAATGAACAGCGCCATCTGTTGACAATATTCATAAACATAATACATTATTGTGTTATGGTAGGAATGTTCTAGGAAAAGATTTTTAATGGGATGACGGCATTGGCTTTATAGCATTTAAACTTTACTAATCATATCAATAAATTTAATAATCTAAAACATGCTGCAATCATGAAGCTATTTGCTTTTTGTTTGTATGATTTAGTGCATAAAATTTTATGATATTATTATTCCATTTATTAATCTTTTACCTTATTTTTACATTTTTAAATATAGATATATATAAAAAAAATACATATATTTAAAAGTATAAAAACAGATCCCCACCGGCATCGGGAACAGGGTCCTAGGTACCGGTGGTCAAGGCTCCAGAGAGAGGAACCTCCTCACTATGCGTGCCGTTTCCAAGAGCACTGCCTTCTGAATCTGGCCCTTGATCCAGCCACCCAACGCGAGCCTCTTAAGATGTTTGTCGAGGCTCTTGGCAATCAGGCCATGGGCGGAAACGACTATCGGTACAATGATTGCCGTGTCAATGGCCCACATGTCGACAACCTCGTGTGCAAGATCAAGATATTTGTTTTCTTTATCTTTCTCAGCCTTCACGAGGTTCTCGTCATGGGGGACAGTAACATCAATAATCATTGCACGACGCTCTTGGCGATCTATCAATACTATATCAGGCTTATTGGCAACAATAGTCCTGTCAGTAATGATAGATCGGTCCCAGTATAGTGTGATATGACCATCTTCGAGGACCGATTCTGGCACATACCTGTAGTACGGCACCTCAGACGTCACTAGGTGGTATCTCAGGGCAAGTTGCTGGTGGATTATCCTGGCTACTTGGTTGTGCCTGTGCAAGTATTCACCGTTTGCGAGACGCGAACAACCGGAGATTATATGCCTGAGGGATTCACCAGGGCGATGACATGCCCGACATATGTCGATGGTTCCATCCCGCAGGATAAATCTCCGGTAGTTGTTCGTCATCACAACCTCGTCCATAATTGCACAGACAAAACCTTCGGTTTCCCCAAAGAGGTCACCGAATTGTAGCCAGGCCACGGAAGCTGCAAGGTCCACATCGGGTCCATGAAGGGCCCGATAGTACCTTCCGTGTAGCTCCTTGCCCTGCCATACCTTCCTGCGATCGTCCATTGTGAGCACCACAGGCCTGCGCCAGTTCTCTCTAGCTAAAGATAGAGGGGTCAATCCATTGTCCACTGCGACAACACCCGTATGCATCCCCCCGTCAGCGTGGAGAAAATATTCTCTGAGGTTATATACCTCGCGATTATGTAGGGTTTTGGCGTTTAGAAATCCTCGACCACCACATTTCCGCGGGATATATAACCTCATCACTGATGATCGTGGGTGATGCATACGGTGTGCAGTCAGCAATTTACGGACTTTTCTATCCAGGGTGTCCAATTCGGTCTGAGTCCACTTGAGTATGCCAAAGGAGTACATTAAGACTGGCATGACCCAACCGTTGAAGGCTCGCACCTTGTTTCCGCCTGATAAAAGACTATTTAGAACTTTTTTCAGGCGCCCCAAGAAGCGTTCCTGCAACGATTGTTTCATGCCAGTCTCGCTAATGCCAAGTGCCTGTGACATACCCAAGTATTTGTAGGTTTCGGTTTCGGAGAGTGATCTCAGTTGGGTGGAATCTGAAAGCTGGATGCCCACAGATTCCACCATCCTCCCCCGCTTCACATGCATGACCGCACATTTGTCCACACCAAACTCCATCCTGATAGAATTATTATTATTATTATTATTAGTCTTTACCTGCTTTTCTGCCAGCATCCAAAGGGGTGTTTACTCGATATAAATAGTACCCTATAATTTAAACTAATAATTTAAGATTAAGTTGTATCCACGTCCGTTAGCTGTCAATAACTCACTTCCACATAAACTGCAAATGTTATTAAGTTACTTAAGATACGTGAAATCGCAAATAATATTGTTCCATTACAATTAACCCGAGGAATTCAAAAACAGTTCAATGTATTTGTTTTTTTTTTGTTGAACATCCTCCGCTAATTCTCCTTCTAATCTGAATAAAGAAACTTATAAGCTATATTTTATGCTATGGATACAAGAATACTGTCCGCCTGATGGTAAGCGGTTAAATAGCCTATAGAAGCTTGCAACACCAGAGCAAATCTTTTAACACCGAGGATTGAGAAGAGTCGGTGTACCGCCATCTTTAGAGAAAGAGCCAAAATACAGTTAAGACATCTTTGTTAATTACAAAGGTGACACAGTACAGAACGCTCACAGTAAACCGAAAGTCAATTACAAGGCCAGATTTATAGAGTCAATAAAAGATTAACCTCGTTTGTTGGATATCGAGGGATGCCGCGTTCTAATTGGTTGAAACATGGGTGCGGTACGTGTAGGGAGCCCGGACCGCAGGGGTGGGCTATGGTGTAAGCGAGAGAGGTTAGAAAGGCAGAATAGCGTGAATCTATAGCCATATATAAGACTACAAAAAAAGTTTAGTTCGAGAAGTAATTAGGAAAGCTACATTTTATGTTTTCTAATTAGATGTAATACTTTATAAATAATATTTATATGCTTATCACAGAGTCTAAAAAACTCTTTATGGATATGTTTATTTAAAAGACCAGTAACCGATATTTTTGTATAATTAAAGGATCTTATAACATTTAATTACATTAAATCGACTTTGTTGTCTATATACTACTTTATCAAACGATTGTGAATATGTGACTTCTTACTATAAGTTCCTGGAAGTTTTTTACCTCTTTCTTGAATTCAAACAGAAATATTTTGTTAGTCTTCAATGAGCGTAAAAGCGTTCAGTTCACATCTTGAACCGCACCAAGGCGGTTGCCCGCGGCGTACGTTGAGCAAGTAAATTAGTAAACGTATTTTTTTATCGGATCTAGGAAAGCTATTAGCGAATTCAATTTCACGACAGTGAATTAATGGCTGTTTACATGAACTTTTTTATTAAAATTACATGGTCTGTATGTCATCTTCATTTAGGTGCAAGAATGTATATACCTTTTTCTGTATTTTTTTTGTATGATGTTGTAAATATAGGTATATGTATTTAATTTCGCTAAAATTAAGCTAGGGTCATTTATGATTGCAGTAGTATACTCGAATCAAATGTTGTGTAACATAAAATTGGCTACTTTCCTACAAAATGATATTTAGTCCGTCAGTTAGTTTCTCAAAAAATATTGGACGCGAATTCTTTTTCGTCAATCAAACCAAAAATGTTGTGATATAGCCCGGTCGTACGTATTTGACGGTCTTCATAGAATTATATATTTATTACCCAGGGAAGTACCCAAACTATCTATAATAAATAAAAGAAAAGCACTATCATTATCGCTTTGTAGAATTAACAACGATGTTTTGTCACGTACTAAAGTACCATAGAGATGGAATATTAATAGAGCGATGGTACTAGACTATGAACCGTGCCACGTAATGTTCGCAACCGCAACACGAACTACGCATTCATAGTTTGAACAACTAAAATACAATTATGAATTCCAGTTTCTCGTTCTTTATCGATTTTACGAGAACAAATGAAAAGGAACTCTTATCGACATTTTTTGTGACAGTAAATCTCTAACTTACGATAAATCTATGGATGCATCTATATACAAACCGTTCACGCTTCGCGCAAGGTGGTGTTTTTAATGCTATCATTCTTTCAATATTCTATCTCTATGATTTGTAATTGTGTACACTTATAAATATGTTACTCGGAAACTAAGAACATTCCAAAGAGCTGCTGAAAGATCAATGTTAGGCCTGAAACTAAAAGACAAAGCAAGGTAGTTCAAAGATATGAAACATTACAAAATTTGTCGACATAGTAAGAATGGAAGTGGACTGGTCGCATCGGTAGAACATCAGCAGGGCTATTTTAAAATGCTCGGATTCGATATCGGAAACGGATTCAAAAACTACCGAGGCGATTTTCCGCAATTGCTATTTTAATTTCCGAATTCGAATATTTTTTAATGTTTCTTTACGAAAATATAAATTCGATTCATCGAAAAGTTTTCGGAAATTAAAATAGCAATTGCTTAAATTCGCCTCAGAAATTTTTGAATCAGTTTCCGATATCGAATCCGACGTTTTAAAATAGCCCTACTGATGGGCGATGGATGGAGAAATTACTATACTGGTATCTAAGAGATGAAAACAGGACAAGGGGACGACAGAATAAAAGGTGGGACGATGATAATAATAGTAAAGGAGGCAAGCCAAAAGTGGTTTCGGGTGGCGAAAGAGCGAGAACATTAGCGAATTCAATTTCACGACAGTGAATTAATGGCTATTTACAGAACCTTTTTATTAAAATTACATGATCTGTATGTCATCTTAATAACGTTCATTTAGGTGCAAGAATTTATATATCTTTTTCTGTATTTTTTTTGTATGATGTTGTAAATGTAGGTGTATGTTTTTAATTTCGGTAAAATTAAGCTAGGGTCATTTATGATTGGAGTAGTATATATATCAAATGTTGTGTAACATAAAATTGGCTACTTTCCTACAAGGGAGGAGGGCTATATAATTTTGTAATTCTAATTTCATAATAAACCTAATAATGGGATAACGATATGCAATAAGATAAGAAAAAAAATTGAGGCACATAAAACAATATTACAAATTACATTTAAAACGATGACATCTACAATAGTATAAAACTGTTTCGCAGATATCATAATTGTTATTTATTGAATTGAATAAATATATAACATTTGATGAACCTACCTAACTTTAAAACAAATCAATTGTAATAGTTCAGTTTGGAATAAATGCTATTTTATTTATTTTTATGAATATGCTTCAGCAATATTATTTTAAAAACAGTGAGGTCAAACAAAGAAAAATGAACAAAATATTAATTCCTGCAATATTGTTTGAATAATTTATCCCATCCCGTAGATATGACCGTCCTAGGATGAAAGATAAAATATTAACGCCCGCTTTCGTCTTGGGGTTTTACATATTTTAACTTGCTGTGGTTTCTAAATTTAATCTATTTTAATAAATATGTAATCCACCAAAATATCTTACAGTGTTTAATCCATCTAGTGCTATTAATTGGCTAAGTAATATTTGGAAAACATTTCTAGTTTAATAACATTTATCTATAGATAATCTACGCTCTGTTGCTAAAGAGTTCGTTCGTAAATGATTGAACGAACCAATCTCTGTAATTGTCATTTTTTGCGTTAGATAGCCCCTTTTGTTAAAGATTAGGCTAAATGACATTACGCCTGGTAAAACCGCAGTGCACAGCTAGTTATGTTTGGATTTTTATTTTTTTTAAATATTCCGATACGACTTATTTCACAATAACAATTTTAGAATAAAAACTATGCGGGAATATTTTTATAAAAAAATTATCTACCCAAGTAAACGTAATCGTAAATTTACTGTCTAGTATCAAATAACATCAAGGTCTAGACTGAGTTAGGTCTCGGCTGACTGACAACAAATACAAATAGAAGCACTGAGCTGAGTAATTCTAAACTCAAATACTTTGACAAATAGTTTGATATTAGACTTGAAAACTTGACTTTTAAGAATAAAATACCTGAATTCTGTGCTTCATCAAAGGAGATTTCTACTGCGGGTGCTCAGGTTGTATATTGCCCCTTGTCGTGGTTTTCCTAAGGGATGGAATGGGGTACTTCAAGAAGGGTGTGAAGAAATATTTGCAGGGTCAGCAACGTGCGAGTTATACTCCATGGTGTTGCAAGCGTTAATAACTATGACTATTGTACCTAATTAAACCTTTAAGGCCATTATCATCGAGGTAACACAATTAATTGAAGTAGAAAAAAACGAATCGACAATTGAATCTAGTGAAATGAAAAGGGAAAACCAAATATAACACCGGCAAAAGGAGAAAACGTAGCACTAATTGTCGAATCGTGTGAGCCAGTAAGAGATCCTATTATCCACACTGATTGCCTAAATGCAGGAAATTGAACGATCGGCCTTGATACAAAAAAAAGCAACGAGGTCTGTTTTGTTATTTTCAAAGATTTTTAATAGGGTCATAATAATAATTATAACCATTTATTTTCAGGCTCTATGCACATACCCCCTTATTCATAATCGCTTTTTAACTAAATCAGTGTAATAGTGTGCCCCGTCTTACTCTTTCGATCACTAAATGTCACCTGTCAGATAAAGACTTCGGAATTTTAGCTAATCAACGTTTGATAACTTTATTATTAAGGCGATGATAGCTCAGTGGTAGTGACGTCGGATACCGAGACGAAGGTCCCGGGTTCGAATCCTACAATGAGCTTGAGCTTTCGGTGAAGGAAAACATCGTGAGGAAACCATAGCACGGTGGTAGGATACTTTGTAGTACCCGTCTGGCTGGCTACCACCCTCAAGTTGAAAATCTGTCGCCAAGCACCATTCGGTGTGTTCCGACAGCTGCACTTGAGAGCCAGCTCCTTCTAGGCTTTGTGTGCTTACCACCTTCGGCCGCATCATCACCTACCATGGTGAGATTGCGGTCAAACACAGGCCTATAAACAGTAAAAAGAAAAAATGAATTAGGGGTTAGTATGTTAGTAGTTACAAATAATGTCTTAAAAATATTGTTAGTAGGTAGTTACAGCTTAAACAATTGATATATGTCATAGATTTGCGTTTTCAGTTTCACTCGTCACTATTCGCGTCCATTTCTTGTTATAACTACTTACAAAAAGCTAGTTATCCCGCGATTCAGTAGTTTAGGCTGTGGGGAATAGCATCACTACTATATTTTATTTTCAGTTCATTTATTTATTTTATATTTAAATTTCCCTCTTCCTTGCCGTTTAATACCATGGTAATATTAATGAGCTCAAGTCATTAACACTTCGTCTATATTACTCTATATCGTCAAATTCCCCTGGGGAATTCATCACTTCTATTTATTTTGCGTACAGGCTGTGCAGGTGCGTAAAGTTTAGGCACACGAGTAAATATTCATCCAAGATGTAATGCGAAGGGAACAGGTAGGGTTGTCACATTAAGATTAATCCTTACTATAAAACAAAGTCCCCCAGTCGCATCTGTCTGTCTGACCGCTGTAATTCATTTATATTATGTGTAATTTGGTTGAAGTAATGACGTTGATTGTTGAAGATGTCGGAAAAAAGTGATTAGACCAAATCACGTATAGATAAAGATGCGATAAATGTTTAATTTTAAAAGAACTTTTTTGTTCATGCAATGTTTATTAGTTAGTGTCGCATAAACGAAATGATACAATTTACGTATATTGTATGTAGTAAATTATTTACGGTAATGATAATTATGGGAAACCAACGTTTTATAAGTTAATCGTATTTTTTTAACTCGCTACTTTTTAAATTAATATTTTTTGCGTAAAGATAGATACGGACTGGCTCTATAATAATTTGAGGATACCGTGGTTTTCCCAATGGACTACAACATGGGGTTCTTCAAAAAGGGTGTGAAGAGATTTCTGCAGTGTCGGCAACGCGCGAGCCGTATGCTTGTTTGCTACCTAAGTAGTATAAAAAAAAAGACATTAGTACAACGTTTTAGTCCGAAGATGGATTTTTTACTCTCGTGGTTTCGATTCATTTACGGCTTAGTACGCGTCACAAATTGGATATTTTTACGGTACACTACGCGGCTTCAGCGCTTGGGCTGAGATGTGACAGGGGAACCTAGGTAGCGATAAAAATACATCGTGCGTACTTTCATGTAGCCACAATATTAGAGTTGGGGCTGATTTTCGATTATTCTGTTTGGCTACGATAGAAGAATGCGTTTAATGTATATTTTTTATTTCTATCAAACCCTGTAATTAAATAGAACAATGTCCATCGTTATCATTTATTACGGAATCGTCCCACAACTGCCCTATTTTACTGCCATCGCCGATTTTACGACCGTCCTACAACACAGCTGTTTGGTCTCTCACGTCATACGCTGACCTCATGATCTTTAATTTGTTTATAGCCTGCCAATATTTTAAAAGAAACCATACGCTAGTGTATAAATAAAAGTATGAAGGTAAACGGTACAGACGTAAAGATGAGTGGTTGAGTAAAACCGTGTGGAGTGGTTTTCGTCAAAGCATTATAATTCATTTGATTTGATACTAATTTGCACTTAATGTGAAAAACATTTTGAATTTACATATTGTTGTTTATATGTAATAAGTAATTGTACATTTTAAATTGTTTATTTTAAATTATTATTAAATGAAATAAATCCCAATGCTTTGATGCTGGAAACCTTGCTGATAATCGGTCACATCAGTAGATATTTACATCAGTGGATTTACAAATTCTAAAACTAAATAAAAAGAACAAAAACATATTATCTGAAATAAATAAATAATACGTACTTTTGTAATTTCAACTCACAAAAAGTCACTAGACCAATAGTTTTTTTTTAAATTAGATTGCCATTGCTTTGCGCGCCTTTCTGTAGAACCCCATTTTGTGCTAAAATGTCATGATAAAAATACCTAAATATCATGAATTCATATTTTAAACGTCTAGGTGACTATTTTAGCTTTCAGATCATATATAGGTATACAGGTCGTTGTTTTGGTCAGCGACGAGCGACTCAGGGTCGATAATACAAATGATACTGGTGCTAAAAAAAATATAAAAAAACATACTTTATTTTTTTTAAATAATAAAAATTTAAAAAATTAAATTTTGAAAATCATGTAATAAGCTAAAGTGTAGACATAATACTCAACGGGAGTACGAGGGAGTAAAGGGGTGGGGCGATGGCGGCTTGCGCCTAGCTCTAGTCTGTGCACGTGCCTAGTAACCATACTTTGCGATAATTTTATTTCAAATTGAATAAGGTATTTCTCAACATATTTACAGTATTTAATGGAATTAAGTCCATTTTTGGGGAATATATAATTTGTACTACCGCTCCTGGGTCGCTTGTCGCTGACCAAAACAACACCCTGTATAACATACATTAGAGTTAAAAACATTAAAATGCGGTAGAAACTACAATATTAATTTTCAAAATTTCCTATGAGCTGCCGCTGCTGCCGTCTAACAAGCAATATAAACAGAAATAACATGTTTTAGAATCTGTAGACCATTTACTTACAATATCCGCTGAAATTGAAACTGTGAAACTTTATATTATATTTAATCTGTTCATTTATAAATCGCAGAATTTTTGAACCAATATTCTAAAATTATATAGGACTCAAAAGGGAAGGACTAGAATGAGCTACTAACATATGGTATGAATGTTGATAGATTGATAGAACAAAAATCTTTTCCTAGAACATTCTACTAACTACTACTACTAACACAAAATATTAATGTTTTCAAATATTGTCGACAGATGGCGCTGTTCATTTTTAAAACGCGCTATGGTTACGTTCTCACGAAATAGTTATGATGCCCAGTCCATGCTTTTGAGCGACTTATGATGAAATTTGGCATTTTTGGAAACTGCTACTATCTTGAGATAGATATGCGGTAATATAATAGAGCATTAATTAATTTTATTATTATGATACGCAATGTATTATTTAATATAGGTTGGAGTATGTGTAATGAAGGATGCAAAATTTAAGTTAAAAAAATAAGTAAATTATTTTTATATTTTTGTTACCATTATCGTTTGGAAATAATAAATTAGCTAGCTGTGGCAAATCGCTGATCCATAGAAGCATGGCCGAAAGACTGCCAGCATTGCAACGCTGAATGGTAATTCATATCTTATAAGTAAACTTTGTATATGTTACATATACGAAAAATCTGTATCGTTGTCATGTCAACCGTTTGAGTTCAAAATTATATTATAATACCAATCAAACAACCAATCATGGTGAAATTTGGCACACAGTAGATCATATCCAGGATAAACATGTATTTATATAAGGGCAAACAATGGGCAGGAACATTAGTATTCACAGCCTACAAACTAAATAGACACAACCGTTCGGAATTCAAGATCAAATCCTGATTGGTCCTCACTAATTTCTTTGCTCAAGTATCTTTGGAGGTTGAACGTGACCTAATTTACCGATTGTTTTGACCAACCTTCTATACCTATTTGTCATGAAAAGGACAATGACCTAGGTAATATTCATGCCTGTACGGCGCCATTTTGGCCTGTGATGACGGATTTCATCATTGAGGCTTCTGTGTTCATTAAGTAAATACCGAGAATGTATTTATAAACAACTTCGTATTATTAATAATAGTGCGGCAAATTACTCCCCCTTAGGCCAAGTAGCGACATCTGGTGAGATAGAAATGATTACGTTTCCAAGCAATAAGTGGCAAATGAATGAGCTGATTTTTGTATTTCTTATTCAAAAACTAATGCATGCTCATGTTCTGACTACAATAGCATTTGAATATTATATTGAAATTTAGGGGTATTTGATTTTAGGGTCGGCAACGCGCGAGTGATACCCCTGGTGTGTCAAGCGTCTGCTACGGTAACTCCTTACCATCAGGCGGACCGTATGCTTGTTTGCCACCTAAGTGGTATAAAAAAAAAAATGTAATATATGCCTCGTTTTAAATTTCAATAAAAAAAAAAATTGAAAATCAATATTATATTGAAATTTAGGGGTATTGATTTTAGGGTCGGCAACGCACGAGTGATACCCCTGGTGTGTCAAGCGTCTGCTACGGTAACTCCTTACCATCAGGCGGACCGTATGCTTGTTTGCCAACTAAGTGGTATAAAAAAAAAATGTAATATATGCCTCGTTTTAAATTTCAATAAAAAAATTAGAAAATCCTTAAAGAAACATCCTTTCTGGAAAACATTTTATATTTCTAATTGACTTTTATTTCGTTATATCCAGTTCCAGCATCAATATTCAGCTTTAATATCGAGGAGTCGTATTTTCTAGGTCGCCATAAAAAGTTAATAAAGCAGACACTGCGAACCCTAAGCCAGACCTAAAGCCATGTCCACATCGTGCCGATCGGATCTTCGTATCCGTATCGTAGTGAAATAATCGCTAGTATTGACGTATCTGCATAATGGTACGTGATTTCAGTACCCCGCTCCGATACGCAACGCTAATCTTGAGACGGTTTAAATTCATCCATTCTACAAACATAAATTATTTATTTGTGTTGCAGTATTTATTACACGCAAACCTGGGATCAAAAATTTTATTATTCGTACATTCAGCTAAGTATATACCATTATGAAAAGGATGTCGATTTGTGGCTCTGTTACGATGCGAAGGATCGTTCTCCCTCGTGTCTTAGTCATATTAGTTTAGATGGATATCATATGGTTAGCATCCATTGAAATAGAGTTATATCTATTTCTGTGTTAAGGGCCCCCGCTAAGCTCAAATTCACAAAAATGGGTTTCTTTGAGAGTCGAGTATGACGTAACGCAATGAAAATACCTTACACAAAAAATACTGTGGACAGAAGAGGGTTTTGAGAAAAATGTTAACCGAATAGAATATTAAAAAGTGCTTTGATATTCCCAATAAAAAATTTGTAAGTTACGTCTAAAAAAATCTTTCGCGTTGAAGTTCTCCGTATTTTCAGCGATGACAACAATTATATTTTTAAGAATATATAAGATATTGAATTATATTAGAATGTTAACCGGACACTTATTCAATTTAATGTGTATATTCTGTATAATCTAAAGAAAACCCGTAAATAACTGTCCATTTCATAGAGTCGACACATTTATGATTTACCATTTTCAACCCTATTCCAGTGAAGAACGAGTGCTGTCAAAATCGTAGTCAGTCCGCGCCTTAACATCATTTACTTATTATGAAAGAAAAACATGAAAGTGCAATAATTCTGAACAAAAGACATACAAACTCTTTTGTGTTCGTATTTCAGAAATTACAGGTAATAATAATATGATTATAAAATATAGTTGAAAAGATACCAAAGATTTTTTTATTTATCCGTGAAGCGTATAATTATGTGGGTTATTTCATCTGTTCACATCACATTTGCTCAAATGACAATGTCTATAACACTTTTCTAGTTTTATTTGCACGAACGTTATTATTTTCAGTAAAACACGAAATCATACTTAGCACCGGATTGATATGGGTTGATAAATCGAAAACACATTGACTCAAGTCAGAATTGTCTATGCGTCCCTTTCTCTCTCGCAAAGTGTCATAAGCATTCTTTTCCATGAAAATGAAAGGATACATATTGGTATTTAAGACAGTTTGCAAACCAGTGTCTTTAAGGTGGTTATTATTCTAGCACTAGCATATTCAAATTTTACGATAGATCCACAAATGTACAGTAGTACCCAATCAATATGGCTTAACGATGTACCTGCGCAGAAGATACATTTTCAAAGCGCGGGAACCGCTATTGGTCGGCAGCTGCCGCCATGTTAGCGCGCGCCGTGCGGAGGGGCGTGACTTGCGTGTGAGACGGAACTAACAGCTGGAGTGTATTATGAACCTTATAGTAGTAATCTAAGGTTGATTGTAAGTTTTAAGCATTCTTTCGTTAATCTTTGGGGCCATACTTTCTTTTCTGTGCGAACTAAGATTCACGACGCGCCATATCAGTTGGGTAATACTGTAAAAACATTACGACTATACGACAATATGATACAATACGCCGAAAAGATGCATTTCGATCTCTATGATTACGATATATATGTGTGGATAACCCTTACAGACATACCAACATTACGAGCCCTCCACAAATGACAAGCCAAATAACCTAAATATAACAAATATTTGCATGCCTAACACAATTATTACGTCGGGCCCGAGTGTTGTCATTGCCGGCGCCTAAGGTATTCTAGCGCAGACATTTGACTGTTTTGTTTATTTATTACTTGAATATACTCGAATATTATTTGTACAAACATTCGCTTCATAACGAAGTTTCGTGTTACGACCTATGCATAGCTAGAATGTTTATTTTAGACTTTATAACTTAGCATAAAATTGTGAGAATGTTTATAAAAAATATGCTATTAAGTCAGCAGCTGCCTGAAGTAATTCAACTTAAGAGCTAAGTGTTATGCTCATCAGTAAAAACAAGCAAGCAAATTATTATGTACAGACATTATTTCTGCGCTATAAATTGTTTTACTTTCAAAACACGTTTTACAAATAAGTTTTATGTATATTTTGGGGCTTACTTACCTAAGAGTTCAATACTCTTTTACTTCTATTCATAAAATGAGATGCTATTGAACTGAGAAAAATATGTATCTCTACCTCTAGAGTGAACACTCTCTAAGCTAGCTGCTGTATTATCATACTTTGCTATACATTCTGAAAGTTCACTTACTCGTTACTCAGTGCTATAAGGTCAACCATTTTATGTCAGTTAAATTAAAATGGCGGATTTTTTCCAAAGAGTTCATTAACCAAATAACTAAAAGGTCTAAAACTCCCTTATAGTACATGATCAGGAAAACTTTGGAATTCAATGATTCATCAACATTAATTCATTCACCTATAAGTCATATCTCCGCCCACTATTGCAATATGCCTTCCAATTCAGATCCTTTTAAAAGGAAATTAACATGTTAGAAAAAGTCGAAGTCAAGAAGTAAAATAAATACCATATGATCAACGTCTTAAGGACCTTAGTCTAACGACCCTATTGGGACAACAACGCGGAGACCTAATAGAAACATATAAAATTCTTACTGGGCACTATAATGTACAAGAACTTTACAAATTATAATATACAATGAACAAAAACCACAATCTCAGAGGTCTCTTAAAATCACGACAACAAATAGCAAAAGCAACCATTGCCAACTTTATGCCGAACCATGTCGTTTGCGAGTGGAATCAATTACCAGAGACAGTTATCAGTGCAAAAACAGTTAACTATTTTAAAAATAGACTCGACAAGTACTTAAAGACAAGTGCAGTGATATACACTTAATCAGCTTCTAGCTGCATGTGTATCATAAATAAATAAATTCTAGAGTCCTCTTTGATATTTCTACAAGCCCTAATGAACGAGATTCTATTTAATTCTCGCCATTAGTAGCTGATTTTCAATTCAAATCTATCTCTGATCCCTTTTTAACCAAAAATAATAATGTATTGGCCTTGATTCTGTTGTTCACAACTAAACTAATTTTAATGTCACTATGTCTCTTTCTAACAAAGAACATAAGAAAAGGATGTAAGAAATTTAGTCCTGTCAAATTAGTCCAATGCTTGTTTTCAATATAATTTTAGTCGCCATCTATCGCGGTTACGCCTAAATACACGCAAAATAAGACGGAAAAGATTAATTTGACAACATAAAATATGTTCTATTCTTTTTCAATCATGTTCATCAAGAAAGAGATGAGATGTGACTAAAATTAGTTAAGTGCGATTTACAACAGAATCAGCGCCACTATCAGCACTCCTAGTTCGAAACAATGAGATTCAAGATCCAGTAAAAATCCATAACCTAATTCAAAATACAGGCACAACAAAGGCCTTTATCCAGGGTAAGACATTAAACCCAACACATTCTAACAATATTTACACCGACTCCCTATAGATTAGAACCGATGGAATTGTTATTAGATACCCTATTCCACTATCAGGCCCATGGGAACCATGACTGAGTCTGCGATGAGGGTAGTGGCAAATATTATTACACTGTTGTTGGTGTGTTTTAGTTAGTATGTGATGTTTTAGCCCGTGTTAAAGGTAACCAAGGGATACTTTCAGTTTAAAAAGAGTTTTACTTAGCTTTGTACTAAATGTACTACCTAATACTTTTGCTAATCAATATTCTGGCATTCGAAGGAATTATTTATATTTATCTGAATTAATCCTTCAAACCTTCAAACATCAATCAAAGTCAACATCCAACAAATAAATCAAAAAACTTATCACTGAACTCACTAAACATGAAAAAGAATATTATCTCAAAGAGAAAAATAATAAAAACGAATATAGCAAAAAGCACGTTTCATTCGTAAAAATAAATAGTGTAATAACTATAAGTAAGTCGTATTTCGTAGAAGAAAATGAAGGTAATAATATCTTGGCTGGTGAAGATCCGCTTGTTTTCACATAAAACTGATCTCCGTAAATCCGGAGTCGATGTCGGATGTTATTGTTAAAGTTCGTCTTTCAGTTATCGGAATGTTTTTGGCTTTTATTAGTATTATACCTTGGGCAAAGGAAAATATGGCATCAGATCAATGCTCTGTTAACTCCTGTGAGCTATGTTATGTTTAGCTGGCTAATATACTGTTATTGGAAGTAAGCTGAACGTATGCAGATACTCAACGAAAGGTGGGCCAAAGTTACCGCAGAGTGGATCGCCTAAAATGCTAAATGACATCGCGGTAATTCTGGTGGGATGCGTTCAATATTGCAACGGACCGGGGGACTGAGATAGGAAAAGAAAGGCCTGGAGCAATGGGACAGTTGGCTTATAACAATAGACAATTGAGTTTGTTATCAGTCCAAATCGTCTTACTGTGGCGGGTTTACCCAAATCTAACCTACTACGATGCTCCTTACTCCGCCTTCCGTCTATCCGATTTTCTTTTTGGTCAATAATGAACTGTGCATAGACTTACATACAAACGGAGAATTAGATATTGCAAAATATAAATGTCCTCAGTAAAATCAAAAAAACACTGTAACTAATGACATTCCGCGTCTTAAAAAGGCCAACTCAACAATAACATAAAACAATTCAATACCCCGCAAACGATTTTCTAAGTGTATTTTCGTGCACGTGCTTCGCATAAAGCTGGAGTTTTATTCACTATTTTCGTCTTCCCAAAAACAAGGCATGTACAAATAAATAATACAGTAGTGTGGTGGGACATGTACACACGTTCGTAAATCAGAAAAGCTCTCTCAAGCAGCTACTTCACTGTGTTTCAGCCACAAATGAATTGAACATTTCTTGAGTCACTGGCACAAGTTGTCTCTTGTATTTTCTAAAGGATTTATTTGTAGCATCGATGTGCTCAGTTGGCACAAATATCCAAAATTATTTCAGTATAAACTCTAATCATAAAAGTTTTCGAAGATGAATTGTATTATAGTCTATATATACATTATACATAAAATCTGAACGGTAGATATGGTAAGCCATGCCGAGCATTATCACTTGTTACGTTTCAAGATTCCAAATGAATGCACCAAAACAAAGTATTACTCAAAAACCAGTACCCACTGCAACACTTTTAGTATGGTAGTATGGGTATCAATTTCGTACACTTTCATTTGAAATCTTGTAAAGATGTAACGTATGATTGTACCCAACCACAGAGCGTGGGAATACAAATCTTCACTCAGATCTGATACGAAGTTGTAAAATGCATTTTGATGAGAATAATATTATAAACTTGTAATATAAAACGACAGATCCACTTATTACTTAAAAATTAACTGAGTAGTATTGTCGTCGTTTGTGCTGTGTACTATACTACTGTACCCTCTATGACTGTACTGTTAAGTAGAGTTGGTCACAACACTAGCTCGACTCTCGCATCAGCGTGTCCCGTCACTAAAGGACTATTAAGAGTTTTGATAGATCGATACAAGATGGTTTCCCGCGTGCATGGAAAAGTTTTAATAAGTGTTTTTAATATTATTTTAGGGCTTGTTTGATGTAAATAAGCTCTAACAGTACCTTTCCGTTTTTAATCTCAACTTATGAGCATTGATTATAAATTAAACATTAAGTATCATTGAATTGATACATGAGACCTCCTACACCATCTTTAACTAAGTAACCTCGACTTGAGTTTCTTGCCAGAGTCTTCTTAGTTTAAGTGTATATCGAACCAGTGGTAGATTCAACTGTAACGTTCATAAGTGATTTACCAGGGCCTAAATTGAAAAAAACTAATTTGATTTGCTTCATTAGCGATGTCTTAGGGCCCAAACTGAATAAAGAACTTTGACTTCAACACTCTACATAATATTAAAGTTAAGCAAAATAACCTAGTATGTGAACTCGTTTTATTTCTATAAACAACAGATATAACAACGACTAGGAAACTTGTCCGGATTCCGGATACATAAATAATATTTTTTACTGGAATGTTACAAAAGTGCAAGATCTGAAACTATGCCAAGCTATGAGTCACGCTCTTACTCGAGTCTAGTGTCCTATCTACCTATTTTTATTTGTTTTTTTATTGATCTATGATCTCTTTCCTTCCTATGAAAAATACTTATAACGCCTGTAACATCCGATCTTTACTGCATTACTAGTTTCTGTTCGCGGTTTTCTCGAGATATTAATCGCTTGCCTCGCGGTTAAAAATATAACAATGACATCAATTGTTGAAATAGGACGTGCGTCTCTCGCGAGAACCAACGGGTTAATGTGTTTTTGGGATAAATAGTATTGTATGTTACTCCAGGTTATGATCTACCGGCGTACCTCATAACGATTGATTATGCCCTTGAAGCATCTAAAAGTAACAAAAAAACAAATTCACTTTCGCATTAGGTTAATAAAACCTGGATGTACAGTTGAATAGAGAGAGCTATATATTCAAACGACTTGAAAGCGCCTGCTGTATGTAGACTATCTTCCGCAGAAGACGTACCTAGATGTGTTAATTATGATGATGATGATGATGAATAGGTCGGGAATAGTCAACCAATCTAGACTGAGAATACTGGGCTTACGGTTTACATCGTCAAGTATAATTTCATCTTGAAAACTCATAAACTTGGCTAATTTGATTTTATCATCGGGCTGAGTAGATGTCACAGATTTGCAACTGCTACCATTTTTTCTTCACCGGCATAAAACGCATTCATGAATACCGATATTAGTATTACAAAGATCCTTTTTAGAATTACATTACAGTTTGATCGATATGTTGGCAAAGGTCATTCCATATCGACTCTTCCATTCACCTTTTCCCTATAAACGGCTTTTGAAAGTTATAAATATTAGGATAACCTCATACCGTCGTATTTTCTGCCAAATGACGTTTCATAGCAAAGGGCCAGGTAGACAAACTGCCGGACCGGACTCTGGTGGAGTAATCGAATAAACTAGTGATTCCCAACCCTGGTCTCTGGAGTGCCGTAACTTAGGCACCAAGCCTGCCTGGGTTCGGAGGTAAATTTTGGAAAGAATAGGCCACTGGTTATTTATAGCTGCTTTTGTATCTGCCGATTTTAATAAGCTACCTTTTTTTGTAGCTTCGTTTTGGAATAAGTCTGTTATTTTTGTATGGACCATGGTCTTCTTTAAATATGAGTAAAATGAATTAGAAATACTGAACTAAAAGTTGTTCAAAACCCGGAAGAAATTTGCAAATTCGCCAAATGTCTGCGCAACCATTAAGCCTAATCCGCATACCGCACTACATTAACACGTTATACTAAATCAAACGGTATGGCTATTAATATTGAGTCTAAAATTAAACGCAGACTTTAGACCTAGTCAATCAAGCGTGCTACAGCTTAACTCAGCTATATCAGTGATGGTTGCACGTAGTAAATACTGCGTAAGCTATACATCAACTAATGATTTGAACTATGTCAATATCTGGCGTTAGAGTCGAACTTTCAAACGGATTCACCAAAGAATTTTCGAAGATGAAAAACTGTGTGGAAACCTGCCTGCTTGAGAACTCTTTCCCTCTCTTTCTCTCTATGATTGCTCCCTCGTGTCTAAGGATCGTGTTCTGCATCGGGTTTACTTCTGGAGCAGATTGTTACACCGGTCCGTCAGGTTCCTTGTAACCGTGTAAAATTTGAATGACGATGAGTCTTCCATGCGGTGCATCTTGTTGAAGAAAGAACTTGAGAAGACAACATGCACATAAAGTCAGTTGCAGCACTGCTTACTTAGGTAAAATCCTATTGGAACAATGCACAGTAACAATTCTTATGAAAGAAATAATTCTACTGAAACAAAAGAAACCGTTGCATAATGTAGTATTAATTAAGAACTGAGTACGCTGTCTTTAAACTGTGTATGTACAGTGGCGTTGCGCAATACCATGCCCGAATCACATAACATTTGTTCCAGGATTGGCACGCCGCCATCTTGCGGACTATTACGGGCGATGACCCCTTTAGCCTGCTGCGTCTTTACCACGAAAACAATAGGGATTTTTTTTAATATATCTTCAGACACAATGAGTTAAACCAGGCCTAATTTTCAGCCAGTGTATCTTGTTCGTTCTATTTTTGAATCGTTTGTTTTGTTTTTGGAATTAATGGTGTTGGATTATATTGTATTAATCCTCACCGCACGTTTAAGAAGATTTAACTGGCTTATAATATACTGCTGAATATAAAAGTGATCTGATCACTCGCTGGTCGTCCACACACTATACTTTTTTAAGCACGTGTGTGCGAAGTTTATAAATAAAAGCAGAAATAATTGCTCAATTTATAACATTAATAAACACGATAAAGGAACGGAGCAGGAAGTTAGTAGTCCCCAAAAAGATTGTTGTCCGATTCTGTTGTAAATCGCCCTAAACTTATTTTAGTCACATCACATCTCTTTCTTACAAACATATTTAAAGCTGTCAAATTAGCCTTTGCTGTCTGTACGGGCAAAACCGTACATTTGCATTGTTTTACATTTCTGCTGACATGACAGTGCAAGCGCGTACATGCGCGACCTTATTTTTAAGTTAGTTTTAATTTTAGTGCATTAAACGCATTCAGTGACAACAGTCGGCTTCTCAATCTGGACAACCCCTACCGACTTGACATTGACATCATCCTCTTCACCCTTTGACATAACATTAAGTGTGGTGGTTCGGACGTAGCCATCACACTGTCTTCATTTGGGGGTATTTAGACGTAACCGCGATAGATGGCGAGTAAATTTCTTACATCCTATTCTTATGTTCTTTGTTACAAAGAGACTTTTCTTAACTTTTTATAAAATAAATAAATACATTCCAGGCCTATTATAAAGAGCCCGAAATACTCTTGTGGGAAAACCTCGAAGGAAATTTCATTTAATCAAATTAACTTATTAAGGCTAATATTATGTCTATTTAGTTTTACAACCGCATTTATAGTAACCAACTTGCAAACATAACTCAGAACAATGTACCGTAAAACATAAACACATTGCATGACTGTAGCACTTTATTTCTGATAGAGACATTATGTAAATACAAGTCGATTTAGTACACGTAACAGAAAAATAAAGGAAACAGGTTATTAACTATTACATAATGTTGTTATTAAGGATATTACACCGTTTAGACCAAAATCTAGGGGAATTATTTTCAGGTATTTTTTAGGAGTGCCAATTTTGTTGTAACTCGCACTAAACTAATTTCAGTCGCATCACATCTCTTTCTTGCAAACATTATTGGAAAAAGATAGAACATATTAAAAGCTGTTAATTATAAAAGTCTTTGGCATCTTCATTTGCGGGTATTTAGACGAAACCGCGATAGATGGCGACTAAATTTATATTGAAAACAGGCATTGGACTAATTTGAAGGGACTAAATTTCTTACATCCTTTTTCTATGTTCTTTGTTAGAAAGAGATATAGTGAGACTAGATTAGTTGTAAACAACAGAATCGGCACCATTCACTTTTCGGCTCAAGATTCGCCTTTGTTCAGCAGAGGACATTCCTAGACAGAATATTATGTCTTTTAATTACGTTCCTTCTAGGCTTTGTGTGCTTACCACCTTCGGCCGCATCATCACTTACCATGGTGAGATTGTGGTCAAACACAGGCCTATAAGCAGTAAAAAAAAAAAAAAAACGTTTGAATATAATGTCGCAATAGCAAATCGTCGTCGATATGCCGAAAGAAGGGAATTGAACCTCAAAAGCATATAAGACTAGCGGTAGAGCGTAGAAGAGAGGTAGAGCGTAGCGTTTATTCGCTCAAAGAGCAGCTCGACTGGGGAAGTACCTCCACCTTACAGAATTCCGCAGCCAAATAACTGTGTGTTGTGTTCCTGCGCGTGAGTTAGGTTGCCAGAGGCCATCGGGGAGGAAGGAGATGAGTCGGTAAGGCGTGAGTGATGCCCCGTATGTTGCAAGCGTTCTTATGGCTGTGGTAACCGCTTACCATCAGGTGGGCCGTATGATTGTTTACCGACGTTATCGTATAAAAGCGTATCGTGGAAGCAATCTGGCACTGAGCAGTACACAAGACGCTATCTAATTCATTACTTTAATGTGGTGTTATGTTCCTGCGGCGAGGTCGCTAGAGTTTCATGAGATTTCGCTGTGCTGTCAGTGTGCGGGGACCAGCGGTTTAGTACTACAAAATGACACTGTCTCTTCCACTGCCAGTACAACGAACGACTTTTCTCAACCTTTTTGGGGGTGTTGAGATTTTTACAGGTTCGGAATCACGCGATGTTCCCCTGGTGTTACAAGATCAAAATCAAATCAAAATCAAAAAGTCATTTTTTCAGTTTAGGCCCTAGTAAGGCACTTATGAACGTTATTTTGGTACATACAGTTGAATTTACCACCGGTTCGGAATACACTTAAACTGAGAAGACTCCTCAAGCGGCTACTTAGCATCAGTTTTATCATTTTTTCTAGTCAAAATATTTTCTTATGATAAAAATTTGAGATCATTGTAGGGTTCAACATCTCAACTTTCATTGCCTTATTAAATAATTGGACTGTTTTACAACCTTAAACCGACTTCAAAGTACACTAAGAAGTAATCAAATCCTTATCTAATGACAATGGGACCAAACCGGAAGCGTACCCTTTCAAATAAAAAAAGAATTTTCCAAATCGGTTAATAAATGACGGAGTTATGAGGTAACAAATATAAAAAAAAAAACATTCGAATTGAGAACCTCCTCCTTTTTTTAAGTCGGTTAAAAAATAAGTAACTAAAATATATAACCTCTGAAAAACACTTTTAAAATATAATTTTTAAAATAGGTCTTAAAAATTGTAACGAAATGTTTTCACGACCTTGTCTAAAGCAAATGAAGTTTGGTTTTAATAAAAAATTTAACATAATTTTTTACCACCAAATTTTACCAGCAAGGTTATATTAAAAAGGCGGCAAAGAGGGTAATAAAGGACGCAGAGTGTCGGCCACGTTGAAAACCTAAATAAACATAATTCACGCAGCCCCCTCGGCTATAGTTTGTGGGTCGAGCGAATATTTTGGCAGAGGTGACTCGGGAAAGCAGCTGGGATTGGGCTGAGAGCTCACTGGAGGCGAAAGCGAAAAGACATGCATTAACCGTTTTAAACTAGATAATGTATCCTTTCTGAATATTTTCAAAGGTATTTATTATATGTTTTAATTTTTTTTTTTGCAATAAAACTTTTTTTTTTAAATATTTCTAATGACTGTGTAAACAATCTCAGTACGCACAAAATTGTAGTCAAGAGATATGCTTTAGTTATACATTTTTTGTTCTGTTTTATTAATTAAAACTGAACATTATTTTTTAAGTAAAAACGACTTCATGATTCATACTTTTTCAAGTTATGAAAACATAAGTTTCCATGATATATTGCTCTTTGTAATGGACTCAGTACTTTATAAATATTCTTTCTTAGGTATTTTTATAATGGTTCTTACTTTCCCGCAAACGCCCACAAAATAGTTAGTACCAACATTATTTTGATTTGAGTGTTACTTTCTTTTAAAATATCATTGTTCAGTTGTGTTTCAGAAGAACCTCCTCTTCTCTTTTTCTTTTAAAGCTTTATATTAACTAAATATCAAGTGAAAGTATCCTAATAACAGTAAACCTCTGAATCGATTGCAATAACAGGCACGCAGAGAGGCAATGGCATAGAAAAATAAATGGACTGAAAATTTATGATGATTCCAAATTCAAAATTGAAAAGTGTTTTATTTTCACTAATGACTTTCGACTTCTGAATACAAAACTTTTAAATTAATCATCGAATATCAAAACGGTCGCATTGCCGAATTGTGTCATGTGTCCTCATCTTTTTAAGCGCTCTATAAACGGTCCCATTCACGGTGCAAGCTTGTAAACAGACACCAACGAGAATACTTGTGTCTTTCCTCGTTTTCTAGGTCATCGAAATAGGAGGTCGTGTAGGAATCCCTCTGAGACGTGTACCTATATAAAGCTGACTGAATTTTGGCTTTTTCAGAGAAAATTTATACACATAACTTTTATGTATCTTTAATGTTCTTAAATAGTTCCAGAAGACTCTTGGAAATAAATATTTGTCTTACGAGAAGATGATTTTTCTGATTCAAAACCCAATTTTGATTTTTTCATAGACGAAAGTATTTCTGAAAATATAATTTTCACGTTTTTTAATTTTGCGTAAAGGGCGCTATAAGCGCATAGTTTGTTTTTGGATAAGACGGGCTAACGAGTTTATAACCAGTTGAACTCCAACCAGTAGTAATTAACGATAAGTCTTAACACCATGACTGATGTGTTATTAACTCCTTTGCAGGTACTAAAAGTATGGCATGAGTAAACCTTAATGCAAAATTATGTAACAAAGGCTATATTCGATTTGACGCCTTGCTTCTGTCCATTGAACCATGGTACCAACCCTCACTAGTTTATTTTGGAATCTATAATTTTGTTAGACGGGATAAAGGTGTTCTTTTTTTTCATAATAAGTGACCATTTTCTCTCAAGAGGAAGTATCGTTACAATAGTACCCAACTGATATGGCGCGTCGTGAATCTTCGTTCACATAGAAAAGAAAGCATGGCCTTGAAGATTAACGAAAGAATGCTTAAAACTTACAATCAACCTTAGATCACTATTATAAGGTTCATAATACACTGCAGCTGTTAGTTCCGTCTCACTCGCAAGTCACGCCCCTCTGCACGGCGCGCGCCACGGAAAAGAGAATACACTCTTTTCTCTGTGGCGCGCGCTAACATGGCGGCAGCTGACGACCAATGGCGTTTCCCGCGCTTTGAAAATGTATCAATATGCGCAGGTACATCGGTAAGCCATATTAATTGGGTACTACTGTACCTTCTTACTGTATTATTAAACAAATAAACAAAAAAGGGTCAAAAGCTGGTTAATGCGCGACGAATAGAATTCATATGCCAGATAAAATTACGAAGAAATATATTCTAGCATCCATACTAGTAAAATAGCGTATCATTGTATGCCATGCAAAAATACCAGATAAAAATTCAGTGGAATCAGGACCACTTCTGAATATTTCAACGCAGTCGAGATTATTGCATTCTATTGAGGAACGCTGAGGAATTTCAGTGCGCGGCCACTTTCCGCTTAGCGAAATACGCATCGCTATTTCTCGCATAGCAAATGTCATTTTTCTTCCTCTCGTTTTATTAAAAAATATCATACCTTTACAACTTATATCAACAATTCATAATTTCACAAATAATATAATAAAAAAATCGTTATGACGATATACGTGACTAATTTTGAGATGGTATGGCGTAATGGTGACCGAATCCAAATGATTTTGATCAATAGCATGATGGTGACGTAAATACCATGGAGATAATGGGTTTTAAGAGCTTCTAGCGAAGGAAGACGTTAGAAACTTATATCAAGGTAAAAATGTGTCATCACATTAACCCGTTGGTTCTCGCGAGGGACGCGCGTCCTATTATAACAATTGATGTAATTTATTATATTTTTAACTGCGAGCCAAGCGATAGTACTGGCAACTGCATTTTAAAGCTATAGTCCCACCAACTTCTGTACAGGCGAGGGGGCGCCACCATCATATTACCTTATTGCCTACATGTCTAACGTCTTAAGGCTGAAATTTTCAAATGAGAGATTTAGTTCCAATTTTGACTACCTGAACAGATAAGTTGGTGGTACCGTATTTCTCTTTTATGCCGTGTGTCCTTACTGATTTTGGCTCCATCATCACCACTCCAAGTATTAAAAGGAATATCAAATGTTTACGATATTTTCATGCTTGACTTGAATTGAAATATTAAAATTAAGTAACATGCCTTACTGATACCAAATCGGTCGTTGCTCTGACAATAATTAACCATTCTCAAAACTTTTCTCTCAATTTCCTTTCCAAATAAATTATTTAAGAAGTATGAAATAAGAGCCAGCCTACTGGATGGCAATTTAAAGAACACTTGAAAAGTTTTTATGGCTGTTTATTAAATCTTTTATTTGTTTGCCTTAGTTCAGAGTTTCATTTCATTAGTGGGAAACTGGCGCGATTTGCCTGCAGGGTAAATATGAAATTGCTTGTGATAACTAAACGTGCTTGTCAACTGCTTTTTTATGTTATGAGGAAATTTCCAACGACTTTTCCTCAGACTTGATTAAAATAGCAATATCAATTTTAAGAGAGATAGAGCATAGCGTTTATTCGCTCAAAGAGCAGCTCGACTGGGGAAGTACCTCCACCTTACAGAATACTGCAGTCAAATAACTTTATGTCGTGTAAAGTTGTGTTCCTGCGCGTGAGTAAGGTCGCCAGAGCTCATAGGGGAAGGGGGAAAGGGCGGTAACGCGTGAGCGATGCTTCTTGTGTTGCAAGCATCCTTATGGATACGGTAACCGCTTACCATCAGGCGGGCCGTATGCTTGTTTACCGAAGTAGTTGTATAAAAAAAAAGCATTTTTCTAACCATTTTATTATTATTTTTAAAATAACAGTCTTCTGTTGGCTAAAATAAAAAACATGATAAAGAGAAGTCCGATAAATATCAATTAAATGGTATTCTAAGCTTTATAAAGTAACAAAACAGTATTTTCTCGAATATTCGTTGTACCTAATGGAACATAATAGATCGGTTAAAGCCCAGACGATTCCTTTCTTCAATTTTTCTTGTAAAACACACCAAGCCCGCAATTTACCGCCCACGAACCAAACGGCTCCACTAAGTTTTGCACGAGTTGGAAATTCTCGCGCCATTTGCTTTGGGTAGCTTAAACAAATGCACTGCAGAATTATTGTTTTTATTTCACGTTTTGGTTTTTACATCTTGGAATTTGGAATTTATAGACAAAGGAAGTTCTCGCTTCGGACTGTGAAAGTTTATTGTTTAATGTTCTTAATTTTGAATATTCAAGTATTTGAAATATTGAGAAGAAACTTGGAACTAAATCAGTAAAAGAGTTTTTCAGTCGACTGTTGAAGCTCGGAATACTGATATAAAAAACTTCAAAGACGACGTATTGTAGTTGTAAGCTGGGCAATTAGTTAATACTCTTTTCATAAGAAGCTAAGATTTATTACACAACACTTTCATTCTCGACTCACTACTTTAATTGCGCGCAGTTGCGGCAAAAAATAAAACAGTGACTCAGTGAATTAATAAAATGATAATTATAATGAATAAATAAAGTCTCTACTTGACATCACTGATATTTTTTCCCTGCGATCTCAAAATCACTTTCAATTAATGAAATATTCATTATTAGAACATACAAAATATCTATCACTTAGCAAGCAGAACACTAACCCATATACTAAAGTTTCACATATAAACAGCAAATAACCTTTATAAGGTTAAAATAAAGCTATCATGGGTGAATAACAAACTATCTGAGAAACTTGGAGTCGTTTAATAATTCATACGATAAGTTATCGTCTAGAAAAATGTTAGACATAAAACGCATCGTAGATTGAAACCTAGGAAATAAATTCTAGATGCTGATGTACCACGCACTAAGAATTAATCTACGTTTCGAAATAAAAAATAGGTGTTCTAGGTATTTTCTTCGAGAACCGTAAATAATTCGTTTTACTCCTCTGACTTAGTGATGTGAATTGGGGAGACGTTTACACTCGAGCAACGGTTTATTTTATTCTTTAATGTATTTTTTGCAGTAAATTACTTCTATATCAAAGTATTTTTATGTAGGTATTTTATTTCATTGTTATCTGTATCAGTAACATCTTTATCATATATGTTTGATATATCACTTCAATATAAATATGGAAAACATGAAATAAGACTAGCAAAGGTTTATTTTTTAGGATATCTATACTAATATTATAAAGAGGTAAAGTCTTCGTAACTACTAATCCGATTTTGAAAATTATTTCACTAATAGGAAGGTATTTTTTATCCCGGAAACGTCGATCTCCCGATATCCCGATCGCGTGAGACAGCTAGAGTTTTTTTTGTGATCTTTAATATGTTATAATTTCCAATTATGGCTTTCCAAGAAAAGTTTAATAAACAACAGCATAATGTAAACGGAGACGGAGAAAAACATACAATTGAACGAAGCCAAAACAAATGAACTCGAGTAACAAGCAAAGATAGCTGGGTATCCCAACACTATATACATACAACTCGTCGAGTATCTGTCCGGAACCCACTGGACAAGACAAATACCCCACTCAGTAACATTAATCCTTCTAATCTTGACAGAAAACCTCCGGAGAGTTATAGAACTCTGGATATATTTATCAAAACCATGCTGACTGATCTCTCTTGTTCTTACGCAGTGGTATGAAAATATTCTTATCTGTATTATATTCAGGCAGATTTGCTTTTATGTTTGGTTCTTACCCAAGTTTTTCTAGATTATTCTCCAGTAATATAATGCGCAGTAAATAAAAATTACGTATGAAACTTGGCAGAATGTGGCTGGATTTAGACGGTAAAGAACCGAAAGGAAACTCCTTTTGAAATTATATGATATTTATTGAGTCCATCATTTATATCACAGTGAATCTAATGAGCCCGGAACAATTTTAATGTGGTGGTCAGAACTTTAAAGTGAACAAAATCAAATCAAAATCAAAAAGTCATTTATTCAGTTTAGGCCCTAGTAAGGAACTTATGAACGTTAAATTGGTACATACAGTTGAATTTACCACCGGTTCGGAATACACTTAAACTGAGAAGACTCCGGCAAGAAACTCAGCAAGTTTCTTTTTTCAAATGAAGCTCGAAGCTACTCAAGTACAGCTACAGAAATAAAGCGATGATGGCTCAGCTATAGTTACATCGAATGCCTTAGCTAGGCACTCTATCTACACTAGTATCACTATCACTGATTCGAATCTTAAAACCAGCTTGAGCTTTCGGTAAAGAAAAACATTTTCAGGAGAAAATAATGGTAAAATGCACTTGGAGTACCAGTTCCCCGTCGACTTTGTACACTTAAAAGACTATCCTTGGTTAAAAAAAACTGAGCCGCTACAAACTTCACAAACTTAATCACTGAACTTCAGTTATCATTTAAACTCTTTATTTAGCGTAAAATGTATCATAATCAAAAATATTGCTCACCACTTACGTATCCTGAACAGAAACTTAACCCATAAAATTTCTCGTTTGAGGGTGCAAAATTAATTTCCTCGAATGCCACTCAACCGTTGGCCGTATCGCACAAGTGGTCCACTGTTTACACTTCCTGCGATGAAGTGCGAGTTATATAATAACTAATTTAATTAGAAGTAGATTAATTACTGGGTCAGTTTTACCCCTGAATAAAGGTTGGATGTAAAACTAGTTAAAGTCGACGTAATGATGTACTGCTATGATGAGGGGTCTTTGTTGATAAGTACATTAGTTGCTTTGATATAGGTTGCCACTGACATTTAAATCGTATGATAAATGGACGGATTCCGATGTTGGATTTATGGTTATCTTGAAACTGAGTTACAGCAACAGAGTTATATTATTTTGAAAAGTAAATAGTTCGTACCTAAACCCACTAATTTATATTTCGTTTAAAGCAAAATTATAATACAGGATAGAAGACTAACCTTGTCAATATAAAATAATATAAAACAAAATCGCTCTGCGTCTGGATTTCAATAACATAAAATATGATTTAAAACATACATCCATCGAAATCGTACGATAACCAGAACCATTGTATTTCAGTTGCGGCATTGTTTAACTAATCTAGTTTGATTAACGTACACCGTTTGTTGTTTCAGGCAGTCGGCCGATGTAAACACAAAGCCGAAATGAGATGAGTATGCGCGTGGCGTGGGCCAGGTGGTACTGGATTGTTATACTCACGACGTGCGCCGCAAGGACAGCAAGCGACTGGCTAGACTGCGCCCACATCACCACGTGTCGCTGCAAATGGTCTTCTGGCAAGAAAACCGCCACGTGTGCCTCCAGTGACCTACGCCGCCCGCCCTCTCTCTCATCTGATATCCAAGTCCTCGATCTACACGATAATCCACTGAGAAACCTACCCCAAGAGGTTTTCGCCAACATCGGCCTTCTCAACTTGCAACGACTTAATCTCAGAGCGACGAAATTGAGATCGATTCACCCAGATGCATTTTTAGAATTAAGGATACTGATTGAAGTCGATTTAGGTGACAACGATCTCGCTAATTTGCCTAGAGATATATTCAGAGGCAACGAAAGACTGCGACTAGTCGTACTTAGCAACAACCCGTTGACTACGTTAATTGCAGACCAGTTCCCGCCACTGCCGCATTTACGAATGCTTTTATTAGACGGTTGTAGACTACGGTCGATACACACCAACGCTTTGAGGAATTTGAAATCGTTAGAGACGATAGATTTGCGTAGAAATCAACTAACATTCCTCCGTTTAATTACATTCTCTTTGCCTGCATTGAAAACGGTGTCTTTATCTGGTAATCCGTGGCGATGCGATTGCAGATTACGTGAATTTAAGGACTGGTTTTTAGAAAGTAAATTAGGTACAGAAGAATTACTTTGTGTTGAGCCATCTACGCAAGCTGGAAATAAGTGGCGTAGTGTACCTAGTGAGAGTATGTCTTGTCCGCCAGAAATTCGGTCAAGCACATTAGTAGTTAGAGCTGAAATTGGAGTAGCTACTTCATTTGGATGTTGGGTGCATGGAGTTCCAAAGCCTCAAGTGACATGGCTCTTCGACGGTCTCGATGTACACAATAGTACTGTAGATTGCGACATGGAAGAGAGTGAAACGAGCATTGAAGATGATTCAGAGGAACGAGTACCTGGTAGTGTGAGATGGGTAAACATAACTTTATTGAATGTGACATCTAGTGCTGCTGGAGAGTGGACATGTGTAGCTAGAAGTATCGCTGGTGAAGCGAGAGCGATAATTAGCCTAGTTTTACCCAGATCACAAACAGCTACAGCTAGAACAGCCCCTGGAATACCTCAGCTCTTAGGAGTAGTATTTGGCGCTTTAGGTATCTTAGCAACTCTCGGATTCATAGGGGCAGTAGCTTGCTGGCATATGAGAAGAAGAACTGTTCCACCAAGTCGAAGTTTCACCGATCAAGAGAAGCGATTAATAGATGCATCAGTGGTAGTAAGCTGCGATAGGTCAATTGGTGATATGGCATCACCATGTGACTTTGAATTGACTGAACGATCTTTATCGGGAGACGACCCGCCGAGAGGCTGTGGATTTGATCCTGTTCATATAACAATTGAAGGTACTCCTGGAGCATTTCCACCTCCACCTGCGGAGTTTGCAGTACCAGTTCCATATGGAAATATCTTCATATCCGTTCAAGTAGCTGGGAGAAGCGAACCGGGTAAATACCCTGACCTACTAAGTGGTGGAGCTACTTTACCGAGACGAAATAGAACTTGCTGTGCTGCTCCAGCTTACGATAACATGGGTCCGAGAGTTACAGCAACCGGAAGCTCGACTTGGTCACTCCCAGGAGCCAATTCAGAGAACGTAGAAGCTTCAGAGACCCCAGTGCTGACCTTACCGCCTCCACCACCAGAGTTTGTCTCCCTTTAGCCTAGGCCCTTGGTACTAGACGCGTCAGCTCTGAGGTGACCTGGTACCCGACAATGCAGTCAATTAGACGATTCCCCAATTTTATTACAATTACGATAATTTCGACGTAATTATTAATTTAATGAAAAAAAAATGTACATAGTAAAGCGCTAAGTGTGGACGATGTGTGACATCCCGTGAGATTTAAATACGTAAGGTTGTTATCAATATTAAGATTTAAAAAAACATTGTAATAATGCATTTATGGTGAAATTGTTGATATGTTGGGACAATGATTGAATCGAGAGCGTTTAGTATTTACCTCGTTTGTTTCCTAGACGTTTATTTGGTCTTTTGAATGAGTGTCTTCCTAACTTTTGTAAATATTGTTTATTATACAAACTTCCCAAACATAAGACTGACCCTTTTTCTCTTATTTTCGTCTCTCTTTATAACTTTAACGAGTATGTATAAAGCTATACACTCTACTTAGTATCAGACAAGATAGCTTCTAAACATTTTCTTTGAAAGCAAAAATATCTAATGTAAAAGAATAAACCGATCACGTAAAAATGTTTTGTCGTTTTATTAAACTCAGTTTTATATGGAAACTCTTGTATGTCCTATTTTAGTTCATTCACTTTATATGTTAGTACTATGAAAGAAATTTATGTCGCAATTTAAAGCCATAATAGTACCTCATACAACAGTATGACATAGGGTGGGCAACTGAGCAATATACGTCTCATATTATGGTAATTGCTAGGGTAAAATTAGCTTGAGATGGGTTTCTTGGTACATAACAGAATTTGCCAAAATTTAATGACTACTAGTTAGTACATTTTCAAGTAACTTACTCAACTCAGTTTGGTCACATCAGAAAAATCTGTATAAAAAGTCAACTGTGATTTGCTTATAAACGACTATAAGACTTTACGAAGAGAATATTTTGATCATTGGAATCTTATTTTTTACATTATAGTAGTTAAAGAAGCCATTCTTTCAAACATTGCTATTTAAATATGTAACAGATACAAACAAAAATTCCTGCATACCCCTAAAATACAAACGCAGGAATTTTTCCTTCCAGCGAGCTGCCGAAATGATGAACTCAATGGTATGTACACAATAGTAGAGAAATAACATTACGTAGCGGAATGTGGGTTTCCTGGTATCCCCATGGATGCTATATGGTGGATTGTGTTAGCCGTACACGTCATGTGCAATGTAAAGATGAATGTTGTAAGTGAATACGAAACTAATTCTATTGAGCATGCTACAGCACAGAAAACTTCTGCAAGAGACTGACAAAATAGCGGGCTGGTGCAGAAACTGTAGGAGGCTTCTTTCTCAGCGGTGGACGTTGTAGATTGAGGATAATGATTGTTGAGTTTTTGCCCTTATAAGTCGGTTAAAGAAAGCTGGCACGTTCACAGTACTCACACATATGCAATTATACGATACAGTATGTTTTATTACATTATTGCTTCTAATCAGTCAGTCAATTCTAATGGACGAATACAAAAAATACCACTCAATATTTGCAAAAGCAAAACAATAACATTCTCTTTCATACTCATAAGCTTGTCTGATCGCGAGAGAGACGGAAAGACTTTTCATGATGCGCTTGCAGTGCGATTTTTTTTTACGGTCACTGAAAAAATGGGTCACCCCCATTGTGACACGCTCCTGGATTTTTGTTTTCACTCTTTGTTTTATTCTAATATTATAGCTTGCTTTTTTTTACTGTTTATAGGCCTGTGTTTGACCGCAATCTCACCATGGTAAGTGATTATGCGGCCGAAGGTGGTAAGCACATAAATAAATAAATAAAATAAAAAATAAAATGCATTTATTATCAGACAACAGGGTCCATAGATTGTTATTAAATACAAATCTTAAGAGCTAAGTTAGTACACATTTAAAACATTAAATAACAGACAAAAACGACAGTCAGATTATGAAGCATAACACCTGACGTGCAGCTTCATAAACCTGCCTAAAGTAGGCCCATCTGACCTCAAAGCAAACACATTCAGAATGCTGTTGGTGCTCCCTCTCACCCTGTATAAAATAGAGGCCACTTTCTTGCGCATTATGGCGAAAAAATCGTCCGTATGCGCATCCGCAAACATACCTGAAGCACTACAGTACGGAGGATGCCTCAACAGCATTATTGTATTGGATACGCAGAGTGTTGTATGCTTTTTGGGTATAATTAGCCCATAAGCTGCTGGAGTAAAATGTTTGACAATATGCCTTGAAGAGAGTGATCTTGACATTGACTGAGCAACCAGTAAACCTACGAGCCAGCATATTTGCCCGCACTGCCAACGCTCTGCGCTCCCTTTCTATATCACAATCATCTTTGAGGTCTTCAGTCACAATATGACCCAAATATTTAAATTGAGAAACTTTTTGCAATAGTGTACCATTTAGGGTTACTGGAGGGATATATGATGGACTTTTATTTCTACCCCTAAACACCAACAGTTCACTCTTGCTTGAGTTATATTTCAAACCATGATCCTCAGCATAAGCTTCACATATGGATAAAAGTTTCTTAATACTACCAATAGTAGGACCCAACAGCACCATGTCATCGGCATAGCTTATGTTATTTACACAATTACCATCTATATGACAGCCAACATGAGTACTACTGAGCTCTCTGATCAGTTGATCTACATAAATATTGAATAACCTTGGCGATGTCAGACCTCCCTGCCTTACTCCACATTCTAGTTTGTATGGATCAGACATTGCATTAGACCATTTAACATAATTTATCTGCTTCTTATACCAGACGGAGAGTGTAGTAACTATCTCCTCAGGGACACCACCCTTCCTAAGTTTATCCCACAGGATGTTATATGATACAAGATCAAAAGCTTTAGAAAGGTCCAGGAAACATGCATACATGGGAGTTTTCCTATCTGTGTAGTATTTAACTGTAAAACAAAGCCTAGAAGGAACTGGCTCTCAAGTGCAGCTGCCGGAACACACCGAAAGGTGCTTGGCGACAGATTTTCAACTTGAGGGTGGTAGCCAGCCAGGCGGGTACTACAAAGTACCCTACCACCGTGCTATGTGCTATACGTGTTTCCTCACGATGTTTTCCTTCACTGAAAGCTCAAGCTCATTGTAGGATTCGAACCCGGGACCTTCGTCTCTGTATCCGACGTCACTACCACTAAGCTATCATCGCCTTAACCTTGTTGAAACAAATTTACAGAGACTTTTTTTCGCAATTCAAGTTTAGTGTTGTTCTTATAGTAACAGCTAGTCAGCATGACTATTATCGGATCAATCGCATTTTTTTTAAATTTAGATAATATATGGCAAAATTAATCTTATGTAATTGATAATAAACTAATAACTAAAACCAAAAACTAAGAAAGGTAAAAATAACAAGAAAAAAAAAACAGAAAAAACTTATAAATAGGCTAACCTATCCAAGTCGCTGCCAAGTGGTAGCGTGCCCAGAACGCTGGCGGCATTACCTCTCTGAATTGCTATACTAATGCGTTGGGCGAGGTATTCGCCAGCCTTCTGGTCTTGCGACGCTTCGACCAGGCGCTTACAAATGCCTCGGAAAAAGCGGTGGGCGGCCGGCCCCCATGGACCCAATGTCTCTACCCCAAACGGCTCAAATAAGTAACTGCTATCGAGGTTACTATATGTGCGCCGTTTGAGGCTTTCAGCGCAGGCAGCAGCACCGCTGGCCTTATTCATGGTCTCTGGAAGATGAGACGGTGCCAGAGTATCAACGCATGTCGCGTCCCAAACCAAGGGCAGCCCCATCTTCCAGGGAATCAATGTCATGCCGTCGGGTCTCTTTCCATCGTCACGAATCAGCCCATTTGGTTCCAAAAGGGCTGAAACATTGGCGCTGGCGAGAGACCGATGAATGATATCGTTAAGGTGCCGACCTTGTGCTTAGCAATTCTGCCTGCGCTTCTCTGACAAGAGAGTCCATGGTGGCTTAGGGGATCGACAGCGGCACTACATTGGCAGCGATGAGGCATATAACACTGAGCGCCCAGATGCAAGCACGTAGCTAACCGGAATGTTGTAGAATCAAGGAGAGTACCTAAATTGGCAGACGGAAGTGCCTGCAACCAAAGCCCATACCGAGACTGCAAGGAGGCGGGCGCGCTCTGCGTGGCTAGAAGACGTTTCAATAAGTTGCTTCCGTACTAGCTCGCACAGCGGCCCATCCCATTGCCTCTAGATGATGGGAATCTGGGAAGGTCGGTGTTGGGGCAGGCTATCTGCCAAGCTTTCTTGGCATCTGTCAAGCTCCAGACTTTAGCAGGGGACAAGGTCGTATTCACTACTACTACTAGTGCTAAAGACAGATGACAAGAAAGCGGGGAGGGAGATACTGGAAATTTTGCGAATACCCAGACCTCCGAACCGGATTGGCAAGGAAGCCTGGGTACGATGGTTTAAACTAGTATTTAAAATGGTTTAAAGTGTATTCTGAATTGTGTTATCCAGATTCTGTAAGAGGGGTGGGTGATTCCAGATTGGACTAAAACGGTGTGCGTAGGTAAATTTAGGGACAAAAATACAGTACCTTATGATAGTGTATGCTGCATGGCAGTTGATTTGGAGCAGTCGGCCCGAAACATCGCAAAAATTTTGAATTTTTTCATCTACAAAATCCGAGAATGATTCATCAAAGATAGGAGACCCAAGGAGGCGAAGTGAACACTTGTTAACAATTTTAATATTTGGGGCCAGTTTATTGATTTTTTCTATGGTCTTGATGAGTGTAGGGCAGTTGTCTATAAGAAAGATTTCACATTTAGTGAAATTGAGGCTTAGGCCGATCAACGCCATTTTTTCGGATAATAGGTTAGAATTTCAAGTTTCGTGTTTCAAGTTTATAATAATAATTTCCCGTACCTTGTTTGTTATTAGTAAATTTTGTTCATAAAGAAAATAACCCTGCCATATTTATCATATCTTGGGAACCAATCGTAAATTCCAGTAATCCACAAATAATTCCTTGCAACGATTATTGCCCGGTACAACTGTCAGAACAATTTGTTGTAAAGTATAATCTGTTTGACCTAATTCCATGTTCAGATGCCCTTTGTATTTTGTTTTAATAACATCTCCCTTTTATTTGACTTGCTTCCCTAATGACATATAAATGTTGTCCATTTCGTTGATTATACTTTTGACAAAGCTCGACGTTTTGATATAAGTTGCATTAAACATTGTCACGTATTTAATTTTGTTTAAAAAAAAATATTTTTTCTTTTGTTGTTGGTATTTCATAAAAAGGTAGTAAATCTTTAAACAAAATCGTTTATAGCCTAAATAGTCTTAGCCTACCAAAAAGGAATGCGTATCCATTTCTTTATTATTATTATATATTTAGCCGCTTGTGCAACGATGCTGTCTTAAAGCCGGATCGCGGTAAAAATAAAACAAAAATGACATCAATTGTTATTACAGGATGCGCGTCAATATTCAAATTCAAAATCAAATAGACCTTCACAAAGTCTGACTCTAATACCGGTTCGGAAGGTTGCATTTGCTGAGAAGAGCCGGCAATAAACTCAGCAATTACTCTTTTCATTTAATTAATGCCACTTTTATTTTCTTAAAAATTCAGCTTAGGTTCCTTTCAGCGTTTTTCGCTAAGATCTGTAGTTTAAGAGGGGTTCCTAACTATGTGCGATAGGAACATCTGAAGCTCAGACCGATTATTCACAAAAAAATTACGAAATCGACGTTTCGTTTTCCCCATTTTCCTCCATGAAAACTGAGCCGATTCAATAATTTTTTACATTAAAATTTTAAGTAAAGGATTATCTAGGTCCCTATTACTTTCTTTTATGTTAAAATCTTTTCGAATTTGTCTGATAGTCCTTTTAATCACGGCGGAAAAATGGGGCATTTATTGTAATTTTTGGAGGGCCATAATTTCTTAATAATTAGTTGCTGAAAAAAGGTAGTAACAGAGACTTTTCCAAAGCAGAACTTGATTATATGAAAAAAAATTATGACTCTAGAGGCATTATTCAGGAAGAAAACAGGGGAATACATTTGTATGGAATAATCACAGCCCGACTCCCGTCTTAAAAGTTGCCCTAACTGGCTAGAAAAAAAAAACACCTGTATAATATATAATATGTATAGGATTTTGTGATTTTCTTGTGTACTTTCTTGGCCCACTGACGTTCTTGGCAAAATAAATTTGATTTTTACGGCCACTATTTAAAGGCCTACATTTTTTATGTGATTAGGGTGGCAAGCCAGGGTAGAACATCAAATCCAACCTAGCTCAATAAAAGAGACACTAATATGTCGCTTACATAAACAGAGATATTTTCCGTAAATACTTTTGTATTATACTGTTTTCCGTATTAGCCATAAATGATACTGCAATGCGTAACTCCGTGATTTGGATATTGTTTTCTTTGTCCCCGAATGAAGGTCGGATTTTGTTATTTCTGCTTGTTTCGTTGTAATGCATGCCACGGTTACACGTACGCTCCCAGATTTCGTATGAGTTGAGATTTTGTATTGTACTTAGTGTGGGTAAAGTCTTGCAATAAGCTGTTTGTCTGTTGATTTACGGGTTATATCAACCAGTTTGTTATTTTCTGCATATTTAATATACAGAAAAATTATTATGATATTGTAACATGTAACAAATTCGTCGAAAGTGGTAATCACGCAGAGCCTAAAAGGCAACTTTACCTTGGTAAAGTATTAGCCCATAGTATGCGTTTGGGTTTACAATTAGAGCAGGTGCTGCTGTGGGGGCTGGTCTGCATTTATTCACTTATATAGATTCAGTCTAAGCGCTGGGACACGCAATTGTTGTCAGTGCGATTAGAATGTAAATATTATGTAATGAATCTAAGCTTGTTCTGAAAAGAGTAATTGCTGAGTTTATTGCCGGCTCTTCTCAGCAAATGCAACCTTCCGAACCGGTATTAGAGTATTAGAGTCAGACTTTTCATATGTGCCTGCGAAGGTGTATTTGAATAAATCATTTTGTATTTTTAGTTTTGAGAATTTAGTACCATTGGTATTCCGCTAGAGGCGCTGTGCTAATTCCTATAGAGAAATGTTGTAAACGCAAACGCGATAGTAAGCGTTTACTAATCGTCAATTCTTTACACTTGGGGTTCTGGCTCTCGGAACACACCGATAGGTACTTGCTGACAGATTTTTGACTTAGGTATATAACTACCCGGCTACCACCCTGTCTAAAATTAGCTATAAGTAGGAACTTATATGTATCCGAAAGGGCTGAAGACTAAGTCATAAAAAAGTTTCTGCTCAAAACAAATTACTCAAAAATTCTTACCAAATTTTTTCTTCCTAGTTTATTGAATTAAAATCATAACCAACGTGTCACCTCAATGAGGGTAATTATCTTTTCACGTCACTTGCTAATATCGGGATCTGGATTGTTTCATTTCTGGGAAACGCGATTTTCCAAATTTCGAGCACTGCAGCATATACATAGCGATAGCCCAATCAAAACGTTAGGATTCCGGGTTTCGGATTTGATCTCCGATCTGGGATCCAATTCTCACTTCCCTCGAACTAGCCTTCGAATCGAACTTGCATTACGAGTTCTATTTCGACCGTAAAATTTCGAGGGGCGGAGTCAATTTTTCGATTCCTGTATTCTCGGCACTAATCGAACTAACCTTCGAAATAAGTTCGAGTGTAAGGAGTAAATGTTGCCATTATGATGGATACAAATTGCACGATGCGTTTCGTTTCACTTGATAATTGCGTTTTGTTAACATACGTGATAATGTTATATCTTAAATTAAAATTTAAAAGATTTTAATGAATATAAAATATTTAAAACAACATTTTACTCTTATTATATCCTAATATATCCGGAAATCATAAGTTAATCAATTTTATATAATAATTATAAATGAATATGACAAAATATTTTCTGTGCGTAACGGAAATTCTTAGGCTTATCTGTCATTACGTTTCCAAATGACAACCTAACTGTTTGACGTTTGATCGTTCGCATTCGAAATACGTTTCGAACGGTCCCGACCAGTCGAAGTAGTTCGAGCGCTAGCCCTCGAAAAATAAGAGAAAATGGCGGCTTCGAAATTGTCAGAATAGCCTAACTTGATTTACATTCGAAAAAGTACGAGTTCCAACTTTATTTCGAACGAGTGATGAATTCGAGTGGCTGAGAATTGGGTCCCTGGTCGGATCGTTTTTTTGTACACCGAGCATAGTTCGGTCGCCCAGGTACCATGTATTAATGTCTGTGTTTATCCTCAATCTGACCATTGTAAGTGATGATGCGGCCGAAGGTGGTAAGCACACAAAGTCTAGAAGGAACTGGCTCTCAAATGCAGCTGTCGGAATACATTGATAGGTGCTAGGCGACAGATTTTCAACATAGCTTCCCACAGTCCCCAGTAATTGGCAATTAGAACGCATTGTCGGTAGTGGGAAATTAGCAGCATAGAATACGAACCAAATTCACGTCATTGCTCTTTTATGGGTTAATACTTAATTGTTCGATGGCCTCTGTCTACTTCTCTAGAGTAAGCGGGGCAAGAACACATTTAAAAGCACCTCAACTGGGGAAGTACCTCCACCACAGAATACCGCAGCCAAATAACTTTATGTTATGTAAAGTTGTGTTCCTGCGCGTGAGTAAGGTCGCCAGAGCTCATAGGGGAGCGGGGAAAGGTCGGTAACGCGTGAGCGATGCTTCGTGTGTTGCAAGCGTCCATGTGGCTACAGTAACCGCTTACCATCAGGCGGGCCGTATGCTTGTTTGCCGACTTAGTAGTATAAAAAAATTGCGAGGCATAACAACTATAATGTTTTCTATTGTATACAATTTACCCATAATTGTATAGTAAATAGAAATAATAAACAACTTCTTATAAGAAATTCCTCGCGTATATAATAAGCTAGAGATTCAATAAAATACGAACACAATGGATACGCGAGCAATGTTGCCATAATTCGTAGAATAATACAAGTACCTATATTAATAATTTCTATACAACACCACTTACTGTAATAAACGAGAAAATATTTACGTACGGTAGAATGTAGAGACAATATTCAACCTTATAATCATGTTGATAGGATACACAATGTTTAAACCTTATTTATGAATACGTGTTCAAGAACACGGCCAATTTAAATGAAAATAAAAGACAGCGAAAATAACATTTTCATACTTCTTCCTAGAAAATAAAGAATATTTTGCATTGTATTGTATGACTAGCTTTACATATTGAATTTACATATCCTATTGATGTTAAAACAGCGGACAAGTACGAGTCGGACTCGCGCACCAAGGGTTCCTTTCTTGCCTTTTTTAGTACGGACTCGAAATCTCGTAAGACTACTAGCAACATCGATTATCGCCCCCAATAAAAAATAAGTAAAGCAAATTTCATCGAAATCGTTAGTCGTTCGTGATCTCAAAACATATTATAGTATAGGATTTGTACGTAGTTTAATTTTCTTTACAAAAAAGGTCAGCATCACCACGATTTTTCATTACTCCCGCGCGTCAACAATCATTACGTTTTCAGAAAACTCTAGTATTGTCCTGTATATGGATAAAATCGCAGGTACCTACAACGTGTAACGGAAAGGGACCATTACAGTTATCCACTTTTTCGGTACTAGGCGCACAGATCGCGGTAGAGAAAACTTTATATTAAAGTCCCACAAACTTACATGGTCCGGTGAGACAGTCGCTGTTATCGCATTTGGTGGACCGAACAACCAATGAACGCAGTGGTTAAATTCTCTTTGACCAATGGCGAATAATGGCGTTACAAAGAATTTAAAACGTCTAGAAGGATAGTCGCCTCTATGGGAACATGAAATAAACAAGCCATAATTGACAGTATTTAAAAGTAATAAGTTTAGGTAATTAAAAGTGACGTAATCGCAATACTTACACATGGACGGTTATTTTTTAGTTTTTCCTTGGTTTTTATAAGTGTTGTGACAGTATTTGAATATGCTAGTTGGCATTTTTTATTTGATCAGTACAGCGAGTATGACGCGATGACAGCCGTGCGCAGTACGAACTGAGAGCGATTTGCTCAGGAGACCCTCAAGCGGAGAGATATTAAATGTCATGCTTTAGTAAGGCTGACTATCCATCTGGGTAGAGGCACGATGCCCTATGAAAATCTTTGTGGCGTTGTTATCTTTTGGCCACCGGGCCAGATAAGTTTGTTGCGCTGTACGAACTTTTTCATGGATACATATTCAGAGAATTTAGAATATTCTCTAATAATACATAGGACTATTTACCACATAGTATTAGTAAGTGCCGCAAAATGATAATGCCCCTCATTGAGCGGTGACATGTAGGTTATGATTTTAATTTAAGAGGACTCACTTCGTCATACTTTTCATACAAAACCTCTGTACTTATTATGGCGTTGTTAAACATTTTTCGTTAGATGTTTTGAACAAATTAGTATCTTGTGCACTATATCTAGCCGTGTATCTAGGCGTAATTTAAAAAAAGTGTGAAACAAATTCAGTCAAAGCCTCCGAAAACAAGCGTTTTTGCCTGAACTTTGGCCATATCTAATGTACCTATAAATTGTAAAAGTAAAGAAAACATTTAGATACCAGGCTTGCAAATGTATTGGAGATTCTAAATAACTAACTTTTTCTTCACAAACTTGTAAGATTTTTTCACAAGAAGTATACTCCTGGAACAAGTTTTATGAATGCGAAATCATGAATGACGACCTAGCGAAGCGGAATTTACCGACTGATAACCGACGGCCCTGATGCTGTCTCTCTTTTTTCGCAGTCAAATACGTTGGATGAAACAACAAGCTTTTAGACTATGCCTGCGTTGAAGTTGCGCCGGCCACAGAGGGCCACCTTAGTAAACTTGGAAGCAATTTGGTATGAATTTTAAAGTAATTTATTTTAAGCTGAAACTTTTTATAGAGAGTCTGTACCTGATGTAGCCTTCACCCATTTCAGACATACCCTTTTCGTTACACCCAGTATAGTAAGTCAAAATGGCAGCAGACAAGCTCTACCAAAATGTTATACAGAAAATGTAATTTTGTATACCCTGCCGCCCCGCGGCGCCGTGCTGCATTTTACACCTGCAGGATTATTTTAGCAGGTAAGTGCCAAACATGATTTCCGCAACGTCGAGCCGGCAGCTCCTTGAGGCGCCATTTTCATTTTACGAACCTACATGCTAGTATTTCATAAAGAGAATCGGTTGCCTTTGAAATTATGCTACCATCATAAATAACTTAAAATTTAATGAATTTTCCTCAGATTTGAATACGTAAATAACTAGCAGAGTAACAAAACGTACGAATTAAGATAAGAAACATATTTATACGAACATTCATTTGAATTAGGAAATAAAGAAGAAAATAATACTTACCATGTTTCTCTCTACTACAAACATTATTCCGGATAAGCCGTAATGGCGTAATTTCTAAGTGAAAAACATCCGAACATTTAGGTAATTACAGTACAAAGTATCAACGCGTGTATTTTCTGAAATTAAAGCTAAAAGACTCGTGTTCATTACAATTCGATTAAAAAAAAAATCCACGCAGGTTCAACTGCTACCTTTTTGGTATGAGCGATTCCAATTAAAAATTAAACTCTTAAAATTATTCATAAAAAGAACATCTGACAAAATACGCCAATCGCGATGGCCGTGCATTTTTATGAGAAATGTCAGAAATTAATATTTTAGAAAATATTATTTGTTACCATTACCATCTAGTCGGGGTTGAAAATTATTTAAAGCTACCCTGGTGAGTATTATACTTATTTGAACCTAATATTTGGCCCAGTCCATGACCATTTTTACAAAGTCCAAACGTGATAAGCAGAAATATCTAGAAGCCATCTAGAAGCTTTTAGTTGCGCTTATTCGTATAATGGGACGGAATGAGTGAAAGGGCCGGCAGGTTCTTGAGTCTAGGTGAACTGATAGCCTGGTTAGGATCGACTCACTTGAATTTGAAATTGAATTTGAGGAGCGATTTTAAGCCGTGGTCTTTTGCATGTTAAGAAACGGACTATAGTTGAATTTTAAGGCGATGATAGCTTTGTGATAGTGAGGTCGGATACCGAGACGAAGGTCCCGGGTTCGAATCCTACAATGAGCTTGAGCTTTCGGTGAAGGAAAACATCGTGAGGAAACCATAGCATGGTGGTAGGGTACTTTTTAGTACCCACCTGGCTACCAACCTCAAGTTGAAAATCTGTTTATCGGTGTGTTGCGACAGCTGCACTTATGAGCCCTAGGCTTTGTATGCTTACCACCTTCGGCCACATCATCACTTACCATGGTGAGATTGCGGTCAAACACAGGCTAAGAGTAGCACCCAAAAGCGGGTGTAGGAATCCCACTATAGGAAACACTGGCAACATATTGTTAACTTGGGGATGATAGCCAGGTGGTCTTTACAAAGTACCCTGTGCTACCTGGTACTCGTATGTTCTGTTCTAGGTCTGTTTTGACTGGTGTATTCCGGCAGTTGCACTTGAGAGCCAGTTCTGTTCAGGTGTGCTTACTTACCACCTTCGGCCAAACATAAACATATTTTTTACCATCAACAATATAGTGAAATTTTAATGTATGAAATAACTGGTGTTTCCTAGATGCGGTGCACTGAAGGCATTTGAAAATTATGAGAACCTTTCCTGTAATGGATGGAAGATGACCACCCACCAGGGAGACCGACGATTTGGTCAATCGCTCGAAGTCACTGGATGCAAGCGGTTTATGACCTACGCTTGTGTTCAGCATTTCCATTCGTGGTGCATTCCACTCGCATACTTTCCCACATCTTGCTTTATCTTATGACGAATTCATGTAATGAAGGAAGAGAATGGGGAATTGTTGTCTCTATCTATCGGCGGTAAAGGTTTACGGAATGTTGCGGTGCTAGAAAAACACTAACCAATAAAATGCGCAAAAACATTTACGTCTCATCTTGTTTGTTTTAACTTCCAAATCCCGATTATCTAAAAATATGTCAATTTGTATGTAATGGATAATAATAATAAGACTAGCTCCGCATATATTGAATTTTGAACTAAAGAAATGCCTAATCTTTAAAAAATCTAAATAAATAAAACACTTACCTCCTTACTCATAAAACGTTATTTATCTAATAAGCTGATTAAGTGGTCACCAAAATAACGTCAATTGTTTGACAATGACAGCAAGGTGACGTTATTTATTTGACCATTTATTCAGTAGATTTAGTTAAATAGCGTTTATGAGTAAGGCCGTTGATTTTTATAAATAACCACATGCAAAAAAGTAATACGTATTGTAACGCAAACGTATTGCTTTAAAGCTTTAATAAAAGAAACGTCAACAGTTAAGTTTAGCCTTGAGTTTTTCCTTATATTTTCCTGATGCCGCAGAATACTCCTGAATGTAGGGTTTTAACAAATCGGGAGTCACCACAACTCGGCAGTGTAAATATGCTAATATTGTCAATTACCCTTACGTGAAATATTTTCCACGCGTGGCGTGGCTTCTCGTCACACACATCATCATGTCGCTATGTCGTGTCAGATTTTCATGGCATTCTATTTACTCGGATCTGCACAATTCGTTTGGTCTTGTCTTGTTTACCAAAATGTGTTTTTTATTTAAATTTTGTCTCTTATATGTGTGTTTGTTGCTTTTCTTGATGGTTGATTAAAGGTCGTATAATAATAATAGTAAAATCATTTATTATTATTATTATATGTATAAAAAGTAGTGTGTAAATTAGAGTATACAAAAAGGTATTCTTAAGATCTTGCAATTGCTATTGAGATGCTTTTATCTTCCAAAGTACGATCAAATTATATAAAAGTGACTCAAATGTGTGCTTGGTCTAATTAATACAATAAAACCTATGTACCTATACAAAACTAATTTATTCTGTTTGATCAAGTTTGAGGTTATCTTGGTTCTCAAAATGGATTTGAGATTCAAGTTTGTCTTATTGTTGTAAATGGCTTAGTTGTTGTTTGAAGTTGTGTTGATGGTGGTATAAAAGTTGCATACTCTAATCATAATTCTAGTATGAAAGAAAATGAAGAGATAAGATTTTATTCTCGAAATTATAAATCTCTACATTGAATCGCGCTTGAAATATTATTTTGTTAACAGTCAAATGACTTGAGAGTGACTCAAGCACGCGCTCAATCTAATCATTAATAAGAACCTAAAAAGTGTCTAAACTTACACTAAATTTTAAATAGACTTGCCTTTGTCCTTCAACTGACCCCATGAGGAGTTATGATGAGGCCGAGGATGTAGCACGCGTACTTACATAGAAAAAGCCTATTCACTCTGGCCTTGAATACATCTAGGTTATAGGTGTCGGGAAACAGACCCCGGAAGAGAGTTCCACTCCTTTGCTGTTCGTATAAGAAACGAAGCGTAGTGCGTAGTGTACGCGGGATGTCGACAAAGTATGGGTGGAAAATCTCACGGCATCTTGTTTCGATGGAAAAATGGGGATGGAGGAATTAGATTGAACAATACTGTAGAACACTCTCCAAAATATATCCTATAGAAGATCGACAAACACGAAACCTTACGCCGATGTTCAAGGCTCGTTAATTTCGCCTCAGTTAGCGAAACATCGCCGACTAGTCTCCTAACACGACGGTCTATTGAGTTTCTTTTTCATATTCCCATCTAAATTCATAAATTGGTTTTAGTTCGGAAAAAAAAGGAAATTATAAATCCCAAATAATTGTATATCTCCAATCGATTAAGAAAAAAAAACATCCAAAATATTATTATCAACCTTGTCACGCCCTCTATATCAGACGCGTGGGCAATTTGCATTGATATTACATTCTTTTTGAATAAAATTTACATTTCATTATATGTGCCAAATGGTAATATTTGGGAAACATCATAAGATTGTGGTGGAATTCAGGTCTGCTCCAAATGGTTATTACTATAAGTACTGCGTCGACTGATGACAGTAGATTTTGATGTCAAGTAAGTAAATTATAAAAATAAACGAAAGAAAAAAAAAGTTGTTCTTAATCGATCGGAAAAGTGAAGCTACCACCGTCATGGTCGGTACCTGGATGGGTGACCGCCGAGTGGTATTTCTAATATTTTTTTTAAATAACTAAAGAGTTTCGAATTATCTTTTATAGAAGTTGATTTTCAGAGCATGCATTCTGCAAAGTCAAATTTATCGGGTCTTACCAAGGAAGTCAGAAGCCTTGTTATTATTTTAAATTCTATGTATTCTAACCCTGGATCATAGTTTAGTCAGAGCAGGTTACTATGAGGTTTCCATATATTTATTCGCACGTATAAAAAAAATCAGAGTATCTTTTTTTTTAACTTTATCTATGATATTTAGTAAATAGTCTGGTGTAAAAAGGCCGGGCTGGAATGCACGATAAAATATGAAATGCCAATTTCTTCAAAAACTTTTATTGTACCTAAACGTGGATAGTATATAGGCAAATTTCAGAGAAAAAAATATATTAACTACATTGCAATGTGTATGAGAGCAAAACAGAAGCAAATTTTCTAAGTCTTCAAGTGCAATTCCGGAGCATACTTGAAAATACACATCGTTACCTCATTTCCAAGTTGACACGGCGTTACTTCGTGATGATTTATCTGTGGAAAGAAAAGAGCATTATCGTATAGATCTCATAAATATTATCGAGGGTTGTTTAAATTGGTAAAATGTAACCTTGCATGTCTTCTTGCCTGTTCTTCTCAGTTGAAGGCCAACTTACGAACTGGTGGTAACTTCAGTAGCTTTGATCTTCATAAGTGCCCTACTAGGGCCTAAACTGAATAAATGACTTTGACTTTGGTAATTTATTTTTCGACCACCTTCTATTGTGACGGAATTATTTGACCATTTAATTGTTCTTAGTCCAATTGTGTGAGTAAGGGGCATTGTGTGCAATTCCATAGGTACCCAAGTATGTTTGGTTGGTTAACCCAAATCTCTCGAAAGATCTGTTCAGTCTGCCTTTCCTAATCGTATCTATCGCATATCTATCGCTGTTCTAGAACAACCTTATTTGGTAGTGTTTTTCTTTGTTATTTAACTACGGATTATTATGATTTTAGAAGTCTGTGTGTATGAGTATTTTCATTCAGTCATTATAATCTTACATCGTATTTTGACAAATGACTTCCTCATTCGATATCATCTGCGAGTCATTGGATAAAATTAAATGATGTTTTATTAAATCATTATCAAATAGAAAATCTAGACAAAATCCAACTAGCTATTTATAAACAGCAACCCCTAGGATGCGACGCCAGGACACTCGATGTCCTAGCGTGGCGTCAGAGCTCGACGCATGAACGCTTTGACGCGACGCTAAAGCGCTTCCTATTTAAACAGGCCTTTAAACCAAAACCTCAAAAACCCTGATTTTAAGCTTTTGAATAGTCTTGTCACACATTTTACCCATTTTTAGATTTCTGTTCATGCAATAATAGAAACAGGAGCAACTCTGGAACTATTGAACTACCTACATACTCAAGGAATTATATTTTTAGACACTACACAATTTTAATAAGAGCCATCACACAAGCCAATTGGCTCCAGTGTTCTGAGATAGATATATATGGACTATTGACCCTATATAGTTTCGACTCTGACTCGCACTTGACCGGTTTTTCCACAAATTGCTTATTTTACAGTTTATTCATGAAATAACGTTAGCTCTGTAAAGTTCCGCAGATACCCGTTTATACAAGCATCAAAAACTATTTCAATTGAATTGGAACTTTATCGGTTTATTTACGAGTTCAGGCAATGCCAATGAAGCGTAGCTAAAAGTATTTACATTAAACTTAATGTTAATGTGTTTTATGTTAATTAAAATTATTACAGCAAGTATTATTATCATAGCAAGTATCATTATCACAGCAAGTATCATAATTCAACTGTTTACACCATTAAATAATTTAAGATACGTAGAACCCTATTGTAGTTCAGAAAAAAAAAATTGGCGTCCTATGAAATCGAATTAACATCAAATCGTGGTCTGGTTTTCTCGATTAGTCAAAACGTATACTTTTTTCTCAACAAGTTTTGTATCACTATATTCATATGATTATCTGATGACATCATTTCTCTTGTCATTTATTTGATTAGTCTCTTGTCTGTGTCCTATGACATTACCTATGGCTTAATTGCGCTCCGTAAATTATTTAGTTCGACCAAGGCCCGACTTAATAAGGTCAACAGTCAAAGGTAATAATCAGCACAAATTTGGTCTGCAATCATATTCGCTTTATTTACAGAGTTAAATATGTTAGACGCTTGAGATTTTACGTAAAAAAATAAAATACTGTAAAATGTAAAGGAAAATAAAGGGTAAAAAACTTATGCTAATTTAATTTAGTTAATGGTCTTCAGGATTGTTATATTCTAATTTGAGTTCTTAAGGGTTAATTTTAAAATGCATTTTCTAATAACGTCCACTCTATTGAATCAAGATTGTTTGATAGGATTTATTTTGGTGAAGTAATTTTTCATAAATGTAAAATTGTTCTACAATTTAAAACTATAGCAATTGAAGTAAACTGGCGCTGATGATTGTATCAATAATTGATTGCATCATACATGAAATATAAAAAATGTAGACCGTTGAATACAAATACCTCTTTGTCACAATTCTCGGATACCGATTTCATGTGTTCCAGTTTCTTCTTGTTTGCAAACACGAGAGGCGCCACTGCTGTCATGAAGCCGATCTTTGAAAATTTGTTGTTATTCACCACGCCGATCTGTCGAAAAGTAAACAATATAATTACGGAGCTTGTTTCATTGTTGCGTTCCACGTATAGTATCTTTGAAATTGATAGCCAAATGTTAGGTGTAAAGTTTCAAGAATTTATCAGACTTTTATGGCATATGTATCTATACTAATATTATAAGAAGAAAAGTTTGTAAGTTTGGACGTGGGTGGTAATCTCCAAAGTAACTGATACGATTCTGAAAATTCTTTCACTAATAAGAAGCTAAATTGTCTACAAGTGTCAGCAGTAGTATTTAATAAACCTAAACAATGCTGTAGAGTTAGCGAATTCGCATAATAAATTGAACTTGACCTTTCGATGAACAAATACATTATACAAACTTACGCAGTAGACCCGCTGATAGACCTATAAACAGACAAAGCGGATCACCGTCGTCTACACTCTGTCTAACCCATAAAATCAATAGATTTAAGTATGCCATTAAAACCCCATAACGCTTTACCAAACTCTCAAATGTAGTAACATAAAAAGTTAAAATACGAGATAAAGCAGTATTATAAAAACGATGAATATTCCGATCAAGTTCCTACAGTCTACAGTATAAGTTATTTCGCGCGAAAACTTTTTTATATCAATTAAACGGACTCAATTTCAAAACCTATTGAGAAGCATTTATATTTATTCCATTTCACTGTGATCAATCGGAAAGCATCCAAAGCTTGCTATAAAGCAGGAGTCTGGCACACGAAAGTTGAGCCTGGCTGTAATTGAAACTCATTACATGGCAACATTCTATAAATGTCACTTTCGTCACCCGGCATAAAAATTGTTTTTACCAGAAACAGTTTTGATACTAACCCTGTATTCATAATCGCTTTATAGTTAAATACGAATTTAAATATTAAGGTGATAGAAAGAATGAGAAGGTGGACACTATAACACTGGTTACGTCGTTACATATATTTCTGATAAACTGCTCTATTTCTTCATTCTTTTCTTCTTTTTGAGGCGATGATAGCTCAGTGGTAGTGACGTCGGATACCGAGACGAAGGTCCCGGGTTCGAATCCTACAATGAGCTTGAGCTTTTGGTGAAGGAAAACATCGTGAGGAAACCATAGCACGGTGGTAGGGTACTTTGTAGTACCCGCCTGGCTGGCTACCACCCTCAAGTTGAAAATCTGTCGCCAAGCACCTTTCGGTGTGTTCCGATAGCTGCACTTGAGAGCCAGTTCCTTCTAGGCTTTGTGTGCTTACCACCTCCGGCCACATCATCACTTATCATGGTGAGATTGCGGTCAAACACAGGCCTATAAACAGTAAAAAAAAAAAAAAAAAAAAAAAAAAAAATCATCAGTAATTTTATCTCTTACTTTGTATGTATTTTCTACATGAACAACGTGATCTGTATTTTTTTTCCAATCTTGTGGATTAACACACTCAAAGGATTCCCTTATAATTCTCTCCCCTTCGGCTGATGGCAATTGAGCAGTATTGGGTTTAAATCACAGTGGTAAGGAGGCAGACGGAGCACCTCATGTCCATGCTGTTCAAGAAGTTTATCAGCTTCATAAATTGGTTCTGGTTTATGCTTCTGTTCCGGACAATGTAATTCAGCCTTATTAAAATAGATTTCAAATTCAATATTGTTTTCTGTGAGCCACTGCTGTATTTTGCTTGTCACATTTTGTGCTGTAGTTGTCTTATTCACTTGTTAAGTGTGATCCTTGCTGAGTTTCTTGCCGAGTTTCTTGCCGGGAGTGTCTATTACGATGGTAAAATCAATTGTAACGTTTGTAAGGGCCTTATTAGGGCCTGTATTAAATAATCAATTTTTAAATTTGAATATAATAATACAAGCTCTGCTTAGTTTGCGATCAGATAACCATGTGTGAGGAATATCTCAGGATATTTATTTATTTATTATAAGCATTCTATATAAAAAATATAACGAGTTTATGTAAAATTTTAACGCATTTACATGCAAATATTACTTAGGAAAATCAAACAGACCTCAATATTTATATATTTTTTTGTAAAGTATCAAAAAAATTTATTCCTACTATACTTAGTGATACCACATCTAGTTTTTTTTAACTTGCCGCGCTTTTTCAGACCTATTATATTATATTACCTTTTCAAGAAGACATTTTATAATGCAGGCAGCTTTCTCAGGGAACGGCGGATCTTTCCGCAGGTACTCGAGATCTGCCTGAGTGGCGTTCACATGAGTCATGCAATTCCGAGCAGTACTTATAAGCGTTTTTCGGACAACTGTTGTCAATGGATTCTCTGAAAAAAAAACCATCTCCGTATTCATTAAATAAATAAAATATTCAATATTGAATAGGTTAAATTCCAGTCTCTTTCTGACGTGTGACTTCGTTAAGATAGACGGATAATCCGTCTATCTTAACAATATCATTGTCGAGGGCAAAGCAATATTATAATCAATGGCTCATTAGGAATTGAGAAGCCAGATTGTTGTTCATTTTGCATTCATTGTCTCTGCACTATTGTCTTTGAAGAGCAAATGCAACCAGAGCACATGGATTAGAGTAGTAATATTAATTCACCATTATGATGCATTTGATACATGTTCCAATGGTTTTCTGAATGTACTTTTAAAGGGATTTTCAAGGTGACTTTGGTCCACCGATTGTTAGCAACACGTTCACGAGAACTGTCTCTTTTGGACAGCAGTAATTGATCCTACGCGGTCTTCTAAACCTAAAGGTTATCATATCCATCAACTTAAAACTATAATCTTACCTTTGTCATGAAAAATTTGAGCCATTGTTAAATATACAGCGCACGTATAAAATGAAATTATAAATCGACCTGATATGAACATTTTCGACGTTTTAACCTACGAAATATTGCTGGAATAATGACAATATAATAATTTTGTGGTATTTAACCGCACAATGCGTCAGATAAAATCTTTCCGACTGTATGAATTTACGTATGGGCATGATGGTATTTGAATTTATGTAAATTATGTATCTATGTTGCACGAGGTCGTTTGTGGTTTTGAAATACCTACTATTATGATTTTGGTACATGACTTTAATAATACCAGTAAATCGCCAAAGCATTTGTCCATTGTCCATCTTTTTCTAAATTTTATTATCATAATATAATTATGTCAAAGATTTCTATTTTAACAAACTTTTACCATGCGGTTTTTTCCTAGGCTAAAAATGCACTATACTTTTCTCTGAACGCTATCTCACAAATCAAATAAATCTATTCCTCCGTTAAGATCCTCCGATTCAGATTGGACATTTTAAATGTAGCTATGGCTATAAAAGCGTAAATGTACAGCACCTGAGGCAGGTCCTCCAACTACAGAGTTTAAAATTAAATGAAAGGATATTTAGTTACGGAAAAGTAAAGTTTCATTTTAGAGAAAGTTGAGTTAAACTGTGTTTTAGCTTTGGCATTCTTTTCCGTCTGTAAACGTCTGTAAACAAGCATACGGCCTGCCTGATGGTAAGCAGTTCCCATAGCCCTATAGACGCTTGCAACACGAGGCATCACGCGATACAGTAGTACGCAACTAATATGGCTTACCGATGTACTTGCGCAGGAGATACATTTTCAATGCGCGGGAAACGCTATTAGTCGGCAGCTGCCGCCATGTGAGCGCGCGCCGTGTGGAGGGGCGTGACTTGCGAGTGAGACGGAACTAACAGCTGCAGTGTATTATGAACCGTATAGTAGTGAACTAAGGTTGATTGTAAGTTTTAAGCATTCTTTTATTAATCTTCGGGGCCAAACTTTCTTTTCTGTGCGAACGAAGATTCACGACGCGCCATATCAGTTGGGTAATACTGTACCGACCTTTCCCCCTTCTCTATGTAATGAGTGAAATTTACTGGAAATTTTAAAACAGTTTCTTTTTTTTATAATACAAATTACCAGAAACAATATGTTGTGAATGGAGAAAAAGGTCGCATCGTTACCGTATCATCAACACCACTGTGTATCATTATTATGCTAGACGTCGACGTCGACATAACTATGGCGTTGACATAATACGTGTGGAATACTAACCACCCTAATTATGTACAATGTCATTAATTTATTGCCTTTGATGTGGCTGATAGGAAACAAGCTTTTGATGAACGTCCATAATAATATGATTTTGATTATTACAAGCTAGCTAAACAGCAGTAACTAGTAGATAATTTCCTAAAATCATACAATGCGAAAGAGCCGCTCCCTGCGTTACAAGGGTCTATAGCCCTGATACATTCTTGATCTGATAAAGGTAGTCGGTATTGCATTCGTACTGATCGTCTTATGCCCGGTTTCTATAAACACAAACGAATCGTTTTGCTTACCAATGGTAGGTTTTTTATTACCAAATTGGGCATATAGATCATTTCGTAAGCTAATTTTACCTGTGATAGCTAAGTAGCTATCACATACATAGCAGACCCTCCCATACGGAAGTCCATATGACTTCATTATTAGTAAAGACATATGAGTATAATTTTAACCGATAATGGTCCGTAAATTGTAGAAATCGGCCATTAGTTGTCTTGCTGGCTAGCGACCGATGCGTTGTTCCTTCGTATTGGCCATTTCTGATTATATCCGGCTCAGACAATAAATTTGTTTTTTTAGATTTCCCCCAACACAGCTTTTATGGTTAAAATGTATCATTTGGTTTCCCTTAAACATATTTACTATCTCTTAATGTCTGTGTATACAATAAAGTAATTTATTCATTCATATTCTCCAAAAGTGATTTTATTCAAAGTGTTTTTATTTCCAATGAATTGTGTAAAAAAAAAAAAATTGAGGGAAATATACATATAAATCTTTATTTTGTTGTATCATAATAATAATGTTACACGAATAATAATGAGTGTTGGGCCAATTACGATTCGTATCGAGCTCAATTTGTTTCGGTTTTGTTTTGAAATTTAATATGTAGGTAATTGCTATTAGTTTTCATAAGAATAATGAAATTAACTGTTTTCTACTATCATGAGGTGTGGTGCAAAAAATAGGTTAATTAAGTCCTGTTCTCATCAAGGATATGTTAGTTTTTAAACATACGATCTATAGAATCTACCAAAATCTTCACGATTTTAATTTTGAACAATTTCCAATTGTACTCAATCTACCGAGCCTTGGTTTATAAATGAATTAGAATTTTTAATTGTTAATTGGTGATAAGAAAAACATGTATATTTTAATTAAAAATAAAACACAAGCTTAAGCGGTAATTCACCAAACCATGTTTAGACCATTTTAAAATTATACTGCATTGAAAATTGATGATCGTACGCAACTATTAAAATGATTTGTGTCGCAGGCAGCGCTATAGTTGATTGTAAATCATTTTCAGCGGCAGGCACAGGTTTAACCGTGGGCTTTGCTGCGCCCATTAATTTAGTAAACAATGTAATATGGATCGGACCACTAACAAATTGGTAACAATTGGTCTATCCAATAGCGATATTCATCAAAGTCGAGAGTTAAAGGTACGTTTCTGTTGGTAGAGCAAGCGGTTTTGGAGGAAATCAATAAAATTATCACGTTGTGCGTGCGTGGACTCTTAGGAAGAACATCAGAATTAAGAACTCTCTACTTTATAAGCCAAGTTTTACAAAAGGGCTACTAATATTTTAATTTTCATTTCATTCAAGCAAGATTCCTAGCAGCATAATGTAAAGCTGTGTTACGATTTATATCATGATGGTTCACATTTTTTTGGATGGTTAATAAACCATTCAAGGCACCAATTAAAAACGGCTGATTTCTAAGTTTGTATCTCTTTCCTGTAACGGAGGCTTAAATTTTTCGATGTAAGAGTTTTACAAATTCTAATAGCACATCCTCTTCTGTTTGTTGCACATCTTCCAGATTTAGATATCATCATCGTCAATGTTTACTAATTCACTAAAGCCATTTAAATTTATCTACAGAAAAAAGCACGAATCGCTTATAATTTCATAATGTAACCCAATCCTAAAATTAGTATCAAGTAGCCAACATGTTGGTTTAATATCACTCTACTCTGTAAATGTGTGCGTGCATGCATGTTAATTTTAATTAAAGATCTAATTTATTATCTAGACTTAATTTGTTAAGGATAGCCTTCTTTTTAATATTAAGTGGTTAAATTAACAGAATAATTGGATTCGTCTGCGTGTACGTATAATACATAACATTATTTATTTACCGTCTTTGCCGTAACTAAAATTAAAACTATTTTTCTGTCTAAATGTAAGTCCTAATTATTTTGTATCTAGATATACATACTGCTTACCTTATATACGCTTCTTCTAATCAATCCTATCCGTCACCTTGGTTTTCAATCCTTTCCTTGTCATAATCATACTTCGCTCTCCTCTCTTTTCTCCAGCCTTCTTTATCCAGTTTATTCATCTTTATGCTTAGTTTGGTATTAAGGAGTGATGTAATATGTGATCAATTAATAACAGTAAGCATATCCCAAATAATCATAAATTGATATTTTTTTACAAAGCGCTTGAGAGGAAACGATAGATTTTTCAACCTCAAGAACATGAACGATCTGAAACTAACCATAAGTGCCGAGCCTAATAGAATAACAATACTCAGATTCGTTTTTCTATTTAGTCAGCTTCATGAGATTACGGCATATGGATACAATAACACCCAGCCTTCCGATATCCGTAATACAACTTTTGAAAATGTAAAATATTAAAAGCCTGACCCATTTTGCCGATTTTCATTGTAACGTGGAAGATTAATATCGAAACTGAAATAATGGTACGAGAGCTACCAACGTTTTCGAGAAAGAACTTTAGCAAGGCTGATTTTTTTATATTTCCTTGCTCATAGAAGCCTGATTGAGATGCACCAACTCTGACAGCCGGAAGTGGTTGCGTTTCCTTCTGCGCATCCTGTTTGTACTGGTGAAAATTTCGGAGTTTGAAACATTTTAACATTTTTAAATTTTTTTCATCCTTTTCTCCGTCCTCTTAGCAAATATTTTTTTTTTGGTTGAGCGTTATGTTATTACTACGTGCGAGATGCTATCTTAGTTGTGAAAAAAAAAACATTTTCAAAAAGCAGAAATCTTAATATGATAAAGTTATGCTAGAACGAAAAATTATTTTGCCAGGTGGAAATCTGGTTGCATAAGAGTATACAGACCAATAGTGTAGATTCTCGCGAGAGACGCGCATCCTATAATAACAATTCTTTACGTTGTTATCATTTAACCGCAATCCAAAGATTAAGATCGGCTTAAGAATATATTGTGGTACTCGAATATCTGTTTAGATTACCTTCGACCAAGAAGTATGAGGATTCCATCACTGCCTAAAAATAGACAACAAACTGCTTTGTCAGAGAAAGTCATGACAATTAACGAATGCCTACAAGCACGTCTATAAGAATTGGCTTATACAATATATCAGTTTATATTAAGATTTATTACATATTCAGATTCTTCATTATCAAGCTCGTCAAATCCCAAATCAGAGAGATTAAATAATAATAAATAAATAAATATAAATATCCTGGGACATTCCTCATACACGGTCAATCCCGTATCCGTATAAAGAATATTCTGAATGAGCTATTTATTCGGTAACAATTGAAATAAAGACACATAAACAACTTGGTAATAAAAATCAAAATATTTTAGTTTCATTATAAAATAAAATAAAATGCATTTATTTTCAGACAACAGGGTCCAATAGAGTGTTAGTAAATACACAAAAAATAGCTAAGTTAGTACACATTTTAAACATTAAAACAACAGAAAAAGAACGACAGGCAGTTTATGAAGCATAACGCATGACGTGCAGCTTCATAAACCTGCCTAAAGTAGGCCCATCTGCCCTCACAGCAAACACGTTCAGAACGATGTTGGTGCTCCCTCTCACCCTGTTTAAAATAGAGGCCACTTTTTTGCGCATTATGGCGAAAAAATCGACCGTATTCGCATCTGCAAACATGCCTGAAGCACTACAGTAAGGAGGAAGCCTCAACAGCAGAGTGTTGTATGCTTATTGGGTATAATTAGCCAATAGGCTGCTGAAATAAAAAAATTGGCAATATGCCTTAAAGAGTGGGATCTTGACATTGACTGAGCTACCAGCAAACCTACGAGCCAGCATATTTGCCCGCACTGACAACGCTCTGCGCTCCCTTTCTATATCACAATCATCTTTGAGGTCTTCAGTCACAATAAAACTTTTTGCCATGGTATATTGTTGTAGTGTATGTGTAGTGCCATTTAGGGTTACTGGAGGGATATATGACGGACTTTTATTTCTACCCCTAAACACCAACAGTTCACTCTTGCTTGAGTTATATTTTAAACCATGATCCTCAGCATAAGCTTCACATATGAATAATGGTTTCCTAATACTACCAATCGTAGGAACCAGCAGCACCATGTCATCGGCATATCTTATGTTATTTACACAATTACCAGATGGTAAATCACTGATCAGAGAGCTCATATTGGCTGTCATATAGATATATGACAGTCAAAATGAGCACTCTGATCAGTTGATCTACATAAATATTGAATAACCTTGGCGATGTCAGACCTCCACATTCCAGTTTGTATGGATCAGACAATGCATTAGACCATTTAACATAATTTATCTGTTTGTTATACCAGACGGAGAGCTAATTCCACAGGGACACCTCCCTTCCTAAGCTTATCCCACAGGATATTATATGATACTAGATCAAAAGCTTTAGAAAGGTCCAGGAAACATGCATTCACGAGAGTTTTCCTATCTGTGTAGTATTTAACCGTATGTTCTAAGGTAAAATATAGCACTCTCAGTAGACAGCCCCTGACGAAAACCATATTGAGCATCATGTAGCTTCATGTATCTCCTGACTGAGGTTATGAATTATTATTAAAATTATAATGAGACTGTCTAGAAAAATGTTGACTACCCCTGAGGCGTCACTTGGTTGTCAATATGACAATGAAATTTCTTTGTTTAAATTGTTTAGACACCAGAAATGAACTAATGCTAACTTGGAATTTAGGACATTTGCGTTTTTTTCTGCCAAATTGTTTATCTTAAGGATATTTTTTTATCAAATTAAAAAAGAAATAATTAAAGCAGTTCCAACAAATGGCACAGCACTAAGTAAATTCACTTTTTGCGCTCGCCCGCTATATTACGCTAATTGGGTTAAAAGCCTTGCAATTATAATCTTAAGGCCCCAATGCCACGGAGAGATATATCAGCAAAAGACAGCAAGAAAACATTTTAATGTAGAAAACCCTCGTGAATGCATGTTTCCTGGACCTTTCTAAAGCTTTTGATCTAGGATCATGTAATATCCTGTGGGATAAGCTTAGGAAGGGAGGTGTCCCTGTGGAATTAGTTACTACACTATCCGTCTGGTATAACAAACAGATAAATTATGTTAAATGGTCCAATGCAATTTCTGATCCATACAAACTGGAATGTGGAGGTCTGACATCGCCAAGATTATTCAATATTTATGTAGATCAACTGATCAGTGATTTACCATCTGGTAATGAGGAATGTTACTAGGTATGCAAAATCGCTTGAAAGTAACAGTAGAGCAATTATGTATACAAATACACTAGTTTTTGTTTCATTAAAAAAAAACAAGTAGTTATGATTTTACAGACATTTGAAATTTCCCTAAATATCGAAGCCCACTAGCAGTCACGTGACCCCAGTGTGACGTCATCTTGCAACGCTCCGCTCACTTGCGTTAGTCGCCAGCGGTCCTTGCGCTATAATATTAGGGGAAAGTGTTTTGTTTCATCCGTGAATTATTCTACTGTTACGTTCATAGTGTGTGTATTCTTAATTAAGATCATTACAATACAAAAAAACCTTTATTAAATCATGAAGGATTAAAATAGATAGCCTTATAGTTGCCCATTAATTTATCGACGAATAGAGATTCCGTTGCAGCTGAAAAGCGAGGAAAGTAAGAATGCACATGCTTCCTGTGTGTGTATTTGAATTTGTTTTTTTTTGCGTTATTTACCTAAAATAATTAATTTTAAGTAGGTACTTACCAAACCTTTTCCCCCTTATTAATAAATAAGGTGTAAGTCAGTCTTGTAACACCCAGGTATTAAGATACCTGCAGCCCTTTTTGTTTATATGACATTAGAAAGTGGCGGATATATTTTAATCCTAGGTTTAACTATACTTGACTTACACCTTAATTATTAATAAGACGGTTTAAGTTTACGTTATATGTAGATAACAAATAAGTAGTAATGTTCTATCTGTACCTATTTATACCCTTGTTATACGGGCCAGTTGGCGCAGTTGGTTAAGGTTCACCTTACGCGCCGCAGGTCGTGGGTTCGATTCCCACACAGGACATGCATTTGTGTGCATGAACATGTTTGTATGTCCTGAGTCTGGGTGTAATTATGCATATGTATGTATTTACAAATAAAAAGTAGTATATGTATTATATCAGTTATCTGGTTTCTATAGTACAAGCTCTGCTTAGTTTGGGATCAGATGACCGTGTGTGAGGAATGTCCCAGGATATTTATTTATTTATTTTTATAGTAACCGTCTTCGCATGTGGATTAAACATTTGACACAGTTTGTTCCGGCCTCCTAACTTACGTAGTAACTATTTAGTAATCTGTGTCCTAACCTCCGGAACTGCGGGACCGATTTTAAGGAGACTATCACAGGTAGATAGCGTATGTTATAAGAAGGAACTTAGGCTAATTTTATTTTAGAAAAATAATAACGGGGTTCCGCGCAAAAAATTCAAACTGTAGGTACGCGCTGGTGAAACTGCGGGGGTACCAAAATAATGCACACTATAAATGAATAATGTGTAGATAGCAGACTCTCACTGACGATCTTCAAAACAATAAGCATTGATTTTATCTCTAAACTAACACTCCGCCCCGCCGTTTTACCTGCGTCCTCTTCTTTACCCACAGGATAGAGGGATGGAATTTCTAAAATCCTTTCTTAAGCTACAAAAAGGAACTAATGTATTCCAATTTTTGAGTTAATAGAGACGTAGTAAAATCCTCCCCTTAAAACATTATTACCCCTTTTTGCCCTACTAGGGGTCGATTTTCGCGAAACCCACAAACACGTGTTTCTTTATTTTTATACGATGTATTAAAACCGTGTTTCAAGTTAATCGGACCGAGGGGTAGGTTTATTCCATACAAACTTTAACACCTCCTAAACCCCCTATTAGGGGTAGTTTTAAAAATCTAATAATGAGAAGCTGTATTATTTGATTAGATAAGTAATAGTGCTAAGTTTCAAATTTATAAACCCAAGGAATAAGATTTTTCAAGAGAAAAAGAGCGCGACGGACTGAGCGAGCGTTGAAACATGACGTCACACGCATCAAGTACCGGGCGGTCGAATCCCGCGTCGCGCGCTCATTTAAAAATTCTATATCTCGGAAAGTAATTGTCGTATTGAAATAATTCTTTCACATATATTTTTTATTTTCTACAGAAAATGCGATGAGCTAAAATTCAAAATTAGTGAACATTCTTCATTGTGTAAATAACATGAGCTATGCCGATGACATGGTGCTTAACCATAACATGCCATGGTTTATTGTGACTGAAGACCTCAAAGATGATTGCATCGACCATAATAAGGTCAAGGTATCAAGGACGGTAAATTCATTATATTATTATTCATTATAATAGTGGATGGATATCCGAAAAGAAGTCCGAATAAGAGATAGATGAATTGTGTGAAAGATGAAATTAGTAAGAAAGGAGGAAATGCTGATATAATGGTCGAATTGAAGCAGCGCAAAAATTGCACCGACTCCATATAATTAGGAACAGGGTAAGAAAACAACGAATTAAATAAAGTAAAAGTATATTAAAAAGTAAAAACCATCGTGTTATCTAAATGAAAAAAATAATGAGGAGAAGAAGTGACGCAAGAAACTCCTCATGGGCCCGACATGTTTATTGTTGTAATTTTACAATTAAATGATCACTTTAATTACACCTACAGTATTAATAAATTAAAAGTTTTAGTAACGGGTGAAATAGCAACTGCACTTAGAGGTGTTCACAGGGGGGCTAAAAAGGAAGCTAAAGCAACATTGCTACGGAATCCATTTTTTCGATTTTCTTTTTGGTAAAATAGTTACTCATTATGTTCAATTCAATTCATTAAAAGACTCGGAATTGATGAATTACTTAAATTCTGCTGTAAATTCGAAAAAATGAATTGCGTTAGCAATATTGCTTAGCTTCCTTTTTAGGGGGCTAGGTCGAGTGCTTGCGATAGACTGCCTCCTCTAAATGCTACACGCAAACTTTTATTAACTTTGCTATTGAATTTATGGTCAGTGTTGCCACTTAATCAATCTTTCTAATGATCCAAATAAGTCGGACCAACTATTCAGCTTCCCGATACATAATTTATATTAAAAAATTGATTAAATCCTAACTTGCTAACTAATATTATTAATGCGAAAGTGAATTTGTTTGTATGTTACGCCTAGAAGGAGTTAGGCTACTTTTTATCCCGGGAATACGGGTGAAACCGCGGGGGACAACTAGTACAAAATATTTTCGGAGATTTCTCAGTTTAAGTGTATTTCGAATCGTCGATAGATTCAACTGTAACGTTCATATGTGCCTTATCAGGGCCTAACCTGAATAAATACCTTTTTTATTTGGATTTTGAAAATAAAGTTATCTTATTCTTTCCTTCAAATGGCTCTGGTTTAAAATAAACTTTTTCGAGTTAGCATTTTGTTCATTGCTGCTATCGATTGGGTCTCTAATTCCACTTCCGGTACTTGCTTTCCGTGTGCTGAACTGATCTTAAATTAGTCTTTGTACCCTTATGCAACCAGATTTCCATCTGGCAAGGTTTGTTTTAGGTTCATTGATAGCATAACTATATAATGTTAAAATTTCAGCTTTTAGAAAATGGTTTGGAAGAAAATATGTCATTCACAAGATTCACAACTAAAATAGCATCTGGCACGTAGATAGCAACCACATAACGCTCTGTCGATTTAAGTTTAGGTTGCTAAAAGGCTGTAGAAAATGGTGAAGAAAAAATTATTCGTGCTAAAATGGTTTAATGGGTTAAAAATCCGAATTTTTCACTAGTACAAATAGGATGCGCAAAAAGAAACGCAACCACTTCCAGCTGCCAGACTTGGCGCATCTCTATCAGGTTTTAATGCGCAAGAAAATATCAAAAATCCAGCCATGCTAAAGTTCTTTTTTTCGCGACGTTGCTAGCTCTTATACCATAAAGTCGGTCGTAACTATGAAAGAGTTATGCCCGGATGACACGGACAAAGAAAAATTGGAAATGAAGAATACCGATGTAATCACTGCAGGATATTATTGTGATATTATTGTATGTTCATTCCAGAAAGCATATTCGATAATGTATTTTTAGCAACTAGTTATTATTGCTTCTTTGTAGTTGAGTTCTGCTAAATCTCTTCCAAGAGTATAATATTATGTTGCTTATAGAGTCTAAGAATTGTCAAATCAGGTCAATATGTAGTCAGTGATATTTCTATCGATTCTGGTGGTAAGAGACATGTAATACAGACGCCTGATGCGATTCCTCCTCTCCAACTTTGTATGCTCTTTATGTCGACAACGTATCTAGGTAGAATAATTGGACTGTTTTACAAAAAACTTAAACCGACTGCAAAGTACACTAAGAAGTAATCAAATCCTGATCTGATGACAATGGGACCAAACGGGAAGTGTACCCTTGCAAATAGAAAAAGATTTCATTCGAATTGAGAACCTCCTCCTTTTTTTGAAGTCGGTTAAAAATTACCGACATAAAAATGGAGATTCCACACACTCCAAAATATATTCTTTAGAAAATCGGTAGGCAAGCGAAACCTTTTGATAGTCAAGCCTGGTGACCGTTTTTTCGTGGTATTCGTATATAAATAATACAGAGGAACTTCAAACGCTGGGTTAGTTAAAAAGAGATCATAGCCTAAATATACGATCAACAAAGGACATCCTCGTAAAATGTGGAAACTTTTGTTTCATTATACACTTAATAATTAATGTAATGGTATCCACAACATTTTTCCTTTTTTGTACAAGGATCACTCCTTTAAAGGATAATAGGACATTACCGCCTTTTCTATGAATTATTTTAATTTCACTATTTTCCGTAATTTTTTTGAATTTGATTTGACGACAAATGTTAACTTTGACACTATATATGGTGTCATATTTTAATCATTTACGGTTTCCGTCGATGATTAGACATTTATCAAATGAGATTGCAGTTGAAAATAATAATAGATAACCTTTTTGCTCTTATGATAGTTGGCCCATGGTCATTGACAGTGGAGAGTTCCTCTGCCTCCTTGGTGAATCCGCTCTCTTTGAGCCATTCTGCGCTGGTTTTACTCTGGGGTGATCCTGAAGGGTGGGTCATGTTTATAGTGACTGAGTTGGAATCAGATACTTATGAGACTTTCTAGATTGGGATCTTGAATATTGGAAGAATATGATCGCTTGAGATGAGAGTGGTATAAATGATTAATGAAATTGAATATTTCAAATAAAAATGATATCAATTCTTTTAGCAATACGACTAGGCTGTATGGTTGAAACCTTTGCTTGACTTTTGGCGAATATTATAAATAGCAATTACTTTGACATATCAGTGAGCTTCGCATAGTTTTGAATTACGTTTCTGTTTTTTTTGTTTTTCGTTAAGTTTTTGTTCTATTATTGTTTTGTTTAATATTATAAACTGCAATTGAGATTTTTTGATTTCGTTAAGTTTTTGGTAGAATACACAATTCTGCTTCCATGACATGTATAGGCGTCGATCTAATAAAACCACCAATTATTCTCATTGCCTGGTTTTGGAATCTGTCGAGTTTAGTAACATGTTTTTTGTTTTTGCACTACTATTATACAAAAAATTAATCGTAAACTACATGGCTAAAAGTTAGGATAATATATATGCGTCTCAGATGCTTGGGATGCACTCTCCAAGTTGATCCAGCAAGTACTTTCAACAAGTTTAGAAGTTTACCTGTTTTTTCACAAATTTCGTTTATAAGTTTTCCCCAGAGTAACGATCTATCTATCCACATTCCCTTACTTTTTGGTAATTGGAGTACTCTCTCCAGCCATTTCGGAGAATTCCAAGACAATTGTTTAATGTCATTCCTTAATATTTCGTCAACGATTTTAACCAAAATCATTTCAATTATTAGAATGGGGAAATTCTATAGTATTAAAAAAATACTGAAAAATCCTTAGGCTCATTTTAGCAGTTCTTTAGTTTTTTTTTTATTATATCCCTAGATTTAAAATAAGAAAAAATATTTTGTTGCTTAATGTAAGCCTCATATACAGTTAATCTTTTGTACGATATTTTTTGTAAAGGTCCACTTTACAAAAAAGATCGTACAAAAGATTAACGTGTTCCAAAGAGCCACAGAGAGAAGTATGCTCGGTATAAAGCTGAAGGATAGAAAGAAAAACACATACATTAGAAGTATAACAAATGTAACAGACGCCGTCGAACTAGCAAGCAGATTGAAATAGCGTTGGGCGGGACACACAGCAAGGTTTCAAGATAATATATGGAACGAAAGAATTTTATATTGGTATCCATATGACGCAAAACGCCCGCGCGGCCGTCCTAGGCTGCGCTGGAGTGACGATATTTACCGAGTAGCCGGATCAGCTTGGACTCGCCAAGCAAAAGACAGGGAGCATTGGAAAAGGTTGGAGGAGGCCTATGTCCAGAGATGGGCAAACCAATAAATATTTCTTGAAATAAATTTATATAAAGTTCAAAAATTATAATTTAATTATCAATATAAAATATACATGTTGAATAAAATTAGTTATTGTATTGTTAAATGAAATTAATTGTAATATTGGGAAATAAAGGCTTTATTATTATTATTAAATGTAAGCCTATGATTCCTTTCAGAATGTCTGTATATGAGGATTTCTCCCTACTAACATCCAGCTATATAACAATTGCACAGCGTTTGCAAACTTATGCAACTGGTTTCACAAAATAAATGACCTGAACATGATCAGTCTTCTGATATATCTGGTAAGCGTAGTTGGCACAAAATGAACTCGTGTTTATTTTATGTTGTCATTATTGTAGTTAATGTTCATCCGAGACAATAATCATGGGTTGTAATCAGAGCACGTTTGATTATTTTGGATGTCCGATAGATAAACTATAAAAATTATCGAGAATTCTTATCTAGTCAATTATTTTAATTTACTTTGTCATACTTTATCAGTATACACTACTATATGTTAAGAAATTGCATGTCCATTAGTAGAAACTAGATTATTTATGAGAATGCAGGTTTTAATCACTGTTTCTTACCCGAAGAGTTGATTTATGACTGATATTTGAAGAGAAACGAAAATCTGCAGGGGCCTTCTTGGTTAATTATTAGACCTTAATCCCACATTGTTGTGTGGCTTGTGCCCCTATGCCCCTAGGGTTGAGCTGTAGATCACTATTTCTACCGAGTATCGTATTTAGTTTTAGAGTATTGAGTTTAAACTAGAGCTAAAACCAGCTCTAAGCTTCAGATTAAGCCATTCCATCACTCATTATTCTGCAAGTCCAAGTGAAACGATTTAACTTACGACGCCGTTACCGACAGATGTCTGGCAAGTGAAGGTACCACCAACTTTGAACTGTATTAACTTACAATACGGACTATATTTGCATAGATATTGGCTAACAAATCGTCTAACAGACCGCATCCGGTTAGCTACGTTATGCTAAATCGATATATTATTACGTAGTGACCGGAGGTCATAAATTAGACGATTGATAATGATTTGGATGGTTGTCGTCACGCATCGAGAAGGGTACCCTTGAGGACAAAATAAATTGCACCGAAGTCACAATACGTCAATACAAAAGACGAACAAAAAATAAGGGATGGGTATGAGGCAGGAAAAAGAAACGCTCTTTGGGAAATACCTACTTCCAGTAGTGGACTGAAGGCTGTTGAAAATGATGATGATAAAGGCACAATGCAAATGATACCGCATGTAAGCGACAGAATTCTCTATGTATACAAACGAATAATGAACAAAGGACTTCCTGATTATAAAAAAAATTTGATTCCACTTATTTTCTTTGTCTTTTGTTGAATACAAATCCATCCGACTCAGGACTTTTAGTTCTAGGTCGTGCGGATCACACAACTTATGTCATCGGGGCTGATGGTAACAGCCTCCATTGGTTCGATCGACTCAACACTCACTTTTGTCAACACTCATCCAATCGCCCTCGGTGTATTGGACTGGCATTGATCAGATACTACGCCAGAAATGAATCATGGCAGTAGTATCCGGCAGCTGTTCGTCGAACACACATTGGTCGGTTCCCTCCCACTTTCGGTCTACCTTTCTGATCACTCTGGTAGAAGCGATTCTTTTGGAATCGATCCACACTCTCTCTGTAGCGGCGAATACGGCTTGCCTACGCATAGACTTTTTGCTTCAAGAAGTCATTGCGCTCTGCGACGCCCCGCAAAGGCCTGGGTCATAGAGCGCATGACTCGGGGGCAATTATTGTCCTCCCTGAAGCAAATCGGCTTTGCTATGAGAGTCCTAAATGTGTTGATACGCTGCTCGATCCGTACTTGCCATGCGGGGGAGCATCACCGATGGTCCCAAAGGCTTGGTCAGGAACAGGTAGCCTGACTGCCGCGATAGCCCCGCAGTACATAATCGAGTGGGTATCAACTGAATCTTCGTTAGTCCGTAGATATGGGTCTAGTAAAGCATTCATTAGCGCTAAGTTTCGTCTATTCGTGGGCAAGCGTGGTATTCGCAGCCTAGAGTTGAGTGCGGATCTATACTGCATTATCGCTTCCTCCAAAGTCCTCCTTAAATGCTCATTGGTTAGGTTGCTTACGCTGTTCGCAGTCCTCCTCATCGGCACTGGGATAAACCCGCGCCACGACAATAGACGTTGCGCGGTTATGGTGATGGCTGGTTCAATGATCTGAAACAGAGGTCGCATCCGGTCACGGTACGCGGATAGGTTGGTTCCCCCTTTGTAGCCCCATAGTAGGCGCGCATGCAGTTTTCATTCATGGACTGTGTTCACCGCATGCGACGCACACCGGCAGCGGTCCCGCAGGTCCCAAGCGTGCCGGCAGCGGTGGCCGCCCTCGTCGCGCAGGTGGTGGTGGCGGCGGGGGCGATGGCCCGCGTTCGTCGCTCAACTCGCTAAATGTCGGGCACGCTAGTGTATTATCACCCGAAAAGGATGGCGAGGATCTAGCAGAGGCGGGCGAGTTTATTATTATAGATTCTTTCTATTATGCCCATAGTTTCTCTTATTGGTTATGGCTGCTTCCTTCTTATTAGTATAAAAGCTCTTAGTAGTACTAATAGCTCAATGACGAAAGGTAGGAAATGTATCTGAATATCTCTCGAAAGCGTTTCTTTATTAAGGTTAAACATCAGTACCGGGGCGGGAAATTAGAATTTTTTCGAGTTTTTTTTTACCTCGTAGAACTCTATGGATAGATATTTCAGTGATTCGCGACCATAGTATCGTATTTTGTAACTAAAAAACAGATCTATATAGCAATTTCTGTATTCTTACATCCTACTTATATAATAATATAATAAATGCGAAAGAGGGTTCATTTATTTGTAACCTCTTGTCGCTTTAACTGCCCAACCAATCATGATGCAATTTGGCGCGCGGATAGATCATAACCTGGAATAACACATAGGATACTTTTTATCCCAAAAAACATCAGATCCATCGGAAATGTGTATGAAACCGAGAGGCGAAATCTAGTAATTTATATAATGTGAAAAGAAGAACAATGAAAGACAAAACATTCTGAATTAAAAATGCCAACCAAAAGAATGGCAACATTAGTTTCCTTATGTCACAAAATATACTATTGAAGTTTAATTGTCCTCGCGTGTAAAGCAAATTGAAACTTACATGTATCAACAAACATGGCGGAAACGTTAAGCAGGTACAATAACGTGGAGTTCCTACCCAATATACCGTTTAATTAATTATGTTTTAATGTCCCGTGCCGTAATTAAGATGGATTTAAGCTGGGACTTGGCAATCTGCCGATCTGCTGTGACGAGTTCCGGGCTCGGGTCTTAATTTAGATGCTTTTTGTCTTATTTCTGCACTGTTTGTATTTTCTAATAAGCGGTGTAATTAAATAGGGTATTAGAACCATTCTGAAGTGGCAGTGTGACAGCACTGGTCTTTAGATTTAAACGCCGTGCCATAGAAGTATGTTGGTAAATTCCTAAACAATTGTTTTATTCTGATTTATTCTTATTTTTTTTAAACATCACTCATATATGTAAACATTTGAAGTTTATTCCTTAATGTGCAATTCCTTCAATAGTACAGTTTTTTATATAAACCAAAATTATTTTATTTCTCTCAACAATATCGATTTACTCCGTATGTATGTATATTGTGTGGTATATTTGACGTTTTGACAGATGACTGATAGCGCGAAAAGAGACATACTCTTTACATATATAAGTGATGTTTAAAAAAAATATTAATTATGTATTTGATTCTTCAGTATTCGATACTTTTGGCTTCAGTGTTCTAAAGATACATGTTGTAGCATAATTTCACTCACCTACGAAAAAAATATAGTAATTTTAATTGAGAGAAGAACCGTAAGAAGTAGATTTGAAAAAACTTAAAAATGTGTGAGGCAAATTCAATTTAGAAGAAAAATTAAAGCGTAAAAATTGCGTAGATAACATAATCACCTAAAATATCGCGACGCAATAAACGTGTTAGGTAACAAATTAGAAGGTTTTAAGTTTCCTTAGAACATTTTAAATTAATGGTTCAAATAAAAAGAAAATTAAAAATCCTGGATCCGAAGTAGCACCCCAAACCTCGTTGTAGCGTGGCTGACTTTCACAGACTGGTATCTGGAATAATGCACGCGTCAGCGCAACACAGCGCCGGAAGTACACACGATACACGACAAAAATGGGCCGCAAAGTTTGGTCGGTAGCCAGGGCCAATAATTTGGCCTTATGGTTTATCTTCAACCTAGGACAATGTAAGAAAATCCGTTGAGACAAAGAAGTAAGGCAGATATTTAAGAATTTAAAATAATGAAAATAACAAGTACGCGTACCATTACGAAAAGAAAAAGCTGATGGAAAAAACAAAAAAAAAATCACCAACAACAATCACAGCATTTCCAAGAAATTCAAAAGAAAATGATGGTTCATCAAAAAACTTCTTCAAGGTTCTAAGGCTCAACCAAAAATGCTCTAATATTAAATTTGAAATTATCATTTTTTTAATAACAATTAATGCAGAGGAATGCTGCAATGTACAAGATTGGTAGCCCTTTGAAACTTGTCTATGTTTGTGGAGTGTTGTGGTTCCATTTTATATTATGAGGGGTCCCTCTGAGGAGGATGTGTGTGGGGTTTGGCCACTTGCTGGGACTGTTGATATTGATATGATGCCTTTTGAAGTTTTTCCACACGAAGTTCCAGGTTGTTCATTCTCTGGCGATTTTGAGCCATTTGACTGTGCATGGTGTTGACTGTGGTTAAGATGTCTCAAATATCCTTCTGCATAGCAGTCATCATTGTATGATAGTATTGGCAAGATATTTTTAATAACTACAAGTTATTAAAAATATCTCGCCAAGGTACTTTTAATTTAATACTGCCAACATTGGGGGCCCACGAAAAATCTCAACATTGATTTTATAGTCTAAGACGATTTATTAAACAATCTTGAATGGTCATTATCATGAATGAACAAATTATTATCAGTCACACGTGCCTCTTTCGGAAGAATAATAAGGTGCTTCTGAGCATAAGGAAGTGGAGAGTTATATAAACGACCAACCTACTCTAATTATATCACTGTTATCTAAAAGCGGGTGTAATGATGTTAATGAATTCAATTTGTATTATTTTTGTACTTTTTTTTCGAAAGTAAATGTTTTTAATTATCAAAAATAATGATTGTTGTATTTCGTTACTAAAAGAAATTACGTTGACCCTTTTTTTAACATTTTTTAAAAAATATAAGCTTTAACTCTAGGCAGCCTATGAATATCTGAACATTAAATTGCTACCTACATAGTGCCATGATCTTTCAAAAAGAAGGTGATGTGATGGGGGGTTAATACATATTGGGATACATCAACATAGTCTGTACTCTGTAGTGTTTCCTCTTTTTGGTACCAAGTATATTGCTGACTTCTAGTCTTATTTCATCATAACGCGACCATCAAATTGAAAATGGGATTTGCAATTCCATACCAATGATCATTGTCTGAGTAGTTAGAAAAGGTATATTCTAAACCATGTAGAGTAGCCAATTCCTTCAATAGATTGGTTACCACTGAATATAGTATTGTATGTGCTCCCCCCCACAGAGTTTATTGTAGCAATGGCATTCAATTGCAATGAAGGATGTATTTGTTTCTTGTGTTCGCAAACATTCTCGTTATCGTGATGTTTTCTAGGGATTCACACAACTCAACACATTTTCTCAATCTTAAACGAGCTTGGATTGGTACCTCTTCATTGTCAGCATCTACTGTTCTTTTTCGAGGATTTTTTGCAGGATCAGGAGGTACCTGGTTATCAACTTTATTTCTGTCATTTGAATCAATGACATATAAGTCTTAGTGCAGGTCGTGGCGTGACACGGTTGTCAGCTGAGTGGTCTTGGCACTACACCTCTTCTCATGACAATCCTGCCGACTGTACATGGCATTGATTAGGTATATTTGATGTTCAAGTAATTGGATAAAAAGTATTATAGCTTAGATGTCCTTCAAACCACGGAGGACAGTTAGTAAACTCATAAATATTTTTTGATTTGCCACAAAGTTGTTATCCGACGTAACAACTTTAAACTTTATTATGACCTCTGTGTTTGAAATTAATTAAGATCGTGCTTTTCTTACCATTCACAATTTTTTTCACAGGTTTATAACTTTACTAGATAAAGATAATTCTATGTAGATATTTTAGATAAACAATCTCAGTACGCTCTACTAAACAAAACTCATTTTTCTCGTAAACTTTGACAGTCATAATAATATTACCTTATAAGAGGAGACTCAAAGAATATGTTTTACGTTCCGGATCGTACAGGGAATTTGGATAAACCCTTTGTTGCCCACCATACAAATTTCTTGTCATAAGCCTTTTTACATAAGTAACTTCATCTTCGCTTCACTCAAATTGGATTTATTGTTGGATTGACTCGAGAATTTTGTTCCTTGCTAACGATTTTCAGTTATAAATAGTTCAATGTCATCTAAATTTTAGTGTAATATGACACAATTTTCCTATATTATAATACTAAATTATTAAAGGCATAAAGCCTTTAATAATTTAGTAACAATAGTGGTTTTAAAATAAAACTAAACGAGAATAAAGTTGTTTGTGTTAACACAGCTATTAAAAAGTCACTAAAAATATGAATATGTTAAATAGCTGTACATACCGGAAATTAAACATTTTTCTACAAAAATGCTTTGCCCGAAAACATGGCAGACTCGGAAAGCAAACTTATTTTCATGTCAAAATGAATCTGTTTCACAGCTAAATAAGCTCGCCTGGTTATTTAGAAGGCGACGTCTTTGTTTGTGCTTTTGTTGAGATATTTTCTCAGGGCATTTTGTGTTTTGTCTCGTCGTCGGAGACAATATGACGGCTTGACTTTTGTCCTTGTTCCCTTTCTCCCTTTGCTCAAGGAGACCGCTTCAGTTGTTTTTGTGTCGATTTTGACGGCTTTGAAAGGGTTGAGATAGTGTAACTAGGGTTTTTTGTCGTAGTCACACTAGATTTATGGCACTGAATAGATTACAGAGCTGCCATTATTCTAAGTCTGTTTACGATTATTTGGTGTCAATTTTACGAGGTTTATTGTCTAGTATATATTTGTGTGAAATTGGACAAAATTGGAGCATGAAAGGTATTAAGAAATTGTCTGGATCAAAAATAAAATTAAATATGCAAGGTTTGAACAACTTCCACTCTAGCCTAATTCTTCCATAATACAAATATAGTTTAAAGCAACTGTTGTTAGTAAAACCCAGGTTTTAAATATATGTGTTACTCTCTAACGTCATATATCTAATGTTATAATTAAATATATGACGGTGGCAATAAAAATGTATTCTTATTTATATAACTTTATACATATTAACAAAATGCAAAGTAGATTATAGTCATTGTAAAACCAATTTTCTTTTTTCATAAAATATACACTAGATCTGTATAAAATTATTAACAACGCATGAGTGAGAGTTGTTAAAATACACAAAATATTTAATTTAAAACCAGTTTTCAATTACTGGCTATAAAAGGAATGTTTTAATATACGATATTCACGCAAATCAAAAACGAGTTTGTTAACTTACGTTATTATAAATCAGAATTCAAAAAGGGTATGAAGGGATTTCTGCAGGGTCAGCAACGCGCGAGTAATACCCCTGGTGTTGCAAGCACCCATAGGATACGGTAACCGCTTACCGTCAGGCGGGCCTTAAAAAAGACATCTACTACATAAAAATATGGATGCCAACCGCAAGACACCATTAGTGAAACCTTTTCTTGTCAAATTGTAAGGAAGCTACCTCCTTTTCAGTGTTTTCAATGTAAACAAGTCGACGAAGTTACAAACAACGTCGCCAATTTGTTACCTCACTATCCAAAATTTTCACACGTCATATTTCAAATTCTAAAATTTCCAAAGTGGCAATCAATATACTGTGGCACAGGTCCAAGCGTGAAGCTAGAGAGTCATAACTCAGAGGATATCGGTCTATAACAGAGGTGTTCAAACTGTTATTTTTGCCCTCCTTTTAAAATGTATAAATATACTTATATATTTTAAACTTTATTAGGTTCCTAGTTTTAAAGATGCTGGTGATTGAAAAATCGTAAATAGTATGTAGATGCATGCAGCATTGAAATAACGCACTCTTTCATTCCTGCGATTTGTGGTCGAAGATGATTCTTAGAGTCAGCACTACGACTAGATACCGATTAAATTTGCGCCATTTTCTTCTAGAAAATTCTTACATAGATCACTTGTAGGTGTCTCATTAGCTAAAAGACAGCGTTGAATACATTTAAAACCAAGATAGCGTATTTTGAATCCCCTGCAACCTAATATCGTTGATAAAAACATATATTTACAATGGGATATTTTTGGATGATTCCATAATTTCATGAAACATTGGCCCTGATTCTGTTTTTTACAACTAAACTAATTTTAATCTCTCTTTGTCTCTTTTTAACAAAGAACATAAGACAAGGATGTAAGAAATTTAGTCCTGTCAAATTAGTCCAATGCTTGTTTTCAATATAAATTTAGTCGCCATCTATCGCGGTTACTCCTAAATACACGCAAAATAAGATGGCAAAGATTAATTTGAGAGCTTTAAATATATTCTATCCTTTTTCAATAATGTTCGTAAGAAAGAGATGAGATGTGACTAAAATTAGTTTAGTGCGATTTACAACAGTATCGGCACCATTATTAAATTAAATTCTCATGGGCTAACTTGCATTATAATAGTTAAGCCAAATTTTAATGTGATTAGGTACTTATTAGTTAGGATCTTCTAAAGTAGTAACTCTGTACTACCAAGGGGCAATACTTCCCAAATTGGAAACCACAGAACTATACAGTGAGTTACGCTCGATGCTTAGTTTGAAACTTTACCTGCTTTTGCTCCTTGATCATAATATATCGCACGGTTATGTTATCTGAGGGAAATTGTGATAAATTCTGAACATTACACTGAATCTACTATTGCCTGTGACCTTTTTTAAGTGTTTTGTTTATGCGGCTTAATTCTTACTCCCATAATAGATTAAATTAAGAAATAATTAGGTCCTATTAATTGAGATATTGGCCGCTTTTTTGGTATCTTGACTTTATCATAACTGTGACATCTTACATTCTTACCCTTTTGATCAGTTTGTTAAAGTGTGACAACCGGATATAATATACGGTCATTCCCCTACTAAACATTTTCCTGTGCCAACGGTATCATGTAAACAGCCTATATTTATAGACAGTAGGTGGTAAAACTCATCTGCCTCGGTACGCAACTCACGCTCACAATTTCCTGCCTCTAGACGACTAGGCTGTCGACATCGTGCGTTACTGGGCCTTTATTGCAAGAAGTTTCCTTTATTTTTTCCTCAAATTTAGTTTTCTTGTTACAATGAAACTATTGACCTGTTGAAAGGTTTTTTTCGGCATAAGACATCGATCGATTTGAATTTCTTGATCCGAGATAGTTTGCTATGCCGTTTGGCAGATGTAACTATGTAATTCATTTATAAATGTTACACTAATAAACGTTGACATACATACATACATTTTAGCAATAATGTAAGGATCACTTTCGAGTAATATTCATCATCATCATCATCATCTACCTGCCCTGTTCCCAAACAATTGTGGTCGGCGCAATATGTACGCTTCTTCCATTCGTCTCTTCTATCCGTCATAACAGCACCTACTCCTTTCTTACCGATATCATCTTTCACACAATCCATCCATCTCTTTTTCGGTCTTCCTCTTAGCTTGATAATTTTATATTAAATTACTGTAATTTTTTTCCTGATTTTTTTGGAAACGTATCTCTATTGTCATTTGGTGTGACAATAAGGGCTTCTGCCAATTCTAAAATTTGATATTCTTTTACTAATCTAAAAGGGGTTTTGTGCAGCATTTTTTGTTTTTATTATAACTGTAGAATAGGTACAGCCGATTAGATTACTAGTTTATTCTAAGGCCGACTTACGAACTGGTGGTAACTTCAGTAGCTTTGATCTTTATAAGTGCCCTACTAGGGCCTAAATTGAATAAATGGCTTTGGCTTTGGCGTTTCCGCTGTTTGATATAAATAAGAACATAGATGTGCCTCATGTGAATACATAGGTACATAATTAAAGTAACAATGACCCTTGACACTTTACATATTTCAGTTGCTGCAGTCATATATTTTCTCTTTTCTAAAAATTTTTTTCATTGTCAAATTTATAACATATTGTTCAGGTATATGCAGAATGCAATTTCAAAATTCGTCTGGTTTGGTTTGGACGAATACAATACATCTGGTGACAGATGTGAAATAAAAGTTTGACTGCCAATCAATTTTTTACGACAGAACAGACCAATCATAGCTATGTATGTACCTATACAAACCATACAAATTCAAACATATGATGCAGTTGTGTATTGGCAATGCTCTACCGTTTTTAGTTCTAAAATCAAAAAAAAATGTCGTAAATCAAAAATGTGTTGTAAATAATAATGTACTGCTTTTGTAGAACGACTTATCATCACAATAGTTTTGTTTGATTATATTCTTCAGGTCGATTAACCTTTTCAATGTCAATTGATGTGTTGTAATGTTGTTGATAATCATGCATGTTTGTGAATTGTTCCTTTATATTTCTTTATCTTTTCGTCACGATTTCATTCGCGATCTCTTCTTTTAACTCCCTTAGGGCCGAATATTGAATTGGTCGCATCATTACAGTTGTAGTCGCTAGATGACACACAATGTTTGGTCCATAACTGGTACGACAAAAAAATCTATTTCATTGCCTAAGTCAACTTTTTCAACGGCCCATTTGTGGTATTTTCCATGTTATAATATGGTGTCACTTACTTTCGAGAAATTACACAAAAGCATCTTAAGATCATTTGCTGATTTTTACTTAGATAATCAAGTATCATAAGGCTAGCTTCTATATCAGATGTGTCTGTGTAAAAGGTCGAGACCATTATTTATGATAAAACGACGCTCATTTTTCCACGTGACGTTACGGTAAATCAATTTTGCATCACCTGCGCTATCAAGAGCCCGGTGCTACTAGTGGGTACCATTAGTCTTGGATACAGGAGACCGCAGTCTGCGTCATACCGTAGTAAAAAAAACTATAGTAGGTTAACTCCATGTTATACGGCTACGTAAAAAGGTTGTCACAGGATGAATGCGCGTCATAATTCCCGGGAGAAGTAGCCTTGTGGCCCCAAAGCCAACAACAATATTATAAACTTACTCGTGTTAAGTCCTTCTTTGACATCATACGTCAAAAACGGATAGAGGATAAGTAAGTAAGATGTGTGCCGCAGACTCCTTAGCACAAAAAGTCCGTTGTCTGTGCTGCATCTAAATTCAAATTCAAATTCAAAAAGCATTTATTCAATTTAGGCCCTGATAAGGCACTTATGAACGTTAACAAACCGGTTCCAAATACAACTTGAACTGAGAAGACTCCGGCAAGAAACTCTCTAAAACATAAGAGATGGTGGTTGGCCCCTTGATTGGCTACCGGTGACACCTGAGAATTTACGTAGTTGCTTGGTATTCAATTTTGATATAAATGAATACTACAAATCGCTAAAACATAATGAACAAAAAATATATACGGTCGAATTGAGGAACCTCCTCCTTTTTTGAAGTCGGTTAAAAATTACATCTGGCTGAGTTTCTTCCCGGTTCTTCTCAACTGATGGTTGACTTCCGAACCGTTGGTAACTACAGTAGCTTTGACCTATATAAGGGCGCCCTCCTAAGACCTGAACTGAATAAATAGCTTTTCCTTTGATCGTCTGTATGAAGATGACCTACTATTATTCTTTTTACTATGGTCATAGTCACACTTTATTGTATAATGTTTGATTTATGGCCACAATTATGAAGTTTAAAGTTAAATTTCACTTGTATAATTTACTAGAGGTATAGACTCGATATTTTAACAAGCCTGGGATTTTCTGAGTTATAAATTGCTTATATTAATTACCACAGATATTAAAGTTTTAACGATATTGTATTTCTATTAAGAGCCATGAAAGTTTCGTTAACATAATGAGATTCAGCTTTTACTCTCTTTAAATAAATTGAATATGGAGATTAACCAAATAGATATCACAGATTATTAAAAGTCTTTAAGCACAATCAATTAGTATGGTTTAACGCCTAAACCATTCATATTAATTGTTCTTAGAGACTTTTAAACTAAATTTACAACCAGCTATTATAAGAATATACAAATAAGATTATATACTCTGTCTAACACTTTCTCTCAGTTTCTTTCTTTCAGTAGGTACGAGAATTACGTTAATTTGTTGCAATCAGTTTCAATTTGAAGCAATATCGGAATCGATAGAATATAACAACGTCGAAATTGGTTTAATTTGCAATTAATCACTAAATACAAATAGTGTATGTTAATAAGGGTGGTGATACCCTTATAGCGGTGTAGATATTGGATACATTATACGATTACGTCAGTCTAGAGCATTTCATTCAGTCAACCCCAACTGTCCAGGGCTCTGGAATTAAAAATGAATGCGGGAAAATCCTCCATTAAATTAGTACTTTTTTACTACTCCATTTCTATGAATTTGGTATTGTCATTCGTCTCATAATATTGTCAAAATATTTTCTTAACTTAACTGGACTGTTCCAATTTAAAGAATATTGTGCTATTTCTCAAAAATTGGCAAATAACTAACCTAAGGTACATGCTTATATAATACTTGTTGATTACGAACTTTGCCAAAAGTCCGACCAAATGAAAAAAAAATATGTTGTCGCATTTTTTTATTGACTAACATAATAATGTTATGTCATAGCCCTGCAGATTTCACATCTGCTTCGATATCATCAACGTAAAATCACTCACTTTAAACGTGAAACCCATTTCTTTCTTCGCTCTACGAACCACAGCTTTATTCATATAAACGCCAAAATACTCATTATTTGAAGAGCACAATTTATTTTTCAATAACTAAATTTATAGTTAGTTGCAAACTACTCCCAACATAATAACTGCACCCTTTCACCTCGCGTTTAGTGTAAAATAGTCGAACCGTAGCAAGTGAAATCAATTTCCTGCATTCAGGTCGGCAACGTTGAGTTTTATTCGACTGAAAGAGGCCTCCTTGATTTGTATTGTCTTTGAATTTCACTGTGATGTTTTGCAGTAATCACCAAGTCCGGAAGTTGTAAAGAAATAGTCAAGGTTTTTTTTTCAATCACAATCCACGTTTGATTTTGTGTTTTGTTTTGTTGTCATCTCTATATTATTTTTTACAAATTGTATAGAAATATTTACTGTTAGAATGTTTTGAGCTATTATTGTAAAAGTCTTGTTAAATGGGAAAAAATATATAGATAAACAAATTCATTTTTAAGTGTTGCTCGAGTGTTTTTTTTTGCTAATTATACATAAATATCTTCATGACAAGATTTTATTACAAAAGGATTTATAAAAAAGCTGTATATTTCAACCAATGATCTTGTATGTCCATGATTTATAGAAATAGATCGAAACACAACGAAAATGGAAGGGATTTGTATGGGAAGAATAAAAAGTAGTCTTTGTGTTACATAATTATGTTTTTAGATTTTGAAGACGATAATGATAGTGATAAAATATATACACACCGGCACAATTAGCGGAACAGAAAAAAAAGTGAGACTATGAGATAATAACGCATATATTTGACGAAATTTTAATTAGACACAAAATAACAAATTGATTAACATCTTTTAACAACGACTTTGAAAAGTCTTCGTTATTTTTTATTGAAAAATAAAGAAATTTGAAATAAGTGAAATTTTTAGATGATTATGAACCATCACAAAAAATAAAAAAAAGTAAGCATTAAATGATTTAACAATAAAATTAAAGCACAATTAATAACGAGTGTTTCCCCCTCTTGCTGTGATTACGATTTCCATTCGTCTGGGCATGCTACAGATTATGTTATCGATGATTTTTTGAGGCAACCGCTCCCACTCCTCAAGTAATGCGTTTCCAAGTTCATTCAGATTGTTGGGGGGGTGGCATTCTGGATTTAACCCTTCTTTTTAGCAAGTCCCAGACATGCTCTATCGGATTCATATCGGGGGAACTTGCTGGCCACTGCATCACCGGTATACCTACGTGGCTCAGATATGCCTGTACCGATTGTGCACTATGAGCACGAGCATTATCTTATTAGCATTATCATTATCAATAAAAAATAACGAAGACTTTTCAAAGTCGTTGTTAAAAGATGTTAATCAATATATTATTTTGTGTCTAATTACATTTTCGTCAAATATATGCGTTATTATCACATAGTCTCACTTTTTTTTTGTTCCGCTAATTCTGCCGGTGTGTATAGTTGAAATAATTCGGAATGGAATTTTATTTCGATTTGAGTCTGTTAATTTGACGGCATGGATGAATAGATTACTCTATGTAACTTTCCTGAAGTGTAAGAAAAATAAGATCAACATT